>JAWQUT010000265.1:491177-521190 GCA_033807755.1 Ellobium chinense
TGTGTGTGTGTGTGTGTGTGTGTGTGTGTGTGTGTGTGTGTGTGTGTGTGTGTGTGTGTGTGTGTGTGTGTGTGTGTGTGTGTGTGTGTGGTTTCTTACACCTGACAGAGATATAAAAAAAAATATAGTTACGTGATTATTGTTGATGTGAATATTCACTTATTTAATGTAAAACGAATGTTGAAAGTGAAAGATCCATTGTAATGAGGCATCTGTCCCATCATTTGTATTTGGCTCATATACCACGCATTGTGGTTTGGGCTATTGAAGAATAAAATTAGTTATAACCTTGTTTAATTTTTTTTAAATTACCGTAAAGATCTTTAACATTTCAAGAGGAAATTGGTCTCTTTATGCTACCAAAAATGGATGCATGCGATCGCATTTTTTATTCCAGTCTCCAGTTTTGGAAATACGATTTCATAAGCTACGTCAGCAGGAGCAATAGGCTCACACGTTGTTATCAAGATCGAAGTTTCTATGAGGATGGCAACCCCTTTGGTCTTACTGATAACATTATTCGACTTTTAAGATGACGGTCCTGGGTCCTATTCCCAGCAAAATATATTTTTTTTTAAAAAGTGCAGCAGCAGATAAATTTCAGTCTGTTAGTTCTCATTTGATATGTCACAGCTTAATACAAAACACAGGGACGCAGTTTCTGGTCGTTAGCCTGGCTAGATGTAGTTTGTAAGTCTATGTGTGCGCTTTATGTTTCTGCTCATGCAAATTATTAGATTACACAAGGCTACAGGTTTCAGTCGCCTCGACTTCTTCAGTTTGTTTTTAATATGGAATCACTTTGTGTAGGCATAATAGTTTCCTCTTTTGAAAAACGAAACTAACTAGAATCGGCAAGTTGTTCTGTCAGAGTACAAGTTCACAATGTTTGACTTCAGTGTCGCAATTTCTCTTATTCCCAGGTTGTCTCAGGAGCCATGTACACTTTTGAGATCGAAATCACCGGCGGAGACACGGTAAGTTATAATTAAATAGCATGCACTCCCACATGGAGACATAAGATGATTATATTACAGCTTTACCCGTTGATATGGCGCTCGATTTCTTTAAACAGCAGGCATCAGTAATAACGGACTATGGAATTCGAAATTTTAAAGCTATTTGAAACTTTATCCAACAATGATGAGAAACAAAACAAACAAACACAAACACTTTAAATCAACCCTTGCGTGATTTTAGACGCCATTATTGGTTAAAACACATTTTGATATCAATTGTTCACGTCTGTAATTTCATTTATTTAGAAGTTTACAGTCCGCCCATTCTATAATTAAGCGACCACCAGGTGACGTGTCATAACCCTGATCACTCTAATAATACAGTATATAGATATCCTCCCTTTATCATGCTGCTTCTTTTTCCGAGAGCGGTTATTACACTTTTCTTTTCCTTCGGATTTTTTTTTTTGGAAGGAAGGTGAAGGTGTATGCAGAAAAATCAAAGAAAAATAAGGAAAGAAAGCCTGACAGGAAATCTAGAAGACGAGCCTATGGAAGCTGAAATGTAAAATATTACTGTAGTAGATAGAGAATGGCGGCGTGGTCGTGTATAGACGTCTACCTGATTCCAAACTGACGGCAAGGCGATGGATGCCGACGCAGAGGTCGCGGGTTCGATTCCCACCACATCACTCCTTCTTCCATTTTCTCTCTGCATTTGTCTTCTTGAGCACTTCCCCCTTTATCCTACCTTGTGTCAACATCTGTTTGCGTCTGCTCACTCCTTACTTCTGTTACTAAGTGCTCCGTTGCCACCTTGTACTATACCAGCTGTAGTAGATATCTATGACATATTGCAATTAGACCAAATGTGTGATAAAACGAATCAATCATGACTATACACAGTCGATTGTAATCTCATATAATATAGGCAGAGCTGCTAGATGTTTCTTCTTCTATAGGATTAGGATCTAATGGTTGCACAATGGTATTGTGATGTAAATTGTTCAAAAAAATTACAAACTCTTTGTTTTCAGAACGAAATTTGCATTGTCAGAGTATGGAGTCAGCCATGGCTTCCAGAGCCTGATGCAACCAAAATTGATGGCGATCCTAAGTGCACTGCCGTGGTAAGTGTCCACTGGCCGTAGACATGCAAGAACTATGCACATGGCCACAGGAAGAAAATTGTATCATTGATTGGTATTCATTTAGATTTCACCCATACATTCGGTATTTTTGTGTGTGATCTACCTTTCTCCCGCACACACATTGTCGTTCTGTGTGTTGATGGGGACCAGGAAGAAAGAAAAGTATTGCTGATTTTCGTTGCTTCAGCATAATATTGTAATCGTAGATTATACCAGATGAACTCATTTAGGTATTGACAGTTTTGCCTCGTGACCAAGGGAATGTCGTCCACGCGTTGGTATGTTTACACATGCTTTGCACATGCTGGTCTACCCTGATGATGCTGACGAATGGGGGTGGGGTGGTGGTGGGGGCTGTCATGTATGCGCAGAGGATGTAAACAAACCAGTGCGTGAGATCATCCCTTCGAGACGTGACGGAACTGAAAATACCTAAGACATTAAAAGGCTTCATGCAAAACCATGTTATTTAATGCGACCACGTTGGTGCCTGCCACTCCCCCTCTGCCTCACCCCCTTCCCNCCCCTTCCCCTCCTCTACTCTCCCCCCTCCCCCAGGATGCAAATATGGCACTGATGGACTACGTGTTTTTATGACACTGATCTGCAGTATAGTGACGTCGAGACTTTGGAACAAAATAATGTTCCCCGGCACCACCTGTTGCCTCTGGACTGCCATGAGATTACAGAACTTCAAATGAAGAGATTTCACCATATCTGTGCTTTAAATCCACCATGGATACTTTAGTTCATTTATGATTTATAGACTCTCAAACCGGGAAAAAGCATCCCCCCACCCCCTTCTTTCCTCCCGCTCCAGCATTTGCATTAATCCAGGTAGAAACATAACGCAACAGATTACGGAGAACTAAGTTCATTTTTGCCCCTTATTCCATTGGAACATATAAACTGCAACAAAAACAACCAATAAAAAACCGTCCTTTCACTTTTTTAAGTAGAAAGGAAAGATATCCTAATGCCACAGTTACTTTGACACCCCATGCCATACATAATAACGACAAATGCATCTTCGGATAAGAGGGCCACGTTTACAGTGTCAAAGAAGGTCTCTGCTGTCATACAGTTACTCCAACAATCAGCTAGACTATACCGAGATTTTGGCGAAAATATTTTCATACGGACCTGTTGTTTTCATAAATCGAAACATCTTTATAAAATAATGGAGTTCGCCAACGCTGCAAGCTGTACATGGTAAAGTTGTGGCTATTGTTTGCTCAGGTTCCCTCTCTGACTGGCGTCACTTATTTTGCAGATTTTGTCGTTCCTTGAGTAACTCGAAAGCAGAGAAGAAGATTCTAGCGAAGAGTGTAACAGGGTGGCTGCAGATACTTTGTAACACATTACCGAACTTGCCTTACATCTTGTTACTAAGGCATCAGTTTTTAATAATTGTCTGAGACTGATTAAAAGAAAAAAAAAATGGTGTTAGATTTATGATAGACTAACCACTGCTTTATTTCCATTGTTCATCAGACCTCATAAGGAACACTATACGGTCACTCAATCTATCCGAAGCGCCGATCGACGAGAATAGCAAATGGCCAATGAAATGATGGGTGGCGAAGCCTCGGACCTCGGGATTGTTCGGTCGTTTGCATCAGCATACTCGATTCTGTGAAATAAAACATTTTATCACAAATCTTATCTCAAACTGTCATCGGCGAGTTGTTTCTTTGTTTCCTTGTTGTGTTGGGTTTGTTTGAGTTGTTATCATGTTGTCACATTGATTTGAATGTTTTGATGAAAAGGACATAACGTGGTCGGAGTCAGAAACGGCTTTGCTCAGAGTCTTTATGGTGTGAATCTAGGTCTACTAAAATTTAAGAAATATATGTGATAAGTAAGGACTTGGTACTCAAAAAACAGTTGACCTAAATGCATTTTGTGGGCCAGGGATATTTGAACTTATCCCACATACACAATTCATAAACGTTCTTTCTTCCTCTCTTTCTATTCCCACTTTGTTCATTTTCTGTATCCCCCCCCCCCCCCCCCCCNCCGGCCCCTCTTTCTCTCTCTTTCTCCCTTTCACCCTCTTCAATTCCGGTTTCTCTAATTTTGTATGGCTCCGGTTTCTCTAATTTTGTATGGCTCTAAGCCTATAATATATAATTCTTTTGATCGCGATCCGCGGGGAATGCAGTCCCATTAGCTCCGTTGCTAGCCCACATTAATTAGTCAACAAAGCTGTTTCAGCGCTAAGCACGTCACTCTAATTTCATATAGGCTAACAAACTTCGCAAAATTAATTCAGTTAATGAGCTAATAGAAGATCGCATTTTTGCACACTCCACTGAGCTGACCTCGAGTTGAATGCGGGAATTCCGGCAAATTTCTCAAGCTATATCTGGGAACTCTGTTCCAAGGCTTGATTCGGGAATTAGGGGCAGAGATAGGCTGGGGTAGGTTTAAAGAAGGAAAAGTAAGCTTAGGACGATCCCTAAACAGTATGGTTGTATAGAAACTCTGCCATGATTGTTTTCTCTTTTCCAACCCCAAACTAAGCACAGAGCAGGAGTGTCCTGTAATATTACTCATAAAGGAAATGACATATAAAGACATACATGGTACCAGTATCAGGCAACATAAACTTAAGTAAGTTCATGAATGATTCAAGAGCAATAGGTCTACCATGGGATTCTCCCAAAGGCCTATGGTGATGATTAGGTACAGGAGACGAACCCCAGAAGTCTGGCAAATTTCTTAAACAAAGTCAAGAGGCTATAACAGCCCCAAATTCACGCACGCTGATGGGCAGAAGGGAAAACGTATGCAGTCCTCTATTCCCATCACAGTCACACTGTTATCAGCGCTGCTAGTCGTTCGTGTATGGAGTTTTCAATATCATAGTGATCTGATTGGTCTACAGGGGCGAAGGGTCTATTAATACCACCGATTACCACTTAAAAATTACTGTATGTTCTCAGCAGACCCGTAATCATTTCGTTAAGATACGAAGCCCAATATTGCTGCGGGATCAAAATAATATTGTCTTCACTGTCGGGATCTGTCACTTCGCCTATATTTCAGAACCTGACAGCCATAGTATTCAAATGATTTCTTGATTACGAGGAATAGAGAATAACCTGGACACCTTTACTTCGAAATCCGAATAGTAGTGAAAGAAAGCGGATATTTCGTCGGGGAAGGGGAAAAGAAGGAGGGGGGTGGGGAGGGGGTTCAGAGGGTACTGAGTTATCAGACATTCATTTTGATTATGAGATTTGCGTGCAATTAATCATTAAGCTGAACAGTGACAATAGTAAAGCAAGCTACCATTCTATCTAAAACGGAATCTAGGGCAAAATTTTGTGACATTTATTGGTCAATTTCATAGAGTTCTAATATTATTACATAACGTGGCTCACAGTCAACAACTAACATGAGTTAAAATCTGGCAGCAAAAAAAAACCGGGTCGCCAGGCTGGATATTTCATAGCTGAACGGGATTAATTTTTTTGTTTATTTGTAAAGGACATTTTCCCAATTATACCCATTGAGTCATTTCTCTCCTATTATGACATCTCTGTCAAAAAGTTAAGTCCTAGCCCCTATAAACGGGATAGAAAAAAAAAATATTGTGTCCTGCTTACGCCCACATTCAAAGGTTCATCTAGATTTTTTTTAAACACGCATATTTAACTTTAAGCCCCTGATAATTATTGACGGTGACACGCCTGTCATACCATGTTCCCCCTTCCCCCACTCTATCCTCACCGTGCGTCAGCGTGCAAAAAGACCGGCCACACTTTACATAATACAGTATTCTAGTCTAGCCCTCCTAATGAATAATAACACAGGTTAAAACCAGCTGTAGTTGACATAAAAAAAAATTTCTCACACAAAGTTATAATCGTTTTTGTTTTTTTTTCTGTCGTCATCAGCAACATCAGCATCACCGACAAAGCTGTATCGTTTTTGTTTTTTTTTTTCTGTCGTCATCAGCAACATCAGCATCACCGACAAAGCTGTAACAATCCCACCTGTTCTCCCTCCCTCCCTNCCCCCCCCCCAACAAAACTATTACATGGGGGCCCTAACCCCAGTCACACATACACCTTCGTTGCTAAAGGCTTGACACTAAAATTGTAGCTAGCTTTGTATGTTTTTAACGAGATACGAAACTTACATTTGAATCATCTCCTTAGTCTAGTCAGCTCACAAAACCATTGTATCTAGTAAACTGGTGGACATCAAATCATGGAAGAATATAAATGCGTGAAAGTCCGTGGAACAAAGACACGTCTCGCTCTTAAGATCTTTAGGTAGCATACTGTTAATTAAGTGCACGGACTAGTCTATACTGCATACATTACTAGTATCAAAGATGATCATCGAATATCAAGCAGTGACGGGCGGTGTAGATGTGAATCAATATAGGAATATTAATTGATCCTGGAAATGCACTCTCTGATCTTACATTAGGGACACGGAAAGAGACCTTGAAACACAAGATTCAGATTCCAACAAGCAAAATAAATAACATAAAACATAAAGATACAGGGAATAGTTTTTAAAAAGTATGATGTCTAGGAATAGTGATGTATGGCTTCAAATGCCTTTGCACACCGATTTCACTTTTAAAAATTCCAAAAACCCTCTCTCAGTACAATGAAAACAGGCGGATTTTGTCCCTTCCCCGACACTGAAGAGCAAACAATTGGGACGTCACGTGGCTCATTAATATTCGTTCTCTCAAACCAGGCATATAATATAGAATTAAACATATTAAATGATAAAATTGGAGGCAAAAGAAAAGGCATGGTCATAATACCAAATCTGTGTTCACTTTGTAAAACCACAAATCAAGTAGATGGCTGGAATTTAATCACTAATCTATATTCACACACCACATCGAGGTAAAAATTGCTGACATCGATTCATTATTTCTACCACCATCATTAGCCTATCATTATCATCAAATTACCGACATTATCCTCACACGAATCATGCCAAATGATTTCACTACCCAACATCTTGCAGACTGTCGCAGCAGCCCCACCTGCACCTGTGCCTGGTGGGCCAGAGCCAGCATCTCTGTCAGATGCTGATGTGCAGAAGGCTCTCCAGGCAGCCGAGGCACAGATCAACTCCTTCACCAACCACCAGTTCTACATGAAAGCAATCGACGCAGTCAGTGTTACCAAGCAGGTAGGCTATCACTGTCTTCACTTTGTTGTTTCTGTTCCCAATGAACAGCCAGAGGACACCGCCACAAGACCAAAACCACCAAAACTGCGGGCTTTGCAATTGCAGGGATTGGAGTGAGGCCAGGCTCTATCAATGGTCCAAAGGTCCACTAGCCAGCACTTTCTGAGCTCAGTGGCAACAGACTGAGATTATAATAGTCGAAAATCAAGGCCTTGACTGAAATATTTTGACGCTTGTTTCAAAATGAACATATATGTAGGACATAATTATTTTTGTGCAAAAACATTGGTATTGGTGCTTAAATGCTTCCCAGTCTGAGTTCAGCCCACTAACCGTGTAGGAAGAAATTGTCTCTTCTATTGTGTCATATTATTACGAGTATGATGTAATTTATATTCTTGAAGTTTGCAAGATGCCAAAATGTCATTTCAGTTATTTCTTAAATTATTAGCCCACAATTTAATCTTTAAATGGCAATATAAAGGAAACGAGAGTGAAAAATTCAGCTTGAAACGCTGCATCTTTGAGACATCTTATGGAAAAGAAACATAAAATAAAGGACATCTCTCTTAACCTCGGATGGACACGAGAACTCTGCAAGCACCAGGACTATTTTGGAAGTTGGAGCCTTGGCTTAATCTTGCTAAGGGCATCGGTGACTTGTAAGCTGTCTGACATACTCAGCAAGCCGCCGTCAAGACCAGCACCAAATACGAATATTATTGTTATTACAACCTTGCTCTTTCCTTGATCTTTCAAGGTCACCGACGGAATCACCTACAGTTTCAATCAGCTGGCCTTCGCCGCAACCTCTTGCTCACAGAGCGAGGCCCAGAAGGGAACCAATCAGTTGTGCAATGTTCCTAAGGACGCCCAGCCGGTAAGACAGTGTCTCGTTTACATACTACACAGTAATGGTGTTCGAAATAATATATTCCAGATTTTAATGCCATGCAAATAAGATTTCAATTACCCACGGTAGTGGGGTATTCAGTACAATGTATTTAGACTATATCGAGTAGGAGGCTCTTTGACGGAGAGCAGAATTCGTCCCCTTTGCATGTAAAGTGAAATCTTTCACGCGTAAGAAGAAAAGTAACAAATGTATATTTTTCTGTTCGTGGAGAGAAAATGTGCATGTTATCCTTAAATAATATGAGTACAGTGGAACCTCGATATTAACTCTTTTGAGTGTCATGGGCCACGAAGGTAGTTCGCAGTAGAGTGTGATGAACCGTTTCATTACTATAGCATTGTGTAAAGGGTGTACAGTGTACATTGCCCATGTGCGTTCACTTTGTAGGGGTGACTTACAAACTCACTGTATTTGTCTATAACACTACTGTATTTACATTGTTTCAGACAATGACATGCTCTGCTACTGTGTACTGGAACCCCAAGAATACAATACCATACTACGTGGAGCAAGACCAGTGTCAGGGTGTAAGTAATGATGTTCGGGTCAAGGGCTGTGTCATTTTACAGTCCTGAAGTATTAGTAGTCTTTCTGTAGAAAATTTGAGATTTGCGCAGAAAGCAGAAAGTGTGCAGATAAATGGAGGGTTGCGATTTTGAACTTAAAAAGTGTTGCACTGCATTCTTGTTGACCTCTGAACTCCGGCAAATTTCTGAGCTACCAAAATCTCAGGAACTGCACCCAAGAGGGAGCCAAGTTCCTTCCCCTTTCCCTCAAAGAGAAAAGGAAAAAAAAAGGTAGTGAAATACTGTACTGTAGTGTACATTTGCTATGAGAAAACACGGGGGAATATCACAGCCATCTTTCGATAACGCTCCTTATAAATAATGTGCATACTCTAGGGGACTTTGTTATCTCTAGGTTCTTTACCAAGTATTAAAAAAAAAACAAAAACAACAAAACTTCCTCTCTCTCTCGCTTCCTTCACTCCCTTAGTCCCATCTCCCGCCAACGCATCACTTTCCACATGGGAGGAGCTTGATCTTAACTGAAATCTTTATGAAATAATATTTTTGTTTAAAGCCTTACAATGTGTCTGTTGATCTTAGAGCATCTGAGAGAACAGTCCAAACTGATGGACCTGAAAAAGCGAATACACGCTCGCCATATCTTTAGAATTTTTCTCCAGCAATCAGCAATCAAATCTTTAGTTACAGGATTTAAGGAATCATATAATCTGGATGTTACATTTTCTTTTCGGGAAGAGGCAGAGGCTTTACTGACAGTATTGCCATTGTAACAAATATGCTTTAACCCCTTTTCTTTTCTTTCAACAGTAAGAAGCCACTGATGAACATCATCCTCGCGGACTCCCACTGTCCGAGCATTTATCTACCTGTACGCTGTAATGATCCACTCTTTTCATGTTAACCACACTATACTGTAATCAAAATTTCTCATTAAAGATCTTGAATTTTTAAACAATTTTACTTATTTGTTACTCTTCTTGACAGACTAGATCTTTTTGTTTGCTTTGTGTGCATGATGAGAAAAAAAAATGAAATAAACTTTTGGTGCCTGCTGCGATTAGGACCAGTGTGGAGTACTGTGCTGCATAATAATTATTATGCATTCAAACATGCTTAATCAATGCAAAATTCATGAGACCCTCTGAATCATTTCGTAATAAGGGGTAGGCCCGTACTTTTTTTTTCCTGGTATTGTCCATGATAATCACCCCAAAAAATGAAGACGTTAGAGAACTTTCCATCGGGCATTATAACTTTCTTTGCCCCTCCCCTATAACAAGAAAGTTTGACCTTGACAAGTCCAATTATTTAAGCTGAAAAACGAAGTGAAATCAGAAATGCACTTACTCTCAACATTTTATCAAAATATTAAAAGCAGAAGGATCAAAATAGAATCTCTTCAAATATTTTGATCTTGCAGTATAAGTAATTTCATCTTGAACATTCAGCAATTTTCATACACTATTACGTTGTAAATTTTTTTTCCAGCCAAAATTAATTTCAGTGATTGTGAAGAGAGATTACTCGTCTCTCCAGATTTACTTTTGTTAAAAAGAATATATGAAAATGAAAATAGCCTGTACTAAAAATGAAACTACTGCAGCTACACTGTGTTACTGTTAACCGTGCATGTACTGTATTTACCTATACTGATAATCAAATTACAGCACATTAACTGTATTGTTGTAGAACACCAATATTACAAAACAAACCCAGGTAAAATAACAGTACAGTTTTCTGTTCTCTTCTCTATATTATAACGGTAGGAGTTTTACATCAATCCACCAATAAATGCACAAAACAAAGGCTGGGTAAAAGAAAGTCATTGTTGTTTCACCAAGTTTGTTTCAACCAAGTACAGTATTGTTTGTTAGCATGTTCTACCAAAGCAGTGGGGTGTACAGTATTTTCTGAAGGCTTCGGTTTGTGAATGACTGAAGAAAACGTGTTTAGGCATTCAGGGGAATTCACATGATGTAGAGTACTCTTCTTCTACTTCTATCTTGAAGAAAGAGACCACTGTGCCGCAAGCTCACTGAACAAAAAGTCCAAAGAACACACTCATTACCCACTGACATTTGTTACGTCTTGTGAAAGTTGAGATATTCTACTAAACTGACGGTGAATTTTACTGTCTTTCAGCACAAAAAGTATGGTTGGTGTGCTTGTGTATTACTTTGCATTCTCCCTTTTTGAAGATTCTGCATAGCCAGAAAGTAACTTCTATGATTTGTTAAAACATGTTCTATTTAATAATTAATAAGCCTATTAATAGATACAGTATGGGCCATTTAAAAGATCATTAGACGTCATATCAGCAGAGAAAGAAAAAAACGTTTGTATGTCCAGCTCCTGGGCTGTTCAGTTGTCCTTGAGAAAGATGCTTCACTCCTCTTTTCCCACTAAAGGTGTAAATGAGTATCTAGCTTTAGAGCTGTATAGACCAGAGTGCTGCATTGAGAAGGCGCCCAGCGATAATTTTATGCGTTTGTGTCCTTTTCTGTGTTTGTTATATAGGATATGAATTACAGTGTATGGCACCTTAAACCAGTTGCTGGAAGGGTCAATGAGAAAGTCCCTATATTCCTATTAATACTATTATGAAAACTTTATATGTACAGTAATACTTTCCAAATTTGGAGGTACAGTCGAACACACTTAAACCGAACATGGCTGAACCGAAACCACGGCTAAGCCGAAAGAAAAATAAATCCCCGACTTTTCTCCCTCTTTATGCAAGTAACAGAAGAAGCGATGAACCGAAACCGCAAGATGCAGTAACACGGCTGAACCGAAATCAGCGTCTGCATCAACACCGAGATTGTTACATTTCGCTGTCTTTGTCCGGCGAAAAGAAATAGCCACGTGAGGAGTATGTCTAAGGAGAGCGGGTGGGCCCTGCGGCGCAACATTAGTGTCTAATAACGCTTCTCCCCCCCCAAATCTCTTAGCGTTTGCGACCAAAGAGAGGAGTGAGGCGGCTGGTCAAGAACGATTGGTCGTGATGTGGGCGAGATGAAATAAATAATGCTGGATGAAAGGCCGCGGGAGGTTTGTAACATTGATAACACTCATGCTCATCAGTTAAAACCTCTCTTCATTCCTGACCTTGATATTGATTACACGTGAGCCACTGAACTGCCGAAAAATGTCGAAAAGAAAGCAAGCGTACTCATTGGAATTCAAGTTAAACCTTATCGATGAGGTTGATGGGAAGAAGCTGTCGAAAAGTGAAATTTGTCGCAAGTACGGAATTCCCAATTCCACTCTCTCCACCATATTGGTCTTTGACACCTATTGTTTTTTCTTCTTTAAGCCCTATTAACATTTTGCGTTATTCTAAATATACCACTGTGATTTGGGGACATTTCTTCCATGGAGGTCAAAGTACTTCTTTTGCCCGATCTTTTAACGGGAAGAAAAAGTGGTGTCAACGCTCAAAATTTTTCACAAATGTCTTTTGAAAAAGATCACCTCAAATTCTGATTTGGTCCCCAAATTTTCATTTGGCTGGTTTTGACTGCGTGCGAATACATAGGTCTACGCGTTTTATTTTGTTATCTAGAAGGCTTAGATTGTACCTGAAACTTTAAAATTGGATGCTTTATTTAGAACACAGGACAGTTTACACATTTCTACACCCTAACACTGGCTGGCAGGGCCCCCAAAAAGGGGGATTTTATATATTAGCGGATTAATTGGCTTGTACACTGTGAGCGATTTGCCCTTCTAATAGGTGTCACAAACCTATTGGCTTGCCGAGAGGAATTTCAGAAAGTCCGCGATAGTGGTTACTTCCCTTGATTTTGCACTGGAACATCTAAACCGAAATAGCGCTAAGACGAAATCATATACGCGGGCCCAGTGATTACGGTTTAAGCGTGTTCGACTGTATAAGTACATTTATTAACTGGTCTTGATTCATATGTTGGATATTTCTAAGAATGCCTGATTTGTGAATTTTGTAGAGTTCTTCAAATGTATCTTATGATCTTTCCAAGACTCCCTAGACTCTTTCTGTACAAGAACCGTATCATAGAAAGTGTAGAACACCACATGCAAAGAAAGTCCATTCTGGAAAAAAAAACCTGTATCCAAAAAGATTTAAAAAATCTGCAGTTTCCATTTATATACATTTTGTTGGCTCACTTTGCTTAGCTATGAAAAAAAAAAAGAGATAGATTTGGCCTGAATACCTTTTAACCAATTCAGTTCATCTGACTGATGCCTATCATAGGTGACTATTATAGGTAGGATGGTTTAAATGAGCAATTTCAATATTATGACAGTAGTGTACTTGTGAGTGACCTCTTGCTGTGAACAGAAAACAAGTACAGTAGGTATAACATTGTGTGGTCCATGCACGAGAGTAAATGCAAGACATTGTGCTAGGGCTCACTCATCTGGCTTTCTTTGTAGCATATCAATCTTGGTGGAGAAAATCAAAATCAGTTTCAACTTCTGTATACACGTATATCCCTATGCCCATGCAGGAATGGCAACGGGCTAATGGAAAGCAAAATGAGTGATCTCTAGCACAAGCAAAGCCCTGTTGCAATGACCTGCCTTTACTGTACTGTAGCCTGTTGATGGTGCTGCTTTACTGTATGATAGTGTATGATCTCAATTTATCAACAACATCTACACCCAATGACATTTGTTTAACGCTGTGTGCAGTTAAATTTTTCATGCTTTTTTCCTTAGTATCATTAAAATTGATGCGTGAATTTTAACTCTGCATTCACATAGACCATACAGAAGGTACTACTCCTTTTTGTTTTCTGCTATGCTGCTGTTTCTGAGACATGCACTCCTTTAAAAGTGATTAGTCCAGCCCCTTCGATGTCACCTAAACTTGACTTCCACTTATATAAACAAATGAATAATACTGAAGTCTGTATCTAAAAAGCCATGTTAAAAAAAAAAAAGGCAGTGTAAATGAAAGCATTCTTTATTACTAAACTGCCTAAAAATATTCGTAAAGAAAATACATGTAGTCTAAGTTCTTTTATATAAGAAACTTCTCAAAAAACATTTAATTTTGTTCAAACAATATCTTGGTTGACCATGACAGTCTGCAAAACCATATTTCTTTTTTACATCTGTATTGCAGTACATGAGTACAGAGTGTAGTATGCGTGGGTGTGTGAGATGAAAATTATATAATCTAATTTACTTCTCTATGTACAGCGCTCAGAGCCTGTATCTACAGGGATGAGCGCTATATAAATGCTATGTATTATTATTAATACTGACGGTTCATTTCAGAGGTGTTCGTTGTAAGTGTTTAAATATGTAATTTGTTGCTAACAACTGCACAGGCACAAATTTTCTTCTCAACATACAACAGTTATAGCATCTTCATAAACAAGAGAGCAAGTTCCATACAAAAGTGATCATTTATTGATGATTAAAAACAGCGATCTGAATGAAGGTCATGTATTGTGTGTGGAGCAATAAAGATGACGATGACAACACTTAAGTACAATACAAACTAACGGATATGCTACCAAGAATAAGAAGACATAAACCACTACAAGTACTTAAAAGAAAAGTTTTATGTGGCATACCAAAAAAAAAAAGCCATACACAACACCATGAATTTCAATGTAACAAAGAAATCAATATTTACATTAACAACTGATAACCTGTTAAAACTAATTTACACAGTAAACACATTTGGGTGTAAAACCTGGGGTTTAACTTAAAACATTACCAACTGATCTTGCATGTATTACTCGCAAACCACCCCAGTATCTGATATGAAGACTATATACTTAAAAAAGCTTAGAGAAATAAAACAACAGGTAAAGCTGTCCTTACCAAGTATAGGAAGACAATAGCTAGCTAAAGTGAGGAAAAAAAAAAAGTAAATCTGTTTCTGTATCTCAATATGAGTATTTTCACTGAAAAGTCAGAGACAATCTTTACATCTGTGGAATATGAATCTGTATTAATTTGTTGTAACAAGGTAGGCCTAATTTTACAAATAGCTTTCATATGTAGAGAATGCTACATTCGTGGAATTAAAAAGCCTTGAAAAGGGAAGGAGAAAGAGACATTATGTAGTGAGTTTCACTAGAACTACCAAACTAGCAGTGCTTATTGTTTTATGCTGTGATCAGATGTCTACAAATTTTGCTCCAGTGTTGTTGGTATTATCATGTCAATGTACAACCATAATAATCTTGACCACATAGCTATTTTCAAATGCTTTCAAGTGATTTTCAGTAGTGGATAATGAAGAGGCAGCCAGAGATGCAACAGATGTCAGTAACTTGAGATTAATATTCCTAACATATAGTATTAAATGTACAAAAGAAGTGTCTCTTCATGATCTGAGAAAGTTCCCAGTACTATTTTGATATGATCCACATGTAGAGGATGCATCTCTACTGTACTGTATTATCTCTCTTTGGCTACCTTTGTTCTTGAGTGGTTGTTGCCATCATTGCTCTCTATATCTCAATAGATTTACATCAATCTGCCTGTGAAAAAAAAAAGAAAGAAAAACATGAGATTTATGTAAGAAGTGAGAAATACATAGATGCCAATATGTTCCAAGGTAGAGTTATGAAGATCATTACTGAAATCTATAAGAGTGAATAACTCCTTTGTTCACAGATACATTTTACGTTACACTGAGCCACTCACTGGGATAACTATTTCCTAGTGTAAAAGTGTGCATATATATACATGTAGTATATTTTAACCTCAAGACTAATCATCATGTGGCTTTGACCTGCCACATATGCAGATATGTAACTGCAAGTCCCTAAGGTGTAAAAGGTTGTGATAATGGGTGTCAAATGTAAGGTACAAACATTTACTAGTCCAGTTTTTTTGTAATGATGCAAACAAAACACTGCGCATAAATTATCAGCACTAATCTGTTACTTCTCCACACACTCGTCACTAAGACTGATGCATGTTCTATTGATGCAGGAGAGCATTGATACCCTCATCCAAGAATGCACTGTGAAATGACTCTAGCCACCTTTACACCTCTGTAATTACAGTCTCATCAGTGTTAAATAGCTTCCTGAGTAAAAATCATTTGTGAGGCCCAAGCAAATCATAATCCGAATGGCCTATGTCAGAACTGTGTGGTGGATGTGGTAGAAACTCTGAACCATTCTTTCTTTTGTCAAACTGACCATGTGTGGGGTAGTGTTGTGCAGCAATATGACCCCCCCTTGCACAGACAGGGATGCCACTCACTTTTCATAAAATTCTCTGAAACTTTTGCGGCTACGCGGAAAATCATGTGGACCTGGCGTCCCTAATCTGATACTTCTACTTTCAAAGAGCCAAATCATGTTTGATCTCTAAATAAACCTATCTTAGACAATAAAGAAATAAAACCCTATAAAAAATAAAAACGCACAAATTTACTACATTATTGTATAGTAGAGAAATAGAAAGCAGACTTGCCAACCCCTAATTATCATGGATCAGGCTGTTTGAATAAAACTTTTCACACAGTTTGATTCTTTTAATTAGTCATTCAAACATGTTCTGCATCAATGTCAGAAATTGATTGTAAACAAGAAGGCTAAAACAAGCTGCTTCAGAATCATGTTTCTTGAAGTGTTTAGATTGGGTTGTGATTTGATAAGTGGAAGCTTCCTTTGAAAATCCCCTAGATACTACTAGGATGTCCTTATATGATTTTACTGCTTAGATCTGCTTTCAATCATGATTCAGACTATCTCCGCAAATCAACGTAGATCTACATATTCTGCGAGCCTAACCCACACACTACCCCAGGAAGACGAGCAAAAGCAGCAGGCGATTAGCCAGTTCTAGTGCTGCCGAAGCTAGGCCTACAAGGCAATTTCCGCGAAAGAAAGCGTGTATTGGAAAGCGTAACACCGAATTTGCATGCATCGTAAGGTTTCCATGCTGTAAATGAGTTTTCAAAACCAAACTAACCGCCTCCAAGACAGTTAGGAATTTACAAAACGTGCTACTGAGGCTGGAAGTGACCTTTTAAATTTAATCTGTCTAGTCTAGCCATATGCTGACCATAATGAAAACGCCTATGTCTATTATGAATGCTGATCTATCAGCACGGCGGCCGTACCGAAACTTCCTATAAAAATTCAGATCTCGGGAATTTACTTCCTCAGAGTCATCACGGGTTCTCGGACCCACCGATATTCTCGGATTTCCAAGAATTCTCGAAAAAGTGGCATCACTGACAGGTGTCCTGGCCCCTTTTGAGAGACGGCTTTCCTAAACCTGCACAATGTTCTTAGTTTCTGACGGCAGCATACCTTATGCATCTGAGAACACAGCTCCACCACTTTGGATAAGGGTGTCATTCTGCTGCACGAGAATGCCACCCTGCACAAAAATGGTGTTTCAGCAATACAATTGGGAGGTTTTACTGCATAACTACATAATTCTGACTTGGCTCCTTTAGATCATCATTATTTAAAAAAAAAAAAAAGGTTCAACACCAATAATCCTGTTGTTGCAGAGGTACAAGGGTATCCATAGTCATTTGACAGCAAATTCTTCTAAGAGGGAATTTAGATGCTTGCGCACCATTGGACAAGTGTCTCAATCTCAGTATTGCTTTTTACAGAATCCACACGAGACCTAAAAGTAATCCATAGGTCTATTTGTCATGCCACTGTGACTATAATGATCAATTTCCACAAACCAGTCTGCAATCCAGACTTAGAATACTAACTCATCTTTGTCACATATGCTCTAGATGACACTGAGCAATTCAATTTTACTAATATCATGAGTACATCATGAAATCCAGCTGTGTACAAAACTTCTGATGGTCTGCAAATAAGACAAGACAGAGGCTAAGAAAATGTGATTTATGTGGGTATGTGAGTGCACGCGCATGGGAGCACAGCCTATGTGTACCATGGGGCTGGAACCCAAGCTCCCCTCTGACCCAATACACTTGCTCCTTGGCGAATATGTGAGCATGTGTTTTTTTGTGTGTATGTGTTTGTGTGTGATGACCCTTTTTTTTTGTAAGGAGGTGGTTGTGTGAGCGAAAGAGAGACCGGGCGACAGCAAGTGTATGGAAGAGATCATGAGACTATGTAAAAAGGAGAGTATTATTGTTTATTATAATTGTTGGCAAGTTTTGTGAATTGGCATAATACCTAATAAACTCAATTTGGACTTGTTCTTAAAAATGAAAGAAAAAAATTCTTCAACAAACCTACTGCGACAATTAAAAAGTCCTGTGTATCAGGGAGCAACACTTTAACTAAGGACTCAAGACCAATTCCATCCCAGCCTTCCCCGAGCCTTTTTATCTCCCATTTTCTTACGCTTAAAACTTTTGTGTCCACCAGCTGCTGTGAGACCTCGCATTTAGTATACCATGAACCATGGCAAAATCCTTTTTTGAGATCTCATGGCAGAGGTATGATCTGCCGTGTTTTTATACAAGAAAATCACTGCCACATCACTATGGCAGTTACTTTCTTCTATCGCCACACGGCAATGGAAGCCAAAATTAACGCACTTGCCTAAAAAAAGATAGGGTCTTGAGCAAAGGAAGACTGGCCGTCTCCCCCTGGTTTCCCACCTAGTCCACCCATGCCTGGACGTCCGTAGCCACCCGTTTGTCCACCTCCGCCCTGGCGGAAGTAATCACCACCGCCAGCACCAGCAGCACCTCCCAAGCCCGCACCTGGTCGATCCATGTTGCGGTAGAAGTCCCCAGCCACACCATTTCCATATGCTCCTGGGGCACCAACGCCCCTGCCAGCGGCAGCACCTGCAGCACCAGCTGGTTCAGCACCACGACCTGCAGAAAGAGGTTTCCTGAAACACAGATAAGAAAGATTAACAAAGAGAAATAACACTTAAGCAGACAAGGATTAAAACAAAATCTGCAAGTGCAAGACCAGAGACTTCGCATAAATAAAAGTTTAAACAGAAAAAGCCTCAAAATCGGCCTATTTCAACTGAGATAAATATTTAGAAAGAAGATGTGAATTTTACTACTTTTGTTTTCAGCTTCCAAGAATTCACATTTAAATCTGGGCCTTTCTGGAAATGCCCTTTTAGGTGAGGAATTTTTTACGGACAGTCCTGTAATATTACCGTAGCCAGAAGTGAAGTACTCTTATGGACTTCTGTGCTGATACACAAATGAGAAAATCATCATGCAGGAAGTGCCAAAATTATATTCCCATGTAAAGCCATTTCTAACTTTTCACAAATATTAGACTGAAAATGAAAAAAAAAAACAAACCAAAAACAAACTAACAGTGTTTACTCTTAAGGCTAGTCGGGTAGATAGTCGTATGTTCATAGCCATGCAAGTTTTTCAGTCTCCCTTATCCCAAGACTACTAACATAGGCTGTTGCTCTATGAAATGTTCTGCCCTTACGATTAATAATTATGTGACTGTGTGTGAATCATACAATAATGCATGATGGTTTTGACCACCCAGATAAATATTTGCTTTTAGTTTAGCCATAAGTGTTATTGTAGTTTAGTGCTAGTTCATTAACAAAGATAGAGAAGAATGTATGGAAATTCTCATTTCCTACCATTTTAGCAGAATTTTAATTTTTTCAGCCACCATCAATATTTTATAACACAGATCAAGCAGCATTTCAAACATCCAAAGGTAAAAAACCACCCTAATTATGACAAAATGGCCACTTGTGGGCTTGTATCATTCATAAAATTTTCAAGAATGTGACGTTTTGCAAGACAGCAGATGTACTTGCAATAAAGTCAAGGTTTTATTAAATGGTAACCTCATCCACTGCTCAGACAATAAGTATAGTAAAAATTCCAAGCAATCCTAAATACTCCAAGTTACCTGCTGTCTCTTCAAGGCCTCTACTGGAAGTGTCAGACCAGTCAGAAGTAAACAAACAAGGCCTGCACAACTGGGTCCATTTCTAGTTCTTACTGCTAATAAATGACCGGTACTGACGGATTATTTTCACCCATTTTAGGGATCCCAAAGCCTTGTAAACAGCTAGAGTTTTTAGAGCACCCGCTGGCTGGCTATTTTGGCTGAAAAAAGCTGGAAATCCAGCTTTAGTCGGAAAACTGGCATTCCTGAACTCAGACTAAGCAGGTCTACCCTTATAAATATTTACCCATAAGTTGTGCAAAATATTTGCTAAAAAGCTTTAAATAGTACCTCTTCAGCAAAAATACTGAAAATTACACACAAACTTGAGCACTTCACCTAGAGTGGTAATCAAAAAATTTACGACCTGATACAGCTATCATATTGCTAATGTGTGGCAGAATAAATACCTGTCATAATACTCTGGTGGTGGTCTGGCAGCCAAAGGATCCCGATCTCTGAGGTAAGGGTCGGCTAGACTTCGGGCACGATCATCCAAGTAGGATCGTGGAGGTGGAATTAGTCTGTCTCTGGGATCTGGGGGGTAGCGGTCAGCCAATCGTTCACGAGGTAGAGGAAGGGGGTAGCGGTCACGACCTGCAGCAGGTGGATATCCCCTCTCTCCTGGCAAAGGAGCCATACGAGCATAGTACTCTCTGTCCAAGTAGTACCGGTAGTAAGGGTCGTACCGGTCATAGGGCACAGGAGGCGGGGGTGGGTATGGATAACGGTCATAGTCCCGTGGATCCCCTCGTCCAGGTGGGGGTCCATAAGGGCGAGATCGATTACCACCACCACCAAACCTGAAAACAAATGTAACCTTTGAAACTTCTGAAAACAAAACTAAATGCAGATTTTCTCACGTGAACATTATGTCAGCTGCTATGTTTACTTACTACCCCTGGAAATAAAATGATGAACTAAGCCCATATTGCGAACATTTAAGATTAATGAATTATCAACTGTTAAATTGTAGTGTCCACTGACGTGCATAAACTAGACTTTAAGTATCCCTAACATAATATTCATCACGTTATTTCTTAAAGCCATTTAATTTTGAAGCATCAACAAATGAAAACCTGAGAATATTCTTTTGAGGTGTTTGTGAACCAGTTAAGTAGCAAAATCATAATTAAAAGAAACATTATTATATGAAAAGTTTCTCAGGCAACTGATGCAATATGTACACAGCGCATAAAACAGTTCTATACTTGAACACGCTTAATACGAATTTCAAGAAGTCATTAAGTCATTCCTATTCAACATGATTTGGCAACATTGAAGGTTGCTTGCCTCTGCAGTCTCATAGCACAGCGATCAAGATCATGCGTCCACAAGATTACACTGTGATTGATTTATAAAGCGATTATAAAGCCTATCTGGCCTTGAGTTGAAGTCAGGGATGAGAGTTGCATGTGTAAAGACTGATACTGCAAGGGAGAAACCATGGCTTAAGTTTAATGAGCCCAAAAAAAGCAGGGTTTAGGAAATTTAGAACAGCTTCAAAATGGTTTTTTTTTTTAATTTTTTTAAAAAATTAACACTAGTTACATTTCAGAATATGCATAACAAAAGTACAAAAAAAATACAGGGATTTGCAAAGAGCTTTATATGTTGCTTGTTTCGTTCTGAACATTTTCGTAATAAACATGTTCAAGTTTAACCTCATATCCTAATCATTTGTACAAATAACCACTGAGAAAGAAACAAAGGTTAGTGCCCCTTACTTGTACCTGACTTACCGTGCGCTGGTGCATGGGTATCTTAATGCAGTGAACCCTCCATTCTTAAGCTAGGCAAGCCCCACTATCCATGAACACAATAAGTCAGCCAAAGTAACGTGCTAATTTCTGAACTAAGCATTTGGGTTGCCCCTGAAATACACCCCCTCTCCCCTAGAAACATGTAACCAAACCTTTAAAATTTGCTTTACTTGTTAGAAAGTGGATAGAACAAAGGTGAAATGGAAACTTCATTTGAAGGCTGAATTTATACTACTGGTTAGATATTAAGGAATTACTCAGTCAAACCGTTTCGATACTCATTGCGGCTGAAAGGCTGCACGATATCACCGATCTGGATTTGTGTATATCATCGATGGATGTCAATCGCAGACGGCATCGGCACGGCAGAACCAGGATTCAGCGGACACAAGTACTAAAACGGTCTACGAGCTTGCGCAAATAAAATTTTTTCCTAACCCCTTCTTGTCGAATTTTCCGCCACCGCCGCCGCCACCTTTCTTTCCGGTTGATAGCTGCAAGATCAAAAAAATGTAAAAATTGTACTGTGTTTGCAAACACATGATAAACGCCTTCGCAATGAAACCTGTCTTAAGTCGGATAACGAGAAATAAACACAAATAAAAGCGTCAATTCCTCGGCAAAAATCGCTAAGAAACGGAAAGAGAAAAAAAAAAAGGACAGACAAGACAAAAAGCTTTTTTCTCTTTTGCCATAGTACAACAAAAACGGAATAAATAGCGACAGGTTTCATTGATGCATACATATTAACAGCATATCGAACCATGCTTCAAATAACACACAATACTGGTAATGGCTTTATCAGAAAATTAAATTACGCAACATTATGACGAAAATAGGGAATCAGAACTGGCAATCGCAATTACCTTAAATGCAGTTTACGCAAGTTCCACACACTATACCCAGGCTAAGACTCAACACCAACTTCGCCACTTTAAAGTGAAAAGCGATTACGAAAGTTTGCTCCCCCCAAAGCAATTATAGCTTTCGACAAGCAAAACGCTGAAATGAAAATGAATGAGAATTGAAAAACCCTTGACCTCAAAATAAAAACAACCTGAAAATTACACAGCAAACAAAGGCCAAAAAAAAAAGTGTGCATACCTCTACACGGATGTTGTTCCCATCAACACTGTACCCGTCAAGTTGTGCAATTGCTTTGTTTGCCTCATTTTTGTTCACCATGTGCTAGGAAGATGAAAGAAAACATGTCATAAATACTTAAATAAATGTAAAAATGTTAAAGAGTTTTGGGGAGAAAACGGAAAAGGGAAGTCGAAAAAACTTAGATATTGTCAGCAGCTATTTCCATACAGCAACTTTTTAAAACCTAGAGCTAAATGCAACTTTCCTCTTGGGCTGAGTAAACTCATCTTGTTCATCTAAAAAGACTGATAAGCTTCACATTGCAGATGGTTTTGGCAAGCATAGGTCGTCTAGATCTGCAACGGTCTCACTTTGAAAGTTAACCAATCTCGTAAGGGAATTACTCTGCAGCAATGACCACCACTCAGTTATATACATAGGGTTTAAGTTTAATGTCAAGACCGCTGTTTATTTGGGAGATGTGAAGAAATTCTGCCATGTGGCGCCAGTGGCAATGCCAATATCCTATCCCAAAGTAAAATGTTTGCATGGCTGAAAACAGCTGTGTGACTGTCTCAAATCATACCCATGTGCTATCTGCACTTAATGCAAAAAGAAATCTTCCTAAAAATCTCCATGTTTTGAAAGACAATGCTGTTAGATCTACATGTACTGGAAATCCATCATAGACCTTGGCCCCATGCCTTTGCACACTCTAAAGGTAAATCACGTGGATGTATTAGATATGTCCCTACATGGTCTGATAAGAGGGTTACTGGAGGAGTCTTACAAAATACAAAGTGCATGCTCTCAACTGGGTTCAACTGAATAATCAGTGGGCTAGATTATAAGGATGTCTGATCAGACTCTGTGAATTTTAAAAAGCCTAGTCTGGTTGAGTAACAGCCTTTTCGCAATCAACTGAAGACTCAGATCCTAGACTTAGTCATTCTACTGATTACTGTGCAACGCTTCTGTGTTCTGATACATTACTGCACAAGTTCGAAACTACCACTGATCTGCACACTGTACTTGCACTTTAACAGATCTGGTCTGGTCACCATTCTTATATAAATAATATATAAAATCCAAAAATTTATTTTTTTCCATTCCATTCTAATTTCTCCCTCTTAATCTTATCCAAATTTTCAGTGGCAACAAAATTTCTTGAAATTCGGAAATTTCCAGAATATTGGCATCCCTGCCTTGTAAAATATTTTGTCATCACATTCACAATTGATTTTCGCTTACAGGCTGAAACTTTAGCACTCTACTCTCTCTGTCCGACTCTTGATCTAGAGTGATGGTACCAGTCATCAGCATACTATAGTCTATAGTTTTGACCTTTGAACACCAAAACTTGGTTAAACTTTCGCTCAGCTGTGAGAAAACTCACTCTGCCTGCCATATTTGTGTGATGACATCATGTTTCTGTGGCAGATGGTGACTTAATCACTTATGTTTGTTTGCAGACGATATATTCTAGTGACAGCTAGGACGTTGCTGAGGAAAGATTTCCGCAGGCAACAACCCCCGAAATAAGAACATACTACAGAGGGATTATTTTGAAGAGACAGGATGAATTTCGTTTGGATTATTTTACCCCTAACCCTACCCTTACCCCTAACGGGTTGTTGCCTGCGGAAATCTTGCCGTTGCTGATCATGCGTTCTGTGAAAATTGAAAATCAAACTAACAACTACTTGTTGGTAAGTTTCATATAAAGGCAATGGGTAGAAAAATATGTCATCTGTGATAAATAACAAAACTTTATCTTGAATATGAAATTATTGCGATGAAAACATTGTTTTCCTAATTCTACCCATACCCTCCTACTGGATCCATGTTCCACGGTTGGAAAGTGTCCATCTCCTCATAACAGTGACGCCCTGCCCATCTGCCTTTGATTTTGATTGGTAGTATTTGCCTGAGCATAACTTGGCAAATAATAGACACAATCAAGCAAGAACATGCAAGTGTGCCTAATTATTATTGCATTTTATAATGATTGCTAGTAATCGCATGTTCAAGTCCTAGTTTTTGTTTCAAAGTCAAAGCATATGCCGATGACTCGGTGACCGGTAGCATCTGGCCTCAAAATGACGCAGATCACAATTCACGGCTTTCTCTAACAACAGCAATGATTTAGTCGAAATATCGATCTAGTCCATGAACTGTCTATGACTAGACTAAATGAACTGTATCATTATCCTTGCGGTGCCGTCCTTTCGAGACAGCCCAATTCACATTGCTATTCAAAACCTATTTAAACAATCTCTGTGTTGGTAGAATGCTAGTACCCCCACAGTTTTGGGAGTAAGGATTAATACTGTTCTAAAATCTAGGGTAAAGATATTCATATCTTGATCAAGTCTAGACTAATTCTGTTTGCCAGTCGCCAGAGATATAAAAAAAAAAAAAAGACATTGGCTATGTTGAAGGACAGCACTGCAACAATATTGATACAGTTCATTTAGTCATAGACAAGTCATAGATATTTCGACTAAATCGGTGCTGTTGTTAGAGAAAGAAGAGACGTTGAAATATGCTAATGACTGGTACAGTACCGTACAGTCACTTTGTCTGTCTCTCTCTAGAGTAGTTTCATCGATTGTGAGCGTCACGATTTGTGAACACCCTCACAGTATTTCATATCGGCACACACTCTCCTTCTGTTTACAAAGAAATTGACAACCTGACATGTTGGCTACACATATCTGGTACTATCCGGATATGCGTGACGTCCACCATCTTACGAGATGTTCGACTGAATCAATGTACCATCAACAGGGGGTAGCCATCTTAGCTAATCCACTTCCTGCGGAAGAATAATTTCTGAACCGGAAGAAGGCTTTACCTTGTTGCCTGTTTGGCTATTTCTATAATTTCAATGGTGGCCAAATAACTGTAGACATCGTCTAACTTGTGTTTAACAATGGGAACACGATTTTGGCATTTTGGATGGGGGTGTTCGCAAAAAAAAAAGAACATTTGTTGCTAATATAAGTTTGCAAACACTCTCATATTTTCCCTTAAAGGGGCAAGGATGGGGATTGTAAGGCGATATTAGGCGATTAAATTGCCAGCCTGAGTCTAAAATTTAAATTTGCTTTCAGCTATGGCTAATCCTGCTGTAATTAAATTGCCAGCTTGGATTTTCATCATTATCATCATCACCACCATCAGCACAGTCATGTTAACTGTTTTCTCCTTCATCTTCAACATTGGCATCATTCTTCATTCGAATACAAATGAAACCTTGTATTATAAAATGTAAAAAATCCTTGAAAAAAAAACAACTAAGCAAAAAACCTGGTAGTACATATAGAGTCAGCCTACCCTATCGCGTACACATTTGGCTCTACTCGCTTTATTACTTTCAAAACATCGTGAGAGGCCTGGGCTCGGCATGAGATACAAAACCAGCCTCTCTGCTGTCACATTACACTGTGTTTGCCATTGTGTTGAAGGTGTGTGGTGAGAACAAGTGACCAGAGAGGGCTGACCCAGTTTTCCACATCGCGTACAGCGGAGATCAACGCGTACACCACGTGGAGGTCAACGCGTACAGGCCTACTCAGTCTTAGGAAAGTCATTGATTTATTCTTGAAAGTGGTTTGTGTTAATCTCTTAATCTACTCCGTGTAATTGTGTCACCTGTTACTCGCAGAAAAATCTGACAGTGACGTTACAGAGTTTTTTTTTTAGATCGAGGTCATGTTTCCCCTTTTATTTTAAGCATCATGGGGTCAGTAAACTAACCCTAACATGACCTAGTTAAGCTATCTAATTAATATTCATGAAGCTAAAGCCAAATGACTTTTCGTATTCAATTGCAAATGGCTGCCCTTCCTGTCAGTGTCAACTGAATGCGTAGGCCTATGGATTTGGGCTGCATGGGGGTGGGGATTAACGCGTTGGGTGGAGGTGTACGTGTTGAGGAACTAGGAGATGAGGATGGAGCACATCGCGTACACCCCCATAGCAACCCATCTGGTAGTCTCCAATGTGGCATATCACAACTCCTACGGTGGCTTGACATTCTAAACTACTATTTTAGCCAATGGGAAAGGGGGACACACCTTATTATTTCGCCCATTCCCATTGGCTGGTGGCAACATAGTCGGAACTGAAATGGTTTCGATAGAATGCTGATAACCAGAAAGGCCCCATTTTGGTGTGAAAACGCCCTATTTCATCAACAAAACTGAACAAAACATCTATCTATATCAGAAACTTTGTTGGCCAGGTAGATTTACAGTTTGAAACGCAACATTTAGGATGATAGCAAACAATTTTGTTTGTGTACGCGATAGGCTCCCGTACGGGATGGGGTAGCATTACTCTACTAGTCTAGTGTTCGCAATGGTTGGACAGTTCACAATTCTTGGACAAGTTTTAAAAAACATGGCAAACATTGGACAGGTACCCGACGGTTGCCCACAATTTTTTAATAAACTGTCACCTGTGACTTTACTGGCTGAACTTTGCTGTCCCACCATAATTTTTGCTAAAAAATGTGCGTCTATACTCCATTAGCCACTTTCGGTTTCTATCTAGACTAGGTCTTCCCAGATCGGAGATAAACGAGGTCAAACGAAGGATACCAATTTTTTTAGGCTATGTGTGTTCGCGGCTAGATTTCCGCATGCAACTCACAGCCAAATTTTAATTATAACACCTACACACGCAAAATATATTTCTGGAAGTTTGGTGTCCAAATCNGATCCTAGACCAGTCTAAATCAAACTAAATGGATATCTAGTCTAGATCTTGAAATCATGATTTTGTCTGACCAAGAGATGATCTACACTGATTTAAACTATCAAGACTAGTATACTTACAACAAATCCGAAGTTCTTCAACACATCGCATTCCACCACCTGTCCGTATTTTTCAAACAGAGGACGAATCTTGTCAGATGTGGTCTCTGAGCTTAGGTTGCCCAGAAAAATTTTAATGGTATTCCGGTCTCTAGCCATTGTATGCTGCAAGCGTCTGAAAAGAAAGGGAGAATCCTTGATAAAAGAATATATATCTAAAGCTGCATAAAAACTTAAATCATCAGACTACCGGGAACTTGTCTTTGTCCCCTTACGGACAAAATGGCGGTGAGACATGACTCACAATGTGTGACAGAGACGCGGCGTGGGGTATCAAAATTTGAATAGCAAAGCCAATATAATATGCGAACCTGACTTCAAGGATACCCTTTGGGTTGAATTTGGATCAGTGCGTTTAAAACAGAATCAGCCAGCTCGCTGATTAAAACTAGTCTAGATATAAAAAAAGAAAAAAGATTACCTTCCTATCTGACCACGCTCCCTTTCTCACGGAGATAATGAATTCAATATGGCGATTGAGGTCGTGTACCAGATTATTTAAACAATGTAGGGAATTTGGTTTAAAGGTAGGCTAACAATAAAAATTTGGATGTCAGCGGTAAAACAAACAAATTACGAGGCCAATATTATTTAAAGAGACAAGCATGACTTAATTTAAATTTATGGCCGTCATTTGTTTACTTTTCACCTTACAATTTATATACACGTTTATCGAGTGGCTTAATTGGCACAGTGGCCTCACTAGACCTGGCGCAGAATCCTAATGTTGGGCGATACCTTTTTCTCCTTCACTCACGACAATTGATTATTGCCACACAAGTATATCTGGAGTACTTGTGGCGATTACTTGACGGCAAGCTAGGCATTCTTTTCAGTTTATTATATCTTTTTTTGAACTGGAATGAGGGTTGTGAGGAGGTGGAAACTGATCAGGCCAGAAAATGTATAGCATGTGTCAAAACTTACTGCTGTCCCCCTATTCTTCCAAAATACAAGATTGGAAATGTCATCACTTGCTTCGCTCGTCGCCACCGATTCACACTTAACAAAACGTAAACGTATCGCATCATGATGGGAACAGAACACTCTCTCATCCATTTATTAGATCTAACAATTCGTTATACCGTTCTTTGTTATGTAACTGTTGGCCTACATGCTAACGTGGTAATTTCATGGAAAATTAAAAGATGATACCGGGAATGGAGAACATGAAGTATTTCTTTTTAATAAACAAATATCTCGGATTTTTTTTTTTATCTTGCAGTCATTAATTTTTCTTCCAGGTGTGCGCTAATCGGACAGTAATCAAGAAATCAAAAATGTATTCAAGTACAAACAATGGTTTTGCAACTGTAATCACAAAACTCGAGTACTGTTACTCAGATTAGTCCAGCACTACAAAGACATGTGCCGGCGTTCCAAAACCCGCGGGCCGCGACGCGATCATAGATCTATAAATAGATAGATCTATGGCCGCGCGCGATCCACAGACCCAGATCAGATAGCAGGGTTGTCACTAGACTAGTCTAGTTGTCAAACTAACCAAGGCTCTTACTGAACCAAATGCCGGCGTTTTGGCCCTTTTTGAAACCCTTAGTCTCTTAGATCATTGTCATGCTCATCTACATAGTAAAATACAAAGAGTATGTAAAATTATCTAAAAATACGATTACCAATCGCTGGGGGCTCTATTGTGTGATGTAAGAACTCCAAACTTGGTGATGGCAGCTTATCTGAACAACACTCGAGGAATTCTGATAGACTTTCTGTTCCTTGATCTGATATTCAAAATATTTCTTTTGTTATTTAAATGCCTTTGAAACAAAAAGTACAAGCAACTATTTATCCAGCGCAACTCAGAAATGCAACTCTCGCTCCCTTTTTATTCCTCCACCGCTCTCTCACCATTTTCCCAATGTGTTTTGTCTCTTCTCTCACTCTATTTTTCTTCTCCTTTCCTCATGGTCCCTGATCCTCGTCCCCTTACTCGCACTGAGAGGAATGTAGCGATGCTATTTACGGCTCTGCTTTTGATCCAGGCTCATACGGGGTTCGGTGGGGAACACAAAAGCAATGTCTTTGCTATAGCTATGGGGAAAGAATATTTCAATGTATTCGAAAAATTACGCCTAGCGGTATCTTACTTGAATAGTGGACAAAACATCATATAGCACACACAAAAAAATGATATGACTTTCTAATCTTGGGGAAAAAAAAACAACGAAATAAAACTGGGCGCATGGAAGAAACACCTCATGGATAGAAAGTTGTATGGAAGAAAAATCACACAAGAGATAACTTACATTATATAAAGGATATTACGAAACAATTTTCACAATTAAAATTTAAAAAAAACCAAAACAAACAAACAAAAATCCAGATTAGTACAGTTTATTACGTTATTACTCTTGAGCTCTCCTTTGTCAATACAAATGATCACTTTACATCAGAACATCTGAAATCATAATTTTTCATTACTTATTACTTAAAAAATAAACAAAAAGGCAGTCTGGAAAAAGGAAATTGATTCTCGCTAACAGAAACTTCAGCCTTAGTATTAGCTTTCAATATAGAATATAACAAGAAATTTTGCCCCTCCCTCTTTTGATAAGATTTTGAAAAATCTATATTTTTAGATGTTTAAGTTTCACAGAATACGTGCTCTCTCTCTCTCTCTCTCTCTCTCTCTCTCTCTCTCTCTCTCTCTCTCTCTCTCTCTCTCTCTCTCTTTTT
>JAWQUT010000265.1:521206-572120 GCA_033807755.1 Ellobium chinense
CCACACACAAGCATACATATACTCAAACACACACTCGCACAGAGGTTTTATTTTTGACAAAAGTAGTTTTGGCCTCTTCTCACAATAAGTTCATAAAAATTGTAATTTAGAGCCTACGAGTTTTAATCCATGTGCATTTTTTTCCTAGGATAAAAAGTCATAATTATTACTTTTTTTTTTCCGTTTGACTTTTGTCCTGCACACCAGCCGGAAATGCAGTCGACGATGGTGATTGCCAGTTTGCAAACTGTTATAATACCTTTTTTTTTTTCACGTCACCTTCCAGATCGTTGGCCGTAAATCTAGTTTTTATTATTATTTTTTTTTAATTAAAGGGAGCTATAAATCTACATTGATTGGGCACTCAAATAGATAATGCACATCTACAAATTAAGAGTTAATGCTTGCTAAATCAGTGTGCAAAATACTAGGAGTCTTAATAATGATTATAATGAACAAGACATTTAAATAATTGGAGGTAGAAAATAATGATCTGATCAAATCCTGTTAGACTTCTAACTGACCCAAAGCCATACGTGTTGTCTGTCTGTCTGTCTGTCTGTCTGTCTGTCTGTCTGTCTGTCTGTCTGTCTGTCTGTCTGTCTGTCTGTCTGTCTGTCTGTCTGTCTGTCTGNTAAAATAAAGTAAAATGGACACAGATTCCCATGATATCAAAATTTCCCTCCTGGAGCCCTTATTACTGGAAGCAGGGCATGCCAAAAGAGGGAAAAGGGCAAAGTGAAAGTACAGTTACAGGTCTGTAACCTTAAGTCGCCCTCCAGACTTTACATGTTTATGTCAGTTTGTTCTATGGCTCGACTAGTCCAGGCCTTCCTGCACCCCTATTTTATGGCCCTGTTACGTAAACTTTCTTGCTGGTCAAACTTGGTCTAAAGTCCTACAATTTAAGACTAGACTGGTGAGAATAATATGTGGTTTAGTTATTTTATTAGATGTATGTGAGGCGTTCTGTACAATTAACGCCACCCCTATATCTCAGCAGATTCACCTTAAGGTTATTACATTATCCCGGAATATGGATTAGAAGAAACTTGTATGGATGGAAAGACCTTGTCGCCCCTTTTAATTTGATGCATAATTTATCACACTTTATCATATTACTGAACAGTTACAAGCTGTTGTTATGCATGACATAAACATGTGAAGTCTGGAGGGCGAGGGCAGGGAAGACAATGCAAGAAATAATTACTAGTCAGTTGCTGAATTGGACGACGCCTGGGGAAAATTCACTACAGTATTGTAAGCTTTTTACATAAACTTATCTAAATCTTCATCAACCGAGAGAAGGAATTTTGGAGAGTGAGAAAAGACTAAGATTTGGGGACACTCTAGGCTTTTATCTTTGTTCTGATTCAAAAGTCGCAGAATGCGAATGGGTGGCCCCTGATGCTCATCATTTTATCAAAATAGAGTTTTGGGTTATATAGAAATCGCCGAATAGGGCAGCCCATTCCAGTATGAAGCACCATAAATACAAGCAACCATAAAACTGACCGACTGACTGACCGACCGACCGACCGACCGACCGACCGACCGACCGATGGACCGATTGACCGACCGACCAACCGACCATCCATCCAGCCAGCCATCCAGCCAGCAAGCCAACCAAACAACCACACACAAAAGTCAAAGTTTGGCATAAATTAACAAATAATATGTCTTCAGATGCTGCAAATTTCTGATATCTTGGTACTATGAATTAATATGTCAAGGCTGAAAAAAACAACAACCAAAAACCTGTGCGCACGCACGCACGCACACACACACACACACACACACACACACACACACACACACACACACACACACACACACACACACACACACACACACNCACACACACACACACACACACACACACACCCACCCACACACACAACTCATAAAGTTTGATGGTTGCTTGCTTCACATGCACCGAACACATTGGCCTCGCCTCACTTTTTGATTTTTGTTTTCTTTTTGAGTGGCGACAATGCAGTATAGCACCTAGATGTGTAATGAAATTTGCAACAATTATGGTAACATTATATCTGTCTGTTAATGTACATAAGATTCTATGCCAAACTCTTTTAAACTCTTGAAATTGGGCATTAAATTACTCTTGAAATTGGAGATCAAATTTTGTTGAGCGATTTTTTTTGCACCCGCCCCTCCCCCGCAGCATCTTGAAGTATGCCAAGATGCCGATAACAATGAGTGTAAACACTGCCTAAATAAAAAAAAACCAAAAAAAAACCCCCTAAAATAATGGGTCTTCTGGAGTGTAGAGCTAAGAATGAACGAAACTAAACTAAAAGAACTAGAATTCTCGACTGATCTCAGGCAGCAGGACTTCAAATCGACATTTTAAATATCATTTCTTTACGTTTCACCTTATAAAAGGTAGGCGGTTTCAGGGTCTGAACACACTAATACTATAATATTATTGACCACTACATATTTAAAGGTGTTCATAGTTTTATATTGGCTCATGATTTTTTGTAGCAAGCAGTAAGCACAATCTGCAGCTTTGAAAAGCAGCAGAAAGTAGGGACAAGGGAAGGGAATTTTTTTCCCGCAATGGATAGTGATGAAGAGGGGTATACTAGATGTTTGTGTTGGGAAGTGATAGAGAACATGTTTTCTTGCCGAGGATAAAAATTTGATCCAACCACCATTCATAAAATCAGTCGTAGTCTGGGCAAAATAATAAAAAAGCAACTGGTGCAAAATGCTGCTAATGCATCAGAACACACAAACACACTTTGGCTTTGTCACGGTAGCCTACCTAGTATTTTGGACTAGTCATTAAATCTAGTCTTAAATAAAAAAAAAAAAGAAAAGTCCTATCCAAGGGCCAAAGTTGCTGGATTTGGATTAAGAGCAGGATTTGGGAAGAGAAGCATCCATCTGAGACACCCTGGGACACAACCCTAATCCTAAACAAATACAAAGTTTGCCTGAATGAAAGATTGCGATTTCAGCTGTGATAGGCCTATCATTTATGTGACAAAAACTCTGTGACAGGAGATTGAGTCTTTGTTGCTGCTTTTATTTGAGTTTAATGTTGTGTTTAGCTTTTCATCTCTCTTGTTCTCCTGGCAACCCCGCCCGGCAGCAAAAGTTGAGGATGGAGATACTTTTGGATTCGTCACGCGCCAGGGGCATGCTCAAAAGTGCAGTCATGGCTTAGGCCTACGCCTGTGTTATCATTACTTTTCAATTGCGCAACATTTGTGGCACAAGACAGGCTTAAAAGCCAGTTAGCTTTTCAGTCTTGACTAGCCTAGATCTATCTAGACTAGGTCTTGACGTTGAGCATTGAATAGTGACTTGACGATAGACCAGACTAGTCTAGATTTAGACTAATTAATATCACAACAAAGACGCACATCAAACAGGAAAACTGAAATCAGCTAGGCCTAGAAAGGTCATTGATGATTGACGTTTAGTCACACTGTCATAAAGGTAGACTAGATCTAGTCAAGTCTAGCTATACTGGACTATCATTCGACGTCTCATGTAGCTTTGAAAAAATAAGGTTAAGTCTAGAGGTTTAATCTGAGCTAGAGTCTTGTCAAGACTAGGGTGTGGGTATCGGTGGTGTGGTCTGCGTCGTCTTTGAGTTTGAGACTATAGATCCAGACTAAACCTAAAAAAAAATCGGGACCTGTTCAATCCAACAGGAAAGTTTATTACCACGGTCCTGTCAATGGTCCTTCGGTCCCATGGGAGAGACCTCTAGATCTAGATCTATATGCTAGCCTACATGCACTCGTGTAGATCTGCAATCAGTTGCAGCTAGACATCTGTTCCCATTTAGACTAGACCAGAGGCGGAGTTGTATAGGCCTGGCCTGGGGCCCCACCTTTTATGGGACCCCACTTTGGGGTACAAAAAAAAATATGGAGAAAAGAAAGAGATTGCTGAAAAGAGAGAGAGAGAAAGAGAAAGAAAGAGAGAGAAAGAAAGAAAGAGAGAGAGAAAGAAAGAGAAAGGATTAGAGAGGGGTCGCCAGACAGTTATTTTTTCTTAAAATTTTAATGTTTGAAAAACACGAAATGGCCGTATTATGGTATTGTGGAGCATGGGCAAAGTCATTGCTCGGTCTTCATAAGTCATTTTGCTCGGGAATGTATAGCCTACAATACGGTGTCAGTTCTTTAAAAAATCATTGAGACTCTCTCGCTCTGGACTGTAATAAAAAGGAGCCCCGTATTTTACCTGGTCCAGGGCCTTGTGGACCTGAATCCGCTTCTGGACAAGACTAGGGGTAGATGTATAGACAAGTATGCTCAATAACTCTGTTCGCAGATACGGTAAATGCTCAGTGCCACAAGAATTTAACCCTTAAGTTGCGAAACTGAAATCATATTATTTTGTTACCTGCTTATCAAACATTCATTTATGTTGCAGCATAGTGTGAGACAGAACTGTAACTAGCTTTGTGCCACCTTCCCTACCCCTCCAACTTTCCACGCAATCCAATGTTTTCTCCAAACTGCGCGTTCGTGGGAAGACCCCTTTAATTTCAAAATCGTCCTTAGAAATACATTAAGCGTGCTGATCTTCCCGATTCTCCTGTACGTCAGAGTTTGTATTACTTGAGAAATCCTAAAATCTCTCTAAAATGTCACACATTCCCCCCCCTCCCCCACCTCAAAATTCATGACAAGGGAAAATGTCTCCTCTAACTCATTACCAGGTGTAATCTTGAGGAGAGACGGCGGGAGCATTTCATAAAATGGAAGCAAAAGGAACAATTTACGGCCATTTTTAGCTGAAATTAGATGAAGATTTGTTTTTTAAGGAAACATAAAAGGCATTCTGCGGCTATAATTGACGTTGGAGGGGAGGGGGGATGCACGAATCTGACATCACCAGGACGGCGGTAGCAAATGAAGGAAATGGTGAACATTGAGAGAATGGAGGAAACGGAAGTTAAAAAATGAAGAACACACAAGGAGAGGTGGAGGAAATCTCTAAGTAGGATAATAAATCAACAAAGAACTGCACAATCAGTTAATGGATCCTGAAGGAGCTGTTGAGAATGAGGGCTGAGCAAGTTTGGATATATACCCATGTTGCAGTGAAGCCAACCTACGTAATATGCAGCAGAGCACGGATAATACAGCTCACACTCTGGGACCGGCCAAACGTGTACTTATTAACAGGAAGATGTGCAAACCATACACTTATCTTCAGAGAAGAAATATCGGGACCAAAAATACTGTACTCAATATTATAATATCCGTGTTTACGCACTATGCGTGTCCGTATGAAGTGTGCTCCTCTATATAGCAATCAAAGGCAATTAAAATACGTATCCAGCAATGTACAGTAAACTGTCAAATCTGATGAATTATGTATTTTGCAAGATTGTTTAACACAAATAGAGCCACCTTCTTTAAATTTACCTTTTGTAAAATTTCAAACCAATTGTTTCTGCCCCCCCCCCCCCCCCCCCNTCTCTTCCAATTAAATAAAGACATAACACTGACCGTTCATGTGTCATGAACAGGAATCTCTCACCCCCTTCTCCTTTCTTTTTCTCTCTCTCCACATTTTCTCTTGTCCTCTTTTTTTTTTTTTTTTAAACTTTTCCTTTTAACCTCTTATGGGAGTCTCCTGATACTCAGAGCTCACTGCATTGAGGGGGCTGGAAGGGCAGGGGAGTAGTTACGGCCCTGCTTGTATGCCATCACAAACAGTCCGAGGACAGTAATCTAGTCCATAGGGATGGTGTTACACTGTTATAATAAGTTTCGGTTGCAGAATTTACAAATTCTTGTCATGCCCCTACTTTTTTTCTTTTTTCAGAGGCAACACAAAATTGCCTTAGATGAGAAGTAAGAACTTTGCTTCTATGGTGATAAACACAAATTGGACGATCCCAAACTATCTGATAGTGATAAGGTCAAGCTCACTGCTTTGAAGAAGTTGTGTGTCAGATATGGTATCTCTTCCATATCTAGGACTGCAGGATAAGTTTGCAGAGCCAACAACTAACTGCCTCAGAGACGCCCGTATCCATTACCAAACTGCAGGGCATAACCAACAGTATTATAGGGACTGTTGTGGAGATTGTCCAAACAACAGCATAACTGCTAAAATATTTCCTAAGAATTCTCGAGGAAGGAAGGAGAAGCGTTTCCAGCCCTTTAAGTCTACAGTTTCTCCATGGACAAAATGTGCAACTGCAGTTCCATTTTCATCAACCCAGATTCCAAGAGATTATCTCAGTTTCAGCTCTTCCACAAACAAGAAGCAAGCCATCCTGCCCCGAGTATCAAAATCCACCGACGGCTCTCGTTTCATTGTCAAAGCAAGAGAAATGAGAGAATTCTTCAAACTCACTGGTATGTATTATGCTAATAATTGCAGGTGCTGAGGGACATATTCTGAGCTGGCATCCTAGCCATCTTCGATCATAACAGTCCACATTCTAGATAATAACAACAAAATTTATGGGATGCCTTTTATGTTTTCCATTATACATATTTTGTATTATACATAAAACTAACCTAAGCGAGCTAGTCTTATTACTTTTGGATTTAAAGAGTGATCTGGTATGGTGATAGTTTTGTAAGAAGTTTTTTTTTTTCATGTAAGTGCATTTGAACAAATTACATTTTGATCTTGTAGATACTCTGCTTCCAGTTTTTAATTTTTCTATTTTTTATTAGCAACCAACGCTTTTGTCTAAAACCATAGATACTTTTCTTCTTGTTGTCCTCGACTCAGCATGCTTAGAGAAAATGATTACATATCTGCCCACGGCAAAGCCTGTTTCATCCATACGCTGTAATGACTGGATAGATATTTAGTCACAGGTAAGAGAGAGATTTTGTAATAGTCATTAAACCACAGAAAACTGCTTTTGTACCATCTTTATGTATTTTACTTGGAAAACAACATGGAAAATGCCAGAGTTCTTTGTTTCATATTAAATTTATTTGAAAAATGCATTATCTTCAGATTGCTTCATTGCATATTTTCCAGATGATGCTGTGATACAAGATTTCCTTAAAGCAGACAGTTGTAAAAGAATAGCTGATAAGGTACATGGTGGGCAATGGTAATCGAAGAATACTTGTGGCTATAATTGCTGAACACTTGTGGCTATATATTGTTATGACAGTTTTGCTCTTTACTCATTTACAGATGTATTTGTTGTAGCATTGTACTGTTGCAAAAGACTCTTCATCACTTGCCTAAGTGTTATTATTTCTTATTCAGAACTTTATACTTTTACAAAAATGAAGTACGGACTGATATTGTTGAATTGCTTCTGCTGAATGTCAATCAGTGAAAGTGGAGTTGTGCTGGATAAGTTTTATTGATCTCTGATCTCTTCCAGATAGGACAGTAATACATTGAATGAACTCGTTGAAGTCAGGACAAATTTAACATGACTTTGTTTGTTGTGCATTCCCAGTATCTCATTGCCATGGTGTTTGCATACTTCAAGAGGGCAGATTTTTCTATCAAAGAGTATTCAAGGATGAATTTCTTCATTGGACTGTGAGTACTTGGCACTGAGGTAGACTATCCTTACCCTATCTCGTGAGAATGAACTAAGAATTGAAGGTTCATGTGCATGCTAATCAAATTCTTACTTGTTAATGAATAGTTCTGTTCTTGAGCATAAACCATTCTCCAAGTAACCAGGTATCTTCCATTAATGATCAGGCAATTGATAGAGAAATAAAAAGAAGGGGATCCTGTTTTTAAAGATTCACTTGTACATTTTGTCGTATCTCTTTGTTCTCCAAATCACTTAAATATGTGTGAAGAAAATGGCTTAATTCTTTGGCATTTTATTTCAGTGGAACCATGCTGCTTTATGTCATTTATATGTTTCCACACTTGTAACTGAAGTCTGTACATGCAAAACTTAGATCTAGACTATGGCCATCTGTTGTGTCTGATTTGTACCAGGTTGAGCAGCACGAATCTACAAAAAAATTTATTACAGATAACTCAGCAATTCTGTGAAAATTATTCATGTCTAGGTATCTGGCAAATGATGTTGAAGAGGATGAGGAAGAGATCAAGTATGAAATCTTTCCATGGATTTTAGGAAGAAACTGGAAAAATAAATACCCAAGCTTTCTGAAGATGAGGGATGCGTTTTTCAGGAGGATTGACTACAAGGCCATTATAAGCAGACGCTGTTGTGATGAGGTAAGCCTATGTAAGGATTTAGTCATGCCATGGTCAAAATGAAATTCCCGGAACCAAAGTCTTTGATCAAATGAAGTTTCAGTTTAGACAGATAATTCTTAAAATAGAAAAATAAACTGAGCTTCTTGTTTCCTTTCCTTTTAGCAGTGTTTTCAGTTCAACCATTTTTGACTGTTATCTATTGCATTTGGATAAATCAGCTGTCATCTAAGAGCCACTTTCATTTAACATGATTCTGAAAAATTTTAAAGGAGAAACAAAGAACTGATTCAATTTGACAGATTTACAGTGACATGGCAACATGAATCAGCTTTATGCATTATAGAATAAACATTTGCACAAAGGAAAATAAAAGTAATAAAACTTGTATAAATTATACAGTTACATGGAAAGAGTGTTAAAATGATGGGATTTTGAAAAGACTTGCATCAGAATGATGTGAAACTGGTTCTTAGTTGACAATAAGCAAAGCAATCACAATTGCCCTTTTTCTCAAACATGCAAAAACCACAAATGCACTATTTCAGTGAAGTGCTATTGTCAAATTTTATTTCATCACTCATGTGGTACTTTGGTTTGTCCATTCCATGAAAACTAAACATTGTCCTGTGAATCATGTGATCCTATATCAGTGGTATTCAGACTCCAAATTCAACACAGTGAAAAAAGAGCATGATGATTACTTCATGTCCATATCTTCGGATCAGATCATGGCCATTGAGTCAGGCAGCACATTGTGGAAGCGTGAAAGACCCATCCATCATGGAGGGGCAATACGCAACTATATGAAGGACCCAGAAGATGATGGCTTTCCCCGTGGACCCCAGGCCAGCCCACGATACTGTACAGAATGTGATGCTCCTGACAGCCAATATGACTCTGCCAGCCCAGACAGTACTTCTTGGTACATTTCCTCCCAGGATTCCTCACCAGACAATGATGGTATGTAGACTTCTTCAAATTCTTGCTCTCATTTTTGTATGTCAGGTCAGTCATATCTGTAAAAGATGCACGAGAATATTATATGCATGTCTATCACAGAAGAAAATAGAGTGAAAACTTAGTTATGTGATCATAAATTTTAATGTTTATGTACCATTTATAAATTTTATCTTGCATTTGTGCATAGCAACGTGCCACAGTGATTATCAAAGACTTTCTGATCTGTATCTCCAAAGAGAGCTGAGTGAATACTTCAGGCAGAGGATCACCTGCTGACAGCCTCCATAATTGCTTCTTTCTCTTAGTTCCTAAAAAAAATGATTTATCAGTTATGTCAGTAAGGAAATGTCCCCAGAAGAACAAAGATGACCAACAGTTTTGGTTATAGTATGGTATGTAAGCTGAACATCTTAGTGAAGAGGTGCCTGAAACATTTAGAGGCTGATTTCATCAAGCTATTGTTTTGTCAGTGATAATTTCTTAGTCACCAAGACTGGTTGTGGAATACCTTTTCGGAGGCCTGAGTTGATGTCAAAATCAAAGTCAGACTTAAGAAACTTTGTTAAAGGAGGAAGGTACATCATTTGGTTTTTCTCTTGATTGTAATGTTAAAACCTCACAGGATCAGTTGTTAGCAAAAAAGTAATTTTTATTATTATCTTTTTGTTCAGGCCCCTCTGCAATCCTTCACAAAATATGAGACTTGGATAGTTTGAAAAGATGAAAATCTTCTGTGCAACAAACTTCTTAATCTGTCATGCCCACAAAATGTGCACAATCAAACCAGGCTCTTCAGCAGGTTTCATAATGCTTAAAAGGCACTGTGCCTGCCGATTTTTGGAAGTTTTATGAAAGAAATGGAAATTGACCTATTTCCAAATCACAGATCCGATATACTTAAAACTTTTTCACAAGTATACTTTTGCTCTTAACCCTCACTGCCACTTGGGGTGACCCATCACCCCAGAGTATATTTATTTGAATTTCTCAGTAACTTATTGATCAATGTTATGAGGCTTCTAGATATGCCTCAAAGAAGTTAAGAGGGTGACAAATAGTGAGTATCGAAACATTTCACTGGATAGTTTGTCTTTGGTGGGGTGTCAAAGTTCAGACCTACGTAAAGCCACCTGGGGTGACACATCACCCCATACGGTTTTTCATACAAATTACACACAAACAACAAATACACTGAAACCTCGTTATACCGCCAAGTAAGGGACAAACAGAAAAATGGCGGTATAACGAGAATGGCGGTATAACGAAAATACCATGTAGAACAAGGGAAATAAGTAATTTACCAACATTGGACTGGCTAACATGTCTAATGTAATGCAGTTATCTCCCTTATCTCTCCACTAGACATAAACCTTCGTTGTCATTTTGAAGTTTACATTGCTTTCATTTGTATTTTGTTGTTGTTTTTTGTGTTTAAGAACTTGAGTTGATTTTAAAACAATAGAGTTAAAATTAAAAACAAGCAAGAACTAAGGATTGGAAGCGCATGTGTCAAGTTGGAGGATGATAAGAAAAGAAGTAGTTGACTACTACACATTACACATCCGGGTCGGAGAATCACACGAGTGCGAGGCCTACGTCATAGATCAATGTGAGCTGTTTGCATCGTACCCCGCGACTGGTGCGAACCATTTGAAGCATCACCTCGCGCGCGCTTACATTCGTTCGCAAACTCTCTAGGCCTATTGAGCGAGAGGAGATTGAACTGTGACCCGCCTTTCCCACTGTATGCCCCATCAGTAGGCCTATCAGGACTTCGCTTCCTAAAAGCGAAGAGTGTGTAGTAGGATTGGTGTTTGAGTAACAAGCACAGACTGTGGCGCCAAGTGATGTTCCTTCTTAGCTGGATTTAGGTAGAGGTGGGGAGTGGGGAGTGGGGGTTAAATTTACGTTGGCGGTATAACGAGCAATATTTACTATACTCAAGTTATGAATGTAACAGTTAAACTGTTGGCGGATGGCGGATGGCGGTATAACGAGATTTTTAGTGACTTTGTATAGGTGTCAGATCCGTTCCACGGCGAAAAGCTGGCGGTATGCGGGAATGGCGGTATAACGGGTGGCGGTATAGCGAGGTTTCACTGTAAACATGAATTAGAAATCAGAGCATGGCTGTTTCAAACTTTGTTGATGATGAATAGAAGCAGATAACTTAACAAATAGCACATTTCAGCAATCAGGACAAAGTCTTTATGTTCTGCACAAATGAAGCGTTGGCATTTGCTACATGTGGTCACAGTTTTTCTGTCTTTGTTTCGTGGACAGATGACACATCGCATTTGTTTCTTTTTCTGAGGTTTTCTCAACTTTTCTTTTCTTGGGAGCCTCAGGAGTGCTGTTAGGGTTTTTTCGTTTGGTTGTCTGGCTTTTTGAGGCTCCATTTGCATCAATGTGCTGCAGGATGTTTCCGATGACGACTCTCTGGAGCTGTAACAGAGTGGGCGTCTCCAGGCGCTGACGGATATGCCTTGCAGCGAGATCAAGACCAACTTGTCTGAGGAAGTCCCCTCTGTCATCAGGGCCAGAGAGACTGTGATCAGGAAACTCCATCCTAAAGACTTCTCTGGCAGCGACCGTCGAAACATCCAAAATATTGAAAAAGTAGACAAGTGGCCATCTTTGAGTCTTTCGCTTACAGGTTTAGCGATGTGTCATCTGATCCATCGAGTAAACCCTGTCTTTTGTACTGTTGTACATTGTGACAATGAGGGGTTTCTTCTGCTCAATCTCATCAATTTCTATTTTATTGCGCATGGTGCTCAGTAAAATGACAGATTTTTTTGGCTTTGACTGATAACACACCAATGTGGCATTTTTTTGATGTCTGAATTTGGAGCTGTACAGTTCAGGCTTTTTTGATCGTGTGCCATTCTTGGCAGGTGCAAAATCAGGGGGAATGAAGCGTTTGTTCTGCCAAACGGTGCCAACACAGGTCAGGCCGAGCTTCAGGAGATCACTGGCAAGTTGGAGGTCTGTGATTGCAGTAATTATCGAACGTCACATTTCTGCCACTTTTGATGAACGGCTGGACAAGATTCAATACAGTGTTTGCTGCTTGCCTCACTTCAGGAGCTCAGCCTGTCTTTCCCAAGTATGGCACTGCTTTCAGTGGGTGACAGGCTTCAAATCTTCAGCCCATACTTGTCTGGCTTGCTACTCATATACACCCTGAATTTGCACCTGCCGCGGAAGGGCACAAGCTGCTCATCATTTGTCAAGTAAGCCCCTGGTACATAATGGGATTGCAGATTCTCCTGATGCCAGTCCCAAATTTTCCTAATGGGAGCAAGAGGGTCTTTCTGTCTTCTGTCAAGTCCAGTGTCAAGATTGTCAAATCTCATGTGGGTCAAAATTGTACAAAACCTGTTTTTCCTGAACTTTGACCAGTGGGGTGATGTGTCACCCCAAGAACAGATAAGGATTTTACCTCTTTATAATGTTGGGGTGATGGGTCACCCCAAGGTGGAAAATGAGTTGTGCTGGAACAAGTGGCAGTGAGAGTTAAGTATATGCTGCCTAATGTCTCTTCTAAATAATCTTGATTCGGAAAATATTTCACTCCATTACCAGGTTTGCTGAATTGAAATTGACACAATAGTCCCTAATCTTTAGGAGGTTTTATTGTGTGCATTTCTCTTCTCCATTGAGCAAGTAATCCTCCTTATCCAGTTTTTGTGGTGGAGAGTTTGTGTCCTTCTCCTGTAAAATTTCCATATCAGTTTTAGAGGGTTTATCATGGACATGAAGCTATGTATGCCTTGGGTTGAATTAGGAGAGAATCATAGCTATAAAGAGTTAATATATTTAGTGTACTGGATGTAGATCTCTTAAAGTACAGAATTGTATTATATTTTACTTTCAGACCTACACAAAACTCTGCCCCAGAAGAGTGATGATGATAATAATGATGACATTTGGCCAACTGTGGAAGAGTGACCTTCAGACTCTTGTGGTATTATGACAAAAAGACAAACACCTTAGAAGTCTCTATTGTCTGTTTCTTTCCCTGCAGTTTATTGTTCGAGCATTGAATGTATGCTACACTAGCCTTTTCAACCAATGCATTTCCATAAGCAGATTTAGATGACGCTGGTTGAATATGTTCACAAACCCTCTACTTTAGTGATATATTCCCTATTGACTATTCTAATTCTAGTTTACTCAGGAGATAAATTTAAACTTCTTTTTTTTCCTTTGCACAAGTAATAAGTTTCCCATTCCACTGTTAAGACTCTACTTCCATAATCATATTTTCATGCATGTTGTAACCTCCTTATACAATCCTTGCTTGCTATGTTTGGAGAACGATTGTCCTATCAAAGTGACAAATTTATGTCGAAATTATTGAAATGCATACTAAAGTATTACGCCAGCTTGATTTATTTGGTCAGCTTGATAGGATATATAAGCAAATCAGTTTTGTTCACCAAAATATTGGAAGCTTTTCTCATGGACATGGAATTCAGCCACAGCATGTGAGAACTAAGTTAGTGGGTGGATGAGACAAGAAGATACTTGTTGCTTACACTCACAAACACTGAAAAGTAATGACTGTGATACATGTTTATATATAACATCTCATATATTTAGAACAGTGCTATGCATTTGTGATCATTAACTGGGTGCTATGCATTTGTGATTGCAAAAATACCAATGTTCACACATCATTGAAGAAACAAATAAATAATTCATATGAACTGGTCTCTCGTACTAATTTTTTTCATCATTGCTTTATTTTTAACTAAGAGATTCATCCATACATACATGTATTCATCATGATCAAAATTTATGAGTCCCTACATTACATTTGAATCTCTGTTTGTTGTCCATCCTGATAAATTGCTGCATTGTGAACTGAAACAATCTGTTGTCTCAGGAAAAGGGTTATAAAACATTTTTGGAACAAATCTTCCCAATCTTAAAGTAGAATTTTTCTGCTGGAGCATTCAATTCAGTGGAAGTATATTGTTCAACTCCCTTTCATATCATAGACTACAGTGTAGATTATGAAAGTGTTCAGCATGAAATTTAGCAAATCTTAATGCACACTATACAGTCATCTGCAGTAGCTCATAACAGAAATGATATTCAATTACTGAGAATGTCTCCAAACTGCTTGCAAAAACATGCTACTCCCAGATTATGATAGCTCAATAAAAAGAAACAAATAAACGTCAAGCCCATTAATTTCTGCTTAACCCATTGCTACCTTTAAATATTATCCCCTACAACAGAGGGAATCTATGCTTCTCGTTGTTTCCAGCTATCTACTTCAGGTTTACTGGTTAGCAATATGGTCTGCGCTGGGTTCACAGACAGTGAGTGGTAGTATTGGAGAAACAATCCAACTATACTTGAACTCTTTACTGCACATTATCACCTGCTCTTATTTTTTGCTCCCAATACCTTGGGTTATTTAGTGCAAAATAAAGAGTGAAACCATTGTTCTGAAGAATGTCACTTGAGGTTCCACTGTTATGATGTGCAAGTTCAGGTAGTGAACATACCCATAACTTAAAAGATTCTGTCAAGACGGCGCTTTTCTGTCTTCCATCTTCTGCTTAAGAGCCTGCTTCAACTGCCTGATCCTGTTATTTATGTCTGAGAGGCTCTCAACCTGCATTAAAGAGAGTAACGAAAAAAAATACAACTATTAGTCAGCAATATAATGCACTGATTCTTGTATAAGTAACATGATCCATATAAACTTTGCCATGCCCGCATATAGTACAGACACAGCTGAAAAAAGTCTTACCATATAAAAAACAGCATTCATTTAGAGCTGGCAGTCTAAATGTTTTAGATAAACCAGAGCAGCGGCTGGAAAGCTATCCCTAAAAACTCATTCAGTGGAAAGTCTTGTAACAATGGTATACCCTCAGATCTCCCTCAAGCCTTAGGGCTTCCTCATACTGAAATGATTCTGGTGTAAATCTGTTATTGCTGTGTAGGTGCTCTCTGCAACAAACCAAAGTGATTCATCGAAAGCCAATTCTTCTCCCCCCCCNCCCCCGACCTGAACAAGATTCCTTTGCTCTGCCACTGATGTAGATGACTTTGCATTAACCTGTTAGCCAATTCTAGCACAGTGGAAGTTGGTTACAGTGAAATCAAAGGAATCGAGCAAAGTATGTTTTGAATTAGCTGTTTTTCAAAGTAAGAGGAGTGCCTGATTAAATGATAGCAGCATGTCAGAAGATGGAAAAGGTGATGCCCTTTAAATTTAATATGGCCTAGGTGACCAGTGCTGTGCTGGGTGAGGAGCTAAGATGGATGAACAGCAATATATCATTTATAGTCTCATTGGATATTATCTTTAATCTTGTTGGGGTTGTAAATGTGCAATCTGTAAACTTAAATCTCCATGGAATGATGCCTGATGTGTGTTCTGTGGGACCGAATCACCAGGCAATGATGCTCTTGTCAATGGGTGAAGACATATGGTAGAAGAAATGAGGGTATGAGATTGTGTACTACATTTAACGTGACTTGGAGCATGGTATGATGCATCATCTGGTCTAACACTGGTTGCCGAAGTAGTTCTAGGAATAAGAAATATATGCATTTGAGAACATGGCATGAACAGTCTCTGTCACTGCATGCGGTTACACTACTGTTGAGCGTCTGTTTAAAATTTGATGAGTGAACTTATTTTTTATTTACTTCTTATTTTAACTTATTTCTTCCTAACTGCCGTCACCTGAATAAAGAGACACGTAGATCCACTATCATCTATCATTACTCTGGAAAACACTCACTTTAACAGTCAAACTGTTGACGGACAGCAATCTATCTTGAATGGTCACTCAAAACAGTGATCAGGCTGTGATGAGCAAATTTTTAATGTCTAAATGTACAAACATTTTGATCACAAGTATTGGACCTGTTCCTTTTTATATAAAGTGGACGGAGCTTACTATAGACAAACAAGAAAACTCACTGTAGATATGAGGATCTTTCTGACAGCAGTTTTTCATATAAACCAATTTCTGTTTAAGTAACTTCCACTATATCATAATGGTCGTAGACCATGTTCTAAAACATTCCTCCATTTGCAGAAGGAAAGGGTATTTCACCAACTAAAACTTTGTGTAACAAATTGATAAAATCTTAATTAGAGAAAAGAGAAAGTCACCTGCTTCTGATCAATTTTTATATCTTCTTGGCGTACTTGATTCATTTCTTGAAATTTCTTCTTTTTCTGGGGTATCTGAAATCCAAAAATTTAGAATACATCATCTTCCTTTTATTTTATTCTATGTGTCATTATTCCAGCGTGAAAACAGTGATAGATGTATAAGGAAAGACCAATGACTGAATAATTATTCCACTTAATTATAGCTGAATTGAAGTATAGCTATAAAATATGAACATCAGTCTGGTAAATGATTCTATTATTATATTTATTATTAATAAGACCGCAACTGTTTACACAGGAAACATCGGTCTGGTAAAAGATGTTATTAATCAAGCCATATCTGTTTACAAAAAAAAAAATCATAAATTTAAATGAAAGAGAACAAGGCAAATTATGTAAAGCCTCATGTAGTGGACTTGTGACATTTTATATTTATTGGTGTGCTTGCCCATTCAAATAACGTTACCGTTATGTAACCCAGACAGACTCAGACTGCCCATATTGACTGACATGTTGGCAGAGAGAAGATCGGAAGAATCATAAAGCAGAGGTGAGATACTAAACACATGGATGTGATTTGAACACTCATTAATACCATTCTTTTAACAGAACAACAATTTACATGTACTTACACCATCATTAAAATATTCTGGTGACAGACCTTCCAGGTAACTGATTCTTGCCTCTAAATTCTTGATGCGAGCAAATATACCATGCCCTTCTGGAATGTACAAACACCAACCAAAAAAAAAAAGAAATTAATTATCCAGAGACTCTGGACTCACCAGTAATATTTCACTTGAACAGATAATATACAGTATCTGTGCCAATTTTTCAACATGCACGCAAACAAATTTGGTACGAAATTCATAGGATCCACTAGATATTCTCACATTAAGCATATTTTGTATTATCCATGACAAGAAAAACAGACAAGGGAAATGTGAAATTGCCTGTCTCTTAATATGACAGCCAAGGCATTGTGTCATCAAGGATTCATCATGACACACTGTGACATATTAATAATATTAATGAACCTTCCTTTAGCCTTAATGGGATGGAAATTATTTGTGCAGAGGTTGATTTGTTGCAAGTTGAAAAAAGAAACAGGAGCAATAAGAAATTCACAACAGCTTTGCAATAGTAGTGCTCCTCTGCTCAAGCACAGCAATCTAACTCCAAGATTGGGTACAGTTTATTTGCTATCATATAAAACTGTAAATTCCAGTTCTAATGCTTTACTCCAATAGCATTAACAGACAACCAGTAGTTACCATTCTGCATGTTCAAATGAGCTTCCATGTTGGCCAGTCTCTCCTCCACTGCCTCTGCTCGCTGGACATCTACAGGGACACGCTGTAATGCGCGACTACTCGTATCATCTTCATCAGCAGGCAGATGTGTCTGAGGGCCATAGGAATTCTCCACTCTCTTCAGACTAATGTGACTCTTCTCACCCTCTCTGTGGATGTACACTGCCTCTACACGTGCACAACTTGTCTCTGATTCTGAAGAATTAGAAGGCAGAACAATAAAATACTAGTTACGGAAATAAGCAGAGGTCATAAGCAGTGCCTTCTCCTATCTTTCATGAAACAACTTTCATAAAACTTAAGTAACCTATCTCTTGTAATTACAGTTACATGTACTGGCTATAGACTATAGTTGGGAAACAGAGTTTTCTCTATTTTGTCTCCTGCTGATAATATTAACATCAAAATCTTTCCGCACATTGTGAAATGCTCGTATTTCAACCTGAGAATAAACTACTGCATATCACAAGAATACACAGAATAGAAACTACAAAACAAGAAAAAATGCTAAGTATATATTTTTGAAACCTGGGCAGAGTGTCTGTAAGATATTTTTTAAAAAACCAAATACAGGTAAAAATCAAGACTTGAGGTATTGGGGTAGTTTACTTTATTAACAAAATATCAGTATTACCTGCTGAAAATGGAGATATGAATTCTCTAATATTTCTCTCATCCACCTCTTTCCGTTTGTTTGTGATGAAAGCTTCAATTCTTCTGTTAACCTGTAAACCAAAAATTTAGCTTCAACATAAAAACATTAAATGTAAACTCTGAATTAATGATTATATAATGTCCTCAGTATCAATTCTTTCATACGAAATGTGAGGCTATTAAGCTTTGTGATTAGACCTCCTCAAAAAACATTCTGAGTATTCATATCAACTGCTTGTAATGAAAGTCCAATACCAGTAATATAGCTGGTCAAGCATGGATAACTCAAATTTTTCTTCTGGACCACCTCATCATGTTCAAGTTTGCTGAACTTCAAGAAATAGGTGAAATCCTAATGCAGAGAAATAAAACTGGGTCCGAAAGGTCTATTGAAAGGAACCGTTGCTTTGACTCCCATGTGTCTGAGGTATTCATGTAGACCGGTGGAAAGGTAGGGAGGGTGCAGACATGGCGGGGTGAGTTCTTCCACAAGCCGGTGAACTCCAGTAGTAGTAGATGATCCCACACAGGCTGAACAAAGTGCAGTTTTTGGTGAGGCGAAGAAAGGAGTTGGCTCTCTTGACAACAGTTTGCTGGACCTTCAAATGATACTCACTAGAAAAGGACGTCGCCCTCTCTAGGACTATCGATTTTGAGGTTTATATGCTTACTCCCTTCTTCGTCTCGTTGTTCAGCACAGTAAGGGACACCACTCCAGAAATTCCCCGGCACTGGTTCAACTCAGTCATTTCTCACCGTCCCACTCATATTCAACTGTACATAAAAGTACATATCATAGATCCCCGCAGCTCGAACTTTAGAGCCCCAACTTTCATGAGACAGGCAAGTATTTTGGACAGGGGATGCAGTTAGGTTGCCTTGTGGTGCTGGCTATTGTTAATGCAGATATTCTCTAGTGTTTGATTTGTGAAAACTGATATTTCAACTCAACAACGAAAATGATTTGGAAAAAAAAAAAATCTACAGTATGCACAATTCATGGCTTAAAAACTCCATAGCATACAGAATCAATAAGGAACCAGGTTGCTGAAATCATAAAATTACAGTAAACCTTAAATAACCTGCCCTTAAATATATGTATAATATGTTATATGGGGAATCATTAAAGTTCCACTGTATTTGATTAATATGAAACAATCCTTCTGGCAAAAGCTGTCAGTCTATGGGCCAGAAGATAGGTGAGGGAACTGAATACAATTCTCTGAGAATGGAAAGGTGAGTAGAGAGTAAGATAGAGAGAGTAAGGATGAAAATGGCCAAAACTGACAGAGACCCAAGACAATCAGCCCCTTTTGATGCATTGATCCCCTCCCAAAACAGGAATTATGCCTGGCCAAAAGAGCACATAACAGGGTATCAGGCCTCAGAACTAAAATGTAATGTCAATCTCTACCAAACCTACAATGTTCCCCTGGCCAATCTTCATTATTGGCAATGTGACTGCCGTTTCTTTACAGGCCAGGTGATCAGTCACATGGAGTCACATTTCAGTGTTTGTTAGGTAATAAGTTTCTCTTGGACCTCTGCATATTTCAAAATATGAGGTAGACTAGTCAGTTCCAGGTAATGAAATAAAGTCAATTTCAATGTTAAAATGTTGATCATAAGCCTTTGGACTGCAGCTTTGCAATGAGAAATTGGGGAGTTCAGAATTGTGTGGTTGAAATTGTAAAGTTCTTAACCACTGCATTTGTTGTCCTGGCAACGGGCATGTTAAATTAAATGTGGCTGTTGTGAGCTTTTGACCAGTTGTAATTACACAGCATTTTCAATGAAGTGAAAGCTTACTTTGAATAAGAAGAGTTTGTTACATTGTTTACATGGTTAAAACTTAACTTTTTAATATCAGTTGCCCCACAGAATGTTCATTTTGGTTATCATTTACATTCTCCATTTGTTATGAGATTCTAATAGTCTGACCATCTTATTTCAGACCCCAGTCACTGCCCGTTTTCTTCACCTCTGTTAGCAAAACATCAACACTCTGTATACAACAAATGGAAACATGACTTCTAACCTATTTGTTCTGACTCACCTCATCTTCGCTGTCAGCTTTGATTTGAATTAGCTCAGGTTTTATGATGCCAGCAGGTTTGCTTTCATTCTCCAACCTTGTTTCTTCCTTGTTTTGCTTGATGTGGACAGTTTCTTCACTTTCACTGTCGGACATTGTTCTGCAAGTGTATCTGTCTGTGAAGAAATAAACTGGAATAGTGTATCTTAATACAAGAGGCTCCAATTGTTGAGTCATTATCTCTACTATTTTACCAGAATTGCACAGCTTCATGATAGCTGAATACATGAAGATGAAGAATCCAAACAATCCATTTCGGACTGACAGTATTTCAGATTAAAAGGATTAGGGTATTATGACACTTCAGCATGATTATGGCTATACTGTGAGACTGAAAGGTGTTCCAGGCTTCAGAGACAGCAACTTGGCACAAAACAGACATAAAGATGGGCTTTTAAAATAAACAATGATTTAAGCATAATATATTGAGTGCACAATAACACACATTAATGTATCAATGATCTATCGACAGTTTTACTGGTGCTGAGAAAAGGGAGAATGTACACTAACACTCTGTCATATTACAATACTATAGACAAATGATGTCATTGGTTGAAGAGTTATGGCTGGGAAAAAAAAGGGGATACATATTTCAGCATTTTTGTACTTTACTTACTTTAAGTGCATGGTTACAATGCATCGTTTGCCCACCACTGGTTATCAGAAAATTAAGTAAATGTGTTAATAATCTTCTAATGACCGTTTATAATATCAGAAATATAAAATCAGAGTGTATACGTAAATGTTTTGTATATCTAGTTCACTGTGTTGAGAAAGATTTCCATAAGTATTATAAGTGCCCCACACTACTCTAACTCACAAATAAGAAATGGTGTCTGTGAAGCTTGGAGTAAAGACCAAGATGCATGGCACATACTGACATGGGCACTTGTTTAGAAGTATGGTCTCAATTAAATGTTTGATATTTTCATGTTACCACTACCAATAACTTCAGTAACTGCCAAGTCTGGAAACTGATGAGAATTATGTCGAACTTCCACAACAGCTGACTTCTGTGTTTACACTACAGATCAAGTCTTAATGGCTGAATACACAGCAAACTAAGAACATATTATTATCAAGAAGTTTAGCAGATCTACCCACTATTACGACCATGTTCTCTCATCTTTCTGAACTTGGCTAGTACTGGAGCAATCAATCAATCAGTATCTTGTGTAGATACTTGGACAATTTTAAAAGTTCTTAAAATTTACATGGACCGTGACAGGACCGTGACAGCAGGTAGACACTGAAATGTGCTTTTCAAGAACATCTCATTGAAGTCTCTAGGTAAATTTGGATAGAGTGATGAATATTTATTGGAATTAATTAACTGCCTTTAGAGACTAAACGAATATATACACAGTATATTATATATGTAGAAAGAAAGGAATGTCCAAAATACTGTAACATGATCAAGAAAATAAGAAAATGTAGATATTTCATCATATTATCAAAATGAAAAGCCAAAGCTTGTGATTACTACATAGTAAGCCATTAAATTATTGCGTAAAAAAAATAGCTGCGTAATTAGCACATTAGTTTGGTGAATCTGAAACAGGCTGGTGCCAACTTAATCATCATTATTTTTCTAATGTAATTAGTTTGTACTGATTTACCAACATTTGATTCACCATTAAAACTGGCAATAGACTATAATATGCATTACATGATCATATAATGTATAATCATGTGTGAAATATTTGATACAACATCTATTAAGTAACACCTCATATCAAAGGCAATCTTTAAGGTGACTTTATTATGTTTCTTTTCTATGTGTAGCAATTCACAAGTGTTTGGGAAAATTAAAAGCATACTCACAGGTAGGTAAATTTCGATTCTCCAAAGACAAAATTGGCCAAAAACTTGACCAAAGTAACTAAAGTCCAATTTGCACACTGGCTCTATCCTTGCCTGTCAGTGGACCATGATAATATGTGTCTCCTTCCTTTTCTTTACTATCCTTATCCTCTCCAAGTAAACAACAATGGTCTCATCTCAAACAAGACATTTGTCAGGGCACTCCCAACATAAGGACTGGGTTTGCTGAAGAATTCCCGGATTTCTAAGGAATTCATTGATTTTCCTCCATTGCAGACCATCATACTATCACATCTGATGAAAACTTCCATGAAGGAGCTTTGCTTTAAATGGTTTTCTGAATATCTGCCTCAAGCTCCATGTGATGCCTCATGTTTTTTTTCTGTGACAGTATGGATTGCATTTGTAACATGGCTACCTAAACCTGTCTGTCTTATATGCTGGAGACGGCACACTCTTGATTCTACACTCATGCGATGACAAACTTGATTACCACGCCTGCTCATCTGGAGGGATGTTCTCAAGACATTCAAGGCCGTGGTTCTGCCTTCCCTTCACTTTGCCATCCACAAATCCAAGAATGGTTTTTGGGTGTCCTTTTCAAGAGAGCATCAATCATTCTTACTTAGCACCCAAAAAAATATTATAGACTGGAATAGAAGCAGTATGAAACAATATCTGTGGAGTTGGAAAGCGGACCACTCATGTTTCTCTGTAACTGACCTGTTACTTTGTTGACAAAAAACAAAAGTAATAATTTCAATGGCTTCAAAAAAGCTGCACTTTTGTTCAGCACCTTGATGCATCCATTGCAAGGTTTTAGTGATATCCATTCTTGACCATGTTTGGATTATCCAGCACAAAGCCTGTCTGATTTCTGCTGGCACTCTTAGTTCACAGGTCATCTGGATAACAAGTGTCTTGTTGGGGTGTGAGTAATCTGAATAACAAGTGTCTTGTTGGGGTGTGAGTAATCTGTCTGTCATAGAACTCCTTGCTGGTGTAAATGACTAGCTCAGGGCAGTACTGCTCACTCACTTGGACCTGATAAAAGGCACTTGAGCATACAATTGTGCAGTGATGAGTTGCATCTCATTTGCTTTTCTTGCATTGTATGTCACGGGGTTAATTCAGGTTTCCAAGGCTTTTTAAAACCCCAAATTCAAAATCTTTGACCTACAATTCATGACCTGACAACTGATCACGAAAAAAATTAAGGGCTGTATCACAAAATATGTTCTATCGCAAAGAGTGTAGGCCACCGCTCTTTTGCCTAGTGCCCAGATGTGACTGATCAGCTGGTGCTTCAATAGTCGCATCACCCTAGTTAAACGTTTATGATATTCAAAACTTTTCAAGATCAGCTGATGAAAAAGTAGTGACTTTCAAGACTAAGCAAGTCTTGATCCCAGATTCCATTTTCAAAACTTTTCAAGATTTTCAAGTCCATGTGTGGATCCCGTAGGAGCTGATTTAATACTTTGAAGTCAGAACTTGCTGTTCTTTATTGCAGTGTTTTTCTATAGTCTTGGGAATCAAATGTAGACAGAAAATTTCCTTACTCATGATTATCAGCTTCGGCTTTTTTCTGAAGCTGAATATATTTTCCATTCAAATCATCATACTTTTGCTGGAGTTTGGTTAATTCAGCATTTGTTTTTTCTAATTCAGAAATCTTTGCTACCATCTCCTTGTTACATTTCATAACATCCTCCAATGTGGCCCTAGTTGCAGCAAATTTTTGCAGATTTTCATCATATTTCTCTTTCTGCATTTTAATTGTCTGATATTTCACTTTCCATTTCTGAATGGACTTGTCCTTTCTTTTGAGGGCCTGGCCAACCCGTCCTGGGGAGTAATTTGAAAGTGCCTTGCGATATTGCTGTGCCTGCTCTCGCTGTTTCTGTCTCAGTCTGATAATTGCTTGTCTTAAATTTTCATTCACTGCCCTCTTACAGATGCAACCATGACAATCATTTTTTAATTTCTTGAATGGAGACGAAATTGCAGAGTCAGATAACATATCACTATCAGACAAGGCTACATCAGATGAAAAGGACTCTTTAGCAACAAGGGTTGATATCAATGGCCCAGATGTGACTGATGCTGATGTAAAGCACGCTGATGTGAGAGAGGCTGTCATGGCAGAAGATGATGCAACTGCTGCTGATGTTAGCGGAATTGAAATCTGAGAGGTTGCTGCAGCACATAATGACAAAGCAGGAATGGTAGCGGTGGTGACAACAGCTGGCTCATTGCAGGCTTTCAATGGCACAGTGAATGGCTCCACAAGCATCCTGACTATATCTGTCCATTCTCGATTAAGATTTTTCTTCTTTTTGCGGACAGCATTCAACAAACTGTTTAGTGCATGCCTTAGTGCATTTTCATTAACATTGCCTATATCCTTTGACTTGCATATTGTCAACATGGCTGCTCTTGATTTTGTGATATCAAAGCCATGTTCAAGTAGCAATTGCATAACAAATCCTTTAGTAAAAGGATAATCGTCAGTGAAAGAGTTTATATATTCCACGAAATCTGCAGGGGTCTTTTTCTGATCCATTTGTTGTCTGTTGGTAAGAGACTGGGGAAAGACAGAACCTTCTAATCACTTTTGGCAGACTGGAGGACATAAGATGTAAGCGTAGAGCAAAATAAAGAAAAAGCAGTATCAGTCAGTGATCTGAATGACCAATTGACCATGGCAATTACTGGAAGTAGAGAATATATAATATGAGAGTTACATAAATAATGAAATATCAGTGGAGTGTAATGTACATACAAACTTAATAGACATAAATAATAAATGAGAGCAAAACAACTAGAGAGATGAAATCATGAACACCAGATCAATACTAGTTAAACAGCTAGTGATAGACCAACTTAATGGTATTATACAGGGGGGAGGACGAGGGGAGTGAGCGAGGGGAATAAACAGAGAAACAACCTTACAAGATGGATAAGAAACTCTTGGACATTGAGGCAACAGAAGATCTTCAGAGGAAGATCTGTTAGATAAGTGTTTCAGCCCTTTGACTTCCTGGCATTCTAATGGGGCTGGGCCATTCTAGGGTCAAGAGTCTCAAGTGTTCTGTTGATTTTTTTTTTATCTTGCCTGAAAAGGAATTGAAATCTGCGACCCCCAATGTTTTACTCCATGCTGCAATATCCTCTTGGCTACTATGAATGTATGAAGTCATAGTGAAAGTTGCAGTTTTGATCATGAACTCGCTGATAAGACCACAACAATCAATGCACACTTGTTCCATCTTCTGCCTTGTCTTGGCTTACTAGGCAGCACTGCTGTCTTCAGAGGTGGCATCATACAGCCTGTCATTCTGTCAAGGCTTTTCATTGATAGTGGTAATTTGCTGACTGTTGGTATTTGATGGTCAGCTACAATGTATGTGACATCAGCTGGCTCTCTTTTTCTCAGAGAAATGCACCTGGATTGCTTTGATCTGAAGCTCATGTGGCACCATGTGAATTTGTGATTAGAAAAAACACACAAAAACCATGATGAAGATGGATTTTATTGCAATAACACTGCTGTGCGCCTTAGCTACCGGAGCTGGATAGACAAAATAATAAAAGTGGGGTACTTTAATTTCCCTATCCAGCATCCATCTGGGTTTTGAACTCTTTGGCAGTACGATATGGTGTAGTGTGTGCAGGTTTTTCCCAGCTGTTTGTGGTCTGAATAAGGTATTTCTGATGTCTGACTTGGGTGGAAGGTACTCCTGTTGCAGATCATTCTGAGAGGGGCAGCTGAAAAGGAAGTGCTTCACTATCGGAAGTGGAGTATGAGGCACAATGACAGGGTTGTTTTAATTGGTATTAGTTTAAGTTTAGAGCTTAGAAAATTTCACATGATAGCTGTTCAACAGACATCTGTTAGATAATGAAAGGCTGCAGTGGGCCACATGATATTTTGCACCTTCTTCAGATTTCACTGATTTGCAAATAAAAAACAACATTATGTCCGGCTTCCACTGTTCTTGCTGGTCAGATTTCTAAAAGAGGAGAAATGCTAGAAATTCATGCCAAAATCAGTGAACACTGGACTGACCCAGTCTGCAGCAGGGCAGGCGTATCACCATCACATTATTTTTGAGTTGGCAGTCTCGCAACATGCTTTACCACGCAAGCTGCAGGTATGCTGATGTCCAAGTACCTGTCTTGTGATTTGGAGTAATCTGGACAATATTCCAGGACTCTTCTACTCACTGAGTGCTTGTTTCATAGTCAGCATAAAGAAGAAAAAGCAACCCTTGGACAGTCAATAAACATTATCATTAACTCTCTCATGTATTCTTTCTCTTTCCTAATCCTGCCCCTAATCCTAATTCTAGCAGAAGGTGTGAGTCCTGGGACACTGCTTGCTAGCTATAATTGATATCAATTGAATGAAAATATGTGTTAAATACTAGTTCGGACCATGGCGAACCTTAACTTTAACAGCGGTGTTGACGTAGGCAGAAATAACTTTAACCCTATCCTATGCCTATTAAGACAAGGTCCCTGCCCCTAACAGAAATAAAAGTTATCTTCCAGGCATCAAATTTTGTGAGGCATACAATGTCATGTAAATGTGTTTATCAGGATACTGTGCTCATACATGCATAAATCAAAATGGTATTAAATTGGTAAATTATTGCAATTTTTATGTGCATTAGACTAGTCTATACCTCCAGGATAATATTAGTCTAGTCTAGGCCGTAGTTGACAATGACATCCCAGTTATTTATAATCAATAATTAAAATGGTTGCACTTGACTTTTGTGCAATCTAGTCTAAATGTAAGTTGTAACCAGGTGGCAAGGTTATTAGTATTAGGCCTATATAGTTAATTATAGACAATATAGTATTCTTTCTATATTATTAAGAATTAAGGGGGAGGAATATGAGCTCAGTCTGATAATTTTTCAGATGTTGCATATTATTTTAGGTAAGTGTTGTCACCAGGGATTTTACCAGGTCCAAATTAGTTAACTTAGTCCAGATCTAGGTCTTAATTACTGTGATTTGTGAAGGATCAATTTTGAGAGATGGGTCGAAAAACCCCTAGACTACACTAGAAATCTCGGCTAGATCTATATCGAAGCACCACGACGATAATGATACAGTTCATTTAGTCATAGACAGGTCATGGACTAGATCGCTATTTCGACTAAATCGGTACTGTTGTTAGAGAAGAAAGCCGAAATCTCTTGTCCCTGCCGGGCGGGAATCGAACCTACCTGTGTCTACTGACTGTCTAGTCTCAGCTTGCAAGTCTGAAAGTGTTACTACTACACTACAAAAACGCTAACCTAAACATTACAGTAATTTAATTTTTATACCAGACCCTACTACCTGAAGAATAATTTAGTGAATATTCCTAATCTCCACATGCGAGCCTAGACTAGATTAGTAGATAGATAGTCTAGACCTAGACTAGACTGCCTAGACTAGTCTAGACCCGTGACCTGTGACCCGAACACACTTCCTGACTGCTCACAATCATAAAATATTAATAATAAAAGTCAGGATTGAAAAAAAAAAGTATGGTACAATCCTGGAACAGCACCGCTGGTAGGCCAGGCGTTAGACTAACTGAATGAGGGATAATCAGGTAATAGGACCGATCTTGTGGCTAAACAAATGACTAGTCTAGTCTAAATGAACTGCATCTACACACCTGTCCCAGGGGACAGCCCTGATGTAGTGAATGACTCTGGCCATTCATTTTGTCTAACCCCGACTAACACTAACGCCTAACCTACCAGCGCCGGTGCTGTTCCAGGATTGTACCAAAAGTATTGTTTTTATCTTACCTTCAACGAGAATTCAGTAGAAACACTGATAAATGGAAGAAATATGGATCGAGAGACAGTCTAGACTAGATCAAGTCTATTATTTTCAACTTCTTTGTACCTTCGTGTGTCATAACATTCATAATTTTTTTCAAAGTTATTTGCACAAAAATATGATTCATAACATTATTACCAAAAAAATTGTGTAAATATACCTGTATAAATAAAAGCTCATACTAATAAAATATAATAAATTATTTCCAAATTTGTTTGAAAAATAGTATTTTGATAAGTTTGTAGCTACATGTTGTTAGGGGATGGAGGATTGAGATAGGCCTAATCTAGGGTAAATAAAATTATGTAATGTTTTAATTTAGAACTATTGTGCAATTAGTTTAGACTCCAAACCACTAACAGCTAGGCTGCCGTGCTAATTACCATTTCCATGCTTGCAGGATTGATAACTTGGCTTTTCTTTTATGGATGGGAGGGATTGGAGGAGGTCTGGGAAAATATGCGAGGCCTGTTATTTGTTACAGTAAGGAATAACACATTTTAAAGTCAGTTGTTTAACAAAAATACCAAATACATCAAATGATCATGATCACATCAGCGTGTGTGTGTGTGTGTGTGTGTGTGTGTGTGTGTGTGTGTGTGTGTGTGTGTGTGTGTGTGTGTGTGTGTGTGTGTGTGTGTGTGTAGGGGGAATGATATAAGTATTTTTTTCTGAAATTTTGTGGAAGACAACATAGGAAAACACTGCATTTTTCTGTCATACAAAAACATTATAGCAACTGGATCTTGGTTAATGAAATTTCATTCCAGTTCTGTTCTCGTAAAGAGCAAACTTCGATTCAAAGTCACTACTGTAATAACTTTTGAAAGTAATCTTCTTGCAGTTAATTCTTTCTAGGAGCAGTTACAATAACCTTTCAACGTGCATTGTTCAAGACAGATTATTTACTTAACAAGAGGCGGTGGTAATAGCCACCAATGGTTCGATCATGTGATCCATCACATGACATGTGAAACATCGCATGCCACAGTCAGAGCACCCACTATATCAACGCCTAATATTCTTCCTGGGTGAATTGTAAGATAGGATTGGCTCTCACAGATATCAACCGAAAATGGAGAGTTTGAACTTGGCAACAGTAATATTTTCTGTATTTATCTTTGTCGCAGTCGTCCCATGTCAGAGTAAGAGCCTTTTCGAAATCAAGGCAGCAGAACCATACGACCAGGCAGGTTACCATCACCAAGCCCAGGGGTTTTGCCCTCTTTTAAATCAAGACTGTGGTGAGTACGTTGCGTAAAGGACTATGTTTATACAAACATCTAGACAAGGTTCTTATATACATCTGGACTCGGTTACTAAGTTTTACAGAAGTGACAAAGCAGCTTCAACTGATATTTTATGATTAGGCATAGATCTAGGCTGATAGGATGGCTCACTGAGTCACTGCTAAATCTACATACATTGATCTGAGTGATAGACTATTAACTGATATTCATAATCATATGGACATGAGTATGACACTTGTATTTTTTTTATTTTTCATTTTGTCTGTCCAGCTTTCTTTCACCTTTTTGAGTCTCACAAGTGTAGGGTCATGAGAGTTACTGCAGTTAGACCTACAAGTCAGTTTATGATGTCTCTTCTTGTTAGTCTTATTTTGTGTTTTTTGCATTAAAATAAAGACTAGGAAAACACTCCATTTTTCTTTCATACATGTGACCTTAGGTTGTTGAATACTGGTGCCTGTACCAGATTACATCCTTCCTTCTTGATTGATACTCACTTTGGGAGGATTTCCATATGTGGTAATACTGGTAACTCGCACTATGACTATATCGAAAAATTTCTTATCAAGCGATCAAATAATTAAATTACAGAGAGGTTCCCAAACCATTTGCGGAAGGAATTCCGTATGTGTGCCAGTCTACAGTGTGCGCGTTATCCAGGATAAATAACACTCTAAAGAGGGATTATTTTGATGGGGTTGGTATAAAAAAGAGGGGCGTGCTTTTTTGTGGGGTTTACTTTAAAGAAAGCAAGAAAGAAAGCGGTCGTATTTGTAGTATTGAGCTATCGTTTCTTGCTTGGATATCTGATCATTTTGTAGGTAAGTCATGAATTATAGTTAATATTATGATGTTAGTAGAAACATTCAGTGAATCAAATACATCAATGCATACAAATGTAAGAGGAAAAAACCTTACGGTCATCACGGGTTTGAACCAGCACCAGTAGAAAGATTCACACATTGTAAGTCCAGCACATAAGTGCCCACGGCCACGTAGGTGAGTTAACCAATGACCCCGTTGGATGTATAACTAGAAAATAGAGAGCGCAACTCCCGTAAAACTATAGCACCATATATAACAACAGTTCCGTTAGAAAGAAGATACTTCATGGGTACAGTCATGTCTAAAGGTGTACAAATTAATAAAATGTGCTCTTAATCACCATTCAATGTTGGCTTCATTTGAATAGACAATAACAAGCAATCACGTGACAAAAATGTTTTAGTTGGTACAAAAAAATTGGAATAGAAATGCTTCTGAAACAATATACGCGTTAAATAAAAAAAGTCATGTATGTCGGCGCACACGTCTCACTCTCAGTGCAGACACCAGTTCCCCGTTTTGATGTAGCAAAAAAATTAACATGGACCTTTCCATATCCCGCAACACCCACTCCAATCCTAACCAACAGGAGCAGCAGTCGAGACGAGCGCAAAAAATACATTGGAACCATATAGTCACATACCGTGCCAGGGGGGGCTCTGCCCCCTTGCGACCCCCCCGCAAACGGACACTCCCAAGGTCGCATCCTTATTAACTAAAGAAAGGACCATGAGTACAACTAAGCATGTACATTGAGCGAAGCTATGAGAAACAGCAAAAAAAAGAAAACCCGTGAAGCGATTAGTCACGGAATACTTCATTGACAGCAAGCCCAAGTGACCCCATAAAAGATTGTTTCACGTTAGATTCCCGAAGTAGTTTTTTATTACACTAGAGACCAAGTTCACCTGACCTGAAACGAAAATGTCTGCCATGTATGAGCGGAGCAGTCCAGTACGTAAGTTTACTTTGCATAAATTGCTTGTAATTAGGCAAGATATGTGTTGGTAGTGAATATTTAATATATAGAATTGGGTTCTGGACATTTTCTCGAATATTTCGGTGATTAGTAAGCTAGTTTTATATATATGGCAATGGCACACACTCGGAATTCCTCCCCCATTTGCAAATACTATTCCTCAAGGAATTAACATTTTTTTTTGAGGATTTCCATATGTGGTAACTGGCGATAAGGAATTACGCTCACTTCGACTAATGCTCCTGTCCCAATGGGCATTAGTGTTAGGGTTAAGGGTAGGGTTAGGGTTAGCCTAGTAACGGTTAGGGTTAGGGTTGTATTAGTACAATATTCGGAATTAAGGTACTGACCGTAGTTGTAGGAGTTACCACATATGGAAATCCTTCCATTTTTTTTCTTGCTTAACAATAATATTTAATATTAAATGTATGCACTGTAGTTTTGGCTTTGAGCTCGGCAGACATTTTGATAATCAGGTCAACTTAAGAAATACAAAAACTATGCTGGGAATATAATCTGGAATAAAAACTCTAACTTGTTTTGAATTGTCTTGCGTCTTATCGAGGCACAGGCTTTTTTCGTGCATATTAAGGCCTTTTTTTTTTTTTTTTGGTGCACTATCACTCACTAATTTTTTTCTTAATGCGGCTTCATTCCACATTTTCCAATGCCGCTGTTTTCTCGATATAGCAAGGATGCGACCTTGGAAGCATCCGTTTTTGGGGGGTTGCAGGGGGGCAGAGCCCCCTGGCATGGTATGTAATGGATGCAATATATTTTTTACGTTCGCTTTAACTGATGCTTCTGTCTCGATGGGCATTAGTGTTAGGGTTAAGGGTGAGGGTTAGGGTTGTATTAGTATGTTATTCGAAATGAATGTACTGACCGTATGGCGTATGCTGCACATCAGGTCCAGGATACACTTTAGCTATTTCCGATAGAAATTTGGAATAGAGTGTATTCTTGTTTCTTCATCTTCTCCAGATGTATTCTGCCAGGTGGCCTGGAAAGTTTGAGGTGGTCATCTTGACGGGAACGATTGCCTTATTGCCCACGAAGTGCTTTCAGTTTTATTAGTGCAGGCACCAGAGGATGGGTCGACAAAATTTTCTGAATGATTAACCTGTAAATGGGTATAACCTCGCGCCGCTAGTGTTGAATATGATTTGAAACAGTCTGTGTGAATGATAGTGCCTCTTTCTACATATATTTCTACTAACTAGCACAATGTTTCTTCCGTCCTGTCTTTGACAGGAACAAAAAATCACTCGTTGCTTTCTCTACAAATCCCACTCAACACCCATTGACCCTTGACTATTCTACCTCTATTATATTTACGTTTCCCGAATTGGGCCTCCTCTATTTCTACAGTATAATTTATTCCCTCTAATTTCTTTGGTTTCTCACTATTGTTTTTTTCGTACAAAAACTTTCCACACACATTTCATGACAGTATCAATAATAGTCTACTACTGTCTCATCAGACGTGAATGTTCCACCAGAGTCTTCACCGGACGTTTCCCGAATGGCACCATCAACTGAATGTACAAAACATTACACCAAAAATAATGATTTCCTAATACTTATTTTCGATCCGTCAAACCATGTGTTCGAACGCGCATTCACAACATTCTTGCCACTTTTTTTACGCTCATTTTTCGCACAATGAAATGGATACCGGGGTTGCCGACCCGACTGTTTTTCAATATAAACATGGTCAGGTACTATATTACGATTTAGACACAGTGCCGATTTAGGGAACAGTACTCTTTCTTTACAGAAATGTATACAACTCTCCTCACTTTAGTTTCTCGTGCTAAATGCACAAGGTTTGTAAAATCAACAACATTATTAAGGCTGGATTTAAACTTTTTCGACATTGATGGACCAACTCTGCCATAATTTCTCACTGTAATAACACTACTTTACTTATATCTAGTAACTCACCTTCGTGGCTGTGTGCAGATCTGCTGGTCTGACAACCTGATTACTGCCTCGAGTTCACGTCCGTCTCAACCTCGGTTTTTCTGTCTTATCTTCTATTCTGTGTATGATGTTCATTGTATAATTGATGTTTATTCTAACACTGTTTAAATCATTGTTGTATGTACTGACTTAAAGACTAGCCATCGGCAACACCCAGATTGCAAGATCGGATGTAGATGGTCCTACTTTTTTTCCTTTCTTTGTGTATACCCCACAAAAAACCATGCCCCTCTTTTTTATACCAGCCCCATCAGAATAATCCCTCTTTTGTGTGTTCATTAGTACGGATCAGGAGCTTGTTGTTGGAGTAACCACATATGGAAATCTTCCCTCACTTTTCTCAACTGATACTCCACTTAACTGATGCCTTGTCTTGACATTTAATGGAAGCGATCTAAGCTTGGGCCGAGCATCCCATTGTTGGGGTGCTTGAAAAATAAGACACATGGAAAAGAAATCACATGCTGTCTCTTCTAAAGACAACAAACATGATCTGCTAGTTTAGCTGCCATACTTACTTAAATTTAATGCATGGAACATCTAGATCTAGTCTAGTTGTGTCATAAATGCAACAAGATGTGTATTTGTGTGTGTACTTTTGACATTAAAGTGAGATTTTACAAAACTTGACAAAAGTACTCGAGAGCAAATGTTTTGATCACTTACAGACAACAACTGCTTTATCTTGAGAGCTGATACGTTGGATGAAGTTTCTCTTACCAAGAATCTGCTTTCTTTTACTGACCACTTTTATTTTAATCTGAAAAGAATAATGAAAAGGAGTTACTTCAAATGTTTCAATATACAGTGATCACTCAATGAAATGTCAGTATTATTTACAAAGTGGAGTGCAGAAGTAGTAGCCTAACTCAGAAATTGTCTGCACTAAGTTTGTTTTGTTTGTGTGAACTTAAACCGTTCATTGGTATGTAAATTATTCTAGCTTTTTACTCTGTGACTTTTAATCTGTGTGATATTTTTACCAGGATTTGTTGGGGGGGAGGGAGGNGGGGGGAGGGGGAGTTGGGAGTGCCCTGGCACAGTATGTGATGAAAAGGATCCAGTGTATTTTTGTATGCTTGCCTTCACTAATGTTCCTGTTTGTTAGGGTCACTGTCGCCTTGTTGTGGTGTTGCATGTTCACTGTTTACAATACAATGCATGTATGCTGATGTGGGGATGATGAACTAGCGGAAGTAGGGTGTAATGGCTCAAAAAAACAATTATGAATTATGGTTACATGACCACATGGAACACAAAAGATAGATCTGGTAGTATATCCAATTATTATTTATGCAAAAAAAAAGCGTTTTTCTCTTATTATACACAGCAATCTAGCTGGTAAAAATAGGGTGTACCAGTGATAAAAGTAAATGCCAAAATAAATATGCGCCCCATGAATGGACCTATTAACCCAAATGAAAAAAATTACGACTGAGATAGCATTAAGACAAAAGAAAGATTAATAAAACCTGTCATCCTTGAATTTTTGTGAGTTCACTACACTTTTGAGAGGAGAATGTGATCTTGCATCAGTCCGGTACTCTTATCTGATCGTTTTATATATTTTCATGCGCTTCACACTCCTAAAAAGAGAAAATTTGTGAGATCATTTATAAGTTTGTATTGAACTGTGTCCTTTGGCATTATAGCTAGGAGGACTTCTGAATGTCCCTTACATTTTAAATACCTTAAGCAACAACAACAATTTTTTTTTTAACCATATACATGTAATGATTTGACATTCTTTTCTAAGAATTCTGATAACAGGAGAAACAGGGTCAGCTTATTAAGCCATGCTGATAAACTGTTAAACTGCTTTAGATGTCGAACTTGAGAGAAGTAATGAGACAGCTTCTCATTTTTCGTGTAGGAATAAATACTTAAAACACCTGCACATAGGAAAGTACTGATGATTTTGTCTTGACGGGGTTAGAGACTCTGCCTCGACTAATGCTCTTTTCTTGACAAACATTACGATTAGAGACTCATCTTGACTGATGCTCCCATCTCACTTGGCATTAAGTTAGGGGTAGGGATAGGATTAAGTGTAAGGTTAGAGTTGTATTAGCAGGCATTTGTTCTGCTTCCTACAGTACAAAATTATGAATAAGCATTTTGTTTGCGAGAATCAGGGTTGTAAAAATTACTTTTAAAAGTAATTGTTACAGTTACTTTACTTTTCTGAAAAAAATCAGTAATTGTTTCAGTTACTTTACTTTTTTGAGCATGAAGTAACTGGTACAAATTCTTTACTTTTAAAAGTAACTAGTTACTCTTCTGTTACTTATAGGTCTCAGTTTCTTGGTGATCACATCTATGTGACATAATTATAACCTCAAATTGTGACATCGAGAACGTCAAGAAGAAGTCGTACAATACTGTCAAAAAAAAATCATAAAAGATGAAGTGGTATTTGTAGTTGTGCCGTTTGGGTTTTTGGTGAGTGACTGGACCATGATCTAGATGTAGAAATTCGAAGAAAGCAACAACAATGAATTTCTGTATGAGGGTCATTGTGCTGTATATACCGCTGAGAAACAGTCGACTCCACTTAATCGCCCATTCTCGGGAACACGGAAAAAGTGGGCTATTAAGCGGAGAAGCGATTAAGCAGAGAAGGTAATTTCGGCCATATTTTTGGTAATGGGGTTAAATTTTTGTTATGTCGAGGTTTGATATCGTGCATTGACACCTTCTCGTCGCCAGTCTCAGGACAGTTTCGAGTTTGACAGTTTTGTAGCATACAAAATGTTTGATCTCCGCGGTCTCTCTCATTGGCCATATCGCAGTAGCCCAGCAGACAATAAGGAGTAGGATGGCACGGTCGGGATAGACCATTCATCCACATGACACGTTCTCTGATCTAACCGAAATCCACCAGACAGTTGCAATGAAGGCATGAGGGGAGGAGACTATATGGCTTTCGGCGCATTAGCATTATTGGATGGACAAAGGCAGTGATGCGTAGCGTGGGATGAAGGGGGGACATGTGGGACACGGGGAGGAGGAGGTGGGGAGGAAAGGCTTATCACAATTATTTCGAGGTGGCAGCTGTACTCAGTCAACTGGTCTACCATCCATCGCGCAGTTGAACCGTCTGTGTACATTATTTGTTTGTCATCTGTAACCCTTCAACCACTGATCTTTGAATTCACGGGCGCTGAAGAGTGGTCGATTATCCGGAGTGAGAGGCGATTATCCAGTGACTTCTATATAGAAAAAATTCGGTTTCCTGGGAAACGAGGCGATTAAGCGGAAAAGGCAATTAAGCGGAGTCGACTGTACTTACAAAGAAGCTCAGGGGTGATTTTCAGAGTTTAAGAAATATTGCACATGGTCATAAACATCCCTGAAATTGAATTACTGAAACCAATTCAAGAACCAAAAGATTATTTCAATGTTGGGCAAACAGTTTAACATCTGGACGGGGGNCAGGAGGGGTTCTAGTAAATTTTAAAAATCCAACGAGGAATAAGCTTCATTTAGCTGATGTTGTTGTTGATTTAGTGTATCATGCATGCTTTGGCAACTCATTTTCATGGCTGTGTGCTTTCTCCATCTGTCATTCTGGATGTGAAATGCTGGAGACATGGGTTTGAGACCTCATTGTATGTGTAGTGTTGGTAATTAATAAATTGTGACTCTTTCCACAGTAAAAGCTCACAAGTTTCTTATTTTTATGCAATCCCTTTGAGATAGCTTGAAATGCCTTTGGAAATCCTTCACTTATCAGTGCAAACTAGTGTGCACTGTCCCACATGCAACTGTTTCCAACGATTTTAAAAGAAATTATGAAATAATGTTTTGATGTGTGTCACTCATGGAAATATACCCCTCTCTGCAGGCTCTGTGAATGGCAAAATTTATTCCGTGTCCTTCAATGGAACATGCTCTGGGGGAAAAGCCATCTTGAAAAAGGGTACAACAATTTTGATAGACTTCAACTTTTCTGCTAGTAAGTATAATAATGTATGTGTGTACATGCCCTGATTCATGTTAACCCTTGTGATGCCGTGAAAGAATATATTCTAGCATCGGCTTGCTATCTTTGAATGCAGCAATAGAATATACCTTGCATAATACTGGATGCCAGAATTTGGCATCCCAGTGGCAGTTGGTCAGGACGTGGTTGGACAACACATGCAGCAGTCACTATCTGTAACAAGAGCTATGCAACCAGCAAGAGGCTGAAACCAACATGCCTCATGCTGTAAGTTAATGTATACTTATGTGCTCAGAACAATTTATCCACAAATGAGAATGGAATATTTTAATTCAATTCACAAGAGGGGCGGGGAAGGGCGTTATCAGGCAAGTGATAATGCTCAAACAAGGTTTTGTCCAGGTCATGTCATATGAGGGAGACATTCCTTCCTTGTCATAAATTGAAGAGCGTTTTTCCAGAACACACTAAGTCCAATTTACATTTTTTGTCAGTAGAAACAAATTTTAAGTGAAAGACAGATGGAATTAATATCAAATTCCTCTCTCCACATAAAGTAAGAGTATTTTAAGAATAACTTTAGAGACATGTTAATTGAGATCTTTGTAAACTCATACATTACATAATGTTGTTGACAAATTGTACGATTCTGCAAAACGCTCCAAGTCCATGGACTTAGCTCCTTCTGAAACATTGACATTACTGAGGAAAATATTTTGTTCACTGATGGCATTGTCTTGCAATAAAATATATTTGAAATTGAATTAATTGATTGATGTGTGCACATGTGTGAGAGAGAGTGTGTGTGTGAATGGGAGAGCGTAAGAGAGAAATAGTGTGTGTATGGATCTACTACATTTAGATTTTTTAAAAAATGTACAATTAACTATTAAAAAAAAAAAAAAAAAAAATTAAAACTTGTGCAGTAATCATTGAAAACAGACATACAGGTTCTATTCAACAAAATGTCAGGTTTTAGTTTTACTGGTACTAAAATAAGTGATCTTTTAAAAGGGACCAAGTCCTGTAAAGATGGGCGAACCAGATGCAAGTAGTCGCCCTCTTTATATTCAAAATAAATTTAAATATCTGCTTTCTGAGATAAACATACCATGTCTGTCAATTATTTTCTTAAATTCAGAGTATTCCAAGCCTCAAAAATTAATTAACATCCTCACAACAAGAAGATTCTATAGTTAAACTCCGACTTGATACCAACCTTTAACGTCCGAGGAAGTGACCAACACGGTGCATGTGCGAGGACTAATCGCGTTTTGGAAAGCCAGAGAGCTTGGACTTAACCCCTTTAGAAAAAACGGCAATATTTTACCAGCTTGGTTAATGTTGTCTAAGCTTGTTTTGAAGCATCAGCATCACAGGATGAAAAGAGAGTAGGAATGCCTTGATGTGAAACACTTAGCTAAATTTTGAACGAAAGTGGACTTGGTGCCTTTTGGAAAAACGCTCTTCAATTTGAGACGGGATTTGCAAATTTTTAGAGGGATTGTAGGATTTTCTCAAATAAAACAGATTTTGGAGAACAGGAAAGATGGAGAGATCAGCTCAAAGTTCAGTAAGTTTAAGAAGGATTTTTAAATTTAAGGGGTGAATTGCATAGTCTGGAGAAAACTCTGCTTAATATAGGTGAAAACTTTTGGAATGATAAACACTCATTAATATTTATTACATGTGAAACTAGGTACAATGCTTACCATTACCAGGTGGATACTCCTTAAATCTGGTATGTACATTAAATCATTAATATGGTGCAATGGAGCCATGTATGTCAAAAGAAAAAAATGTGATTTTCTCTGCCCATGGGAAAAGAGAATGCCTTTATTGTTCATCATCATGACATTCATAAACTGGAGAACCACATGACCTTGAATTTCATGTGAATTGCTCAGACATTCCAGTTTATGGATTACAATTACAATATTTGTGATGTAAATTTGAGATTAGAAATACAGGAGCAGATATCTATCATTTTCAGGGATCTACTTTTCACAGAATATTCTGAAATCAGATGTATTCTCTGAGAGAAGGCTAGCAGACAACTGGAGTAGAAAAAAAATCTAACGAAAATAATTCTAATTCTTTACAAACTCTGAGCAGAGGCGTTTTCTCTCTCTTTTTTTCTCTCTTATCAAATTATATACACATGTGTTTAGGCACTTAAAAGGTATGTTTCAGCTAGGTTATGATACATGTTAAACTGCAGAAAATTCAGAGAATATTGTGAAAAGTAAGTGGCATCCTAGATTTGAAGCAAAGATCAGCTTGAGACTTTTTTCATCTTTTGTTATGAAGTCAAAAAAGGAGTCAGGTTAATGACTTTGCACATTTGCTTTTTTAAATGCAGTTTAGTCATATATCATGGGACAAACCTTGAGGCATTATGTAAAATGTATATGACACACTTTTCTTGAACTTGTGTATCATTTCTCTAAGTCATTGGAAAACTGAGAAAGAATTACAGTACAGGTTGAGAGTCTTTATTTCAGATGCAGAAGAAAGTGTGTTGAAATCTGTGGTGCACGGAAAAATTGGTGAACTGCCATGGGTGCCATTTCCACTGGGCAATCCTGATGCATGTAAAAACTGCGGATTGAACTGCCCCATCAAGGCCAACACTAAACTAGATTTTCTGCCCACTTTAGATGTTCTGCGATCTTATCCATCGGTAAGTTGATAATAGACACAGAACTCTCCCTGATAAAACGACTTTATTTTAGGTGTTGATGTCAGAGTTTGTCATGTCTTATTAGAGATGGTGTGTCACTATATCGATGGGATCTTTGGTCATGAGATACTCAGATAGTGTCATTGCTCAAAGCAAAGGTCATAACATTTAATACATACTATATATAAAATATACATGATGTGTGGCTGACTGTGTAAGCAATATGGCTTAAAGTCTTCAAATTTGAAACTTTTTCTGCAGCGTATCTTTCCACCCACTGATTAAGAATCTGTAAGTGTGATGTGGGGCTTTGGGATATAATTATTTGTAATTGGACAGCAGCTCTTGAGAAGAAACGTATTGATACAATGTAGAAGAATGCATTAGATCTGTTATCTGTGTTGTCTTAATTCTGAAAAGAATGGATAACTTAATGGAACTCTTCTCCATACTTGAGGAGCATTTTTGCAAAACTTGGAACACACACTTTCATTGAAAAATGACTTCGATTATTCAGAGATGCATTTCTGTATTAATTCATTCAAACAAATTTGAGTTTCAGATTTGCATTCCTCCAGAGCCTATGTCTTGTAATGGTAAATAAAAATATATGTGTGAAGACCTGCTTGTTAATTCCTTTTATTTCAAAAACATTCAAGGATCATATATTGAGTTTTGAAAAATGCTCTCAAGTTGATGACTTGAATGACAGGAAGTGTGAAGCGAGTAAGTTAAAAATTATTTCTTCTTTATTCTCACAGGTTGATGTTTATGTCAAGTGGGAGCTGCAGGACAAAGACGGGAAAGATGTTTTCTGTGTCGTAATGCCGGCCACTATCACTAGTTGAGTTGATGTGAAGAAAGCCAGCTGATGCATAAGTCTTACTTAGGAATCTTTGTTTCTTACGTTAATTATAGCAGACAATGGTCAAAATGAAAATGATTAACCAAAAGTACCACTAAAATGAAAGGAAACAAGAAACCCTATTTCCTTTTCCTCTTTTTGAGCTGCTCAGTCTAAACTGAAACTTTGTTCTAACTGACATGAATCTTTGGTCCCACAGATTTTGTTTTAACCGTTGCTTACTGTATTATTGTCTGTGCCTGAAATGTGAACAGTTTTTCTTTTGGGGTAGTCTGAGAAGGAATCTGGCATTATTACCTCTAAACAGATTGATCCTGAATATTTCTTAAGCCAAGATAGTTTGTCAGACGTCTTTCACAAATCATGCTCAGCATGATATAAGCTCAGATGAGGGAAAAAGCACAAGCAAAATTTTCAGATCTAGTAGGAACTGCTTAGTTAATTGAACTAATATAGACACTGATCAGAAACTCTACAAGAGCATTTTTTCATGTTGAAGTTTCTGAAACTGCTATCTATCAAAAGTTAGACTTGATAATTTGATAATGATCTGAGCTCAGGAAACGGTAATATTTTCTGCAGTGGTAATAAAGCAATTTGGGTTTATTACAATTCATGGGCTCAGGTCACAACAGATGCCTGCACTGGCTTAGCTGTTAATGCATAGTTTTTTTACTTTTGAACTTCTTTCTTATTTACTTTTCTTTTTTCTCTTGCTTCATGTATTATGGCAGATAATATTTCTGAAGCTTTTTGTATATTGATGCCCTAACTTTTTTTTTTTTTTTGGGGGGGGGGGGGGTGTTNGGGGTTAAATTTTCGTTTTTTTGAGTTCCTTTTATCCTTGTATTTTACTTTTAGAGGAGGTGTGGAAGAAAGGTTGTCATCAAATAATATATAAAAAAAAAAGAATGAAATATATTTCAGTGATCTGCATAGTATGTTGAAATCTCATTAAGTGAAAGTATTGAAATACAAATATGTAATATTCATGATCTAATACCCATTCACCCATTCAGGGATCATGGTAAACCTTAACAACCTGTTTTTGTTCTTTTGGTTTGAAAAAAAGATCTGTAGTCCCTGTTTGCATTCTGTGTATGGAATATTCCAAAATAAGTTGCATGGGCATTTTTGGCCTGTGATATTAATTGCCTTTCCTCTTCTATATTCATCTGTTTCGAGCCAAAGGGTAACCTGATCACACAGATATTGTTCTTGCACACTTGCACTGATTTTGTTACCTTTGCGTAACATTTTTATCTTACACTTAATACAGCCATATTCACCTTTCTGCTTAAGTTTTGTGTTGGCAGCACTGCTAGAATGATGCAGTTATTTTCTGTTCAGGATACCCAAAAACTTAGCAAGGATTTTGGGTAAAAGTAAGCATCTTTAGTATAGTATGGAAACGGAATGTAAAACGCGATTAATTGGTATCATTAGAATGCTCGGTGCTCATATGAGATATGACTTTTAATATATTTTTTAAAGAAGCATTAGCTTAGGATGTTAGTAATGATAAGTTCTTGGATAAGAAATATAAATCACTACATATGTGAAAATGAAATTTCATTGTCAACAGAAATGTTAAAGGTATCTGTGTCTTTGAGGATGTGATTTTCTTTCCTACCAGTCAACATGTAGCTAGTTATGTCGAGATGCCAAGCTACTGCATGTGGCTCTTGCTTAATCATTTTCCATATTTACTCCTGTTGAAGCTTACACAAGCATTGTTTCGAGTTTTTGTTGAATATTTAACATCTTTTGTTTCATTGTGGTATGATAATTGCTTCCTGTTGTATTAATAATGAGATTAACCTAAGATATGTTTATTTTATGTTTTGTTTAAGCATTGCAGTGTTGATATGTTTAAAATTATGCACATATTCACAGAGTAGAGGGATACCTGTTGAACATTTTGGTACGGGTCACTGCACTGAAATGTTGAGTCTTTCATGTATGACAAATGCACAGGTATTTCCATCAGATAATATGCTAATTGATTGTTTTGTATCACAAACTGAAGTAAATACATCAGAAGTTATATAGTTATTATGATTTTCCTATAATGAGCATTGCATTGTGAAAAATTGGTGTTGTTGATGACAGAAAAAAATCAGACAAGTGACATGTATATTTTCACTACCCAGGGAAATGCACTGAATATTGTATTTTTTTAGATGATGTGGTATTCCAGTTGGCCAATAAACAACAGAGCCATCATCCAGATTATCTGCATTTCATAACACAGCCATTAGCTTACTGAAGCTGTAAAATCAAGTTTCTTCTAATTATAACATAGCATAGCATCTACGGAGCCACAACAATAGCGTGGAACAGCATTCATTTATGTAGGTTAAGTACTTGCATTGCCACAATAGGAATCGGGACACTCATATGTGAACTAAATTTTTGAAGCTCATGAATGTCTGCGCTATTCACCAAATGATTCATTTGCCTAGGCTGAGTACATGGGTAGCCACAATGGCCCATTTCTAAGTCATGAGTGTTTACTTATTTGTAGGAATGAGGACACCCACATGTGAACTAATTTTCTAAAGTTCTGCATGTGGCACCAAAAAAAAAAAATATGATAGTTTTCCTGTCTGATTCATAAACAGTCAGTATCTTATGCAGGTTTTACTGCATCATAGGATTTCACCTTGTCAGTGATGAATAACAATGGCAAATCGATTGTTGGAAATCAGAATCTCAATTCTGCCTTGTTTGGGTGTCCATGATCCCATTGTCTTACTCGAAGAAGAAAAGGAGAAGACTGTAAGTCATCTAATGATGGTCATTCTTGATATTGACATCAGAGTGTCAGTTGTTTTTGCTACAGGGCTGAAATTGTCCCCATGGTTAGAGATTAAACCTGAAGTATCCAGAGGGATTATGAAGAATGGCGTAAGCGTTTCTATAGCATTTTCAGAGTATGTAATGTTTATTACTTCAGGTTTAAAAAGAGAACTTCCAAGGCAGCAAGATTGAGATCTGGCTTTTAGCTTTTCAAAGAGTTAGGGATTTAGAGCAACTTTACCTATCATTCTTATAAATATGAAGAGAATTTCATTTATGATGGTCTTTCTGATCATTTGTCAAGTGTTTTGATGCAGTGACCCGTAGTCGAAATACCCCTAGAAGTAAGGGTTTCATCAATATGATGCAATTTGGCTTCTAGCATCTCTCACAAGGTGTACTTCTCAGGGATGCTCTCTGAAATGAGAGAATTTGTCTCCCTTCAGAGAAGACTTCTTGTAGTAATAGATACCACTCTTCAGAGAAATCAGAATGTTGCCTTTCAATCAACCCAAGAGAAGGTGGGAAAATGTTTGTTTTCTCCAGTCATCTTGCCACTTGCCTTGGATCTGTTCTGGATTCTTACCATGTCATTATCCACCAACAGGTTTTTTGTCTGAAAATAGTGAAAATGACAACCTGTGTCTGATTTATTGCTACTAATGTGGGTATAAGTCAAATATCTTTATATGTTCTACATGTGAAAACTTGGTGACATCTTTGGTTTCTGATAAACCTGAATGATTAGCATTGTAGCGACAGTCAGAGGCCATACTTTGTTCTATTGTAAGAATTTGATTGTCATCTGAAGTTGCGTATTTACTTCTTGGTTTTTAGGCATTTACTTCGTGGTTTTGTTTAGAAACTGAATTTGATAAATGTATTGATTGAATTTCAAAGTGGTCTGTCAGAATAATTTTTGTGTTGTTTGACCATTTGTGCCTTGCTGTAATACTGACATTACACATTCCTAGATAACGCAGGTACTGGGGGGTTTTGATCTGTCCCTTTCATAGCTTAAATAGATACTCAGTTGCTTTTGATTTATCAGTTACTTTTGATTTATTTCCTTAATATCCCAGCTCATCTCAGTTTTATTTTTTTTTTGTTCAAGTGATATTTAGTACTGTGTATCTCTATTTGGTTCTTTCATAGATATTATCAGAAACCTATTATTATTGCTTCTAATTGATGTTGCCAAAATTCTGATTAATTTTCTTTGTGCGTTAGGCAACTGAAAGGTGTTTTGGTCATGATTTGCGTACAGCTTTCTTGAATGGAGGTGGTCAGTTGAATCTGTGTATTTTTGTTACATTTCTGCCAATGATCTGATTAACTACACCTCCTAGGCGGTATTTTTTTTTAGTTGGTAATTTGGGCAGATGACCTCAAGCAAGTGGCATCATAGAATAATATTGATGACTTGGTTCTTTTGAAGCCAGCATTTGGCATGCAGAGAGATCAGTGTCATCATCAACTGAATGAAACACCAAATTACTTTCAGATGGCAGGAATGCCATTTTATGCCAATTACGCTGATATTGTGAACTTTCTCTGGGATTCACAACTTTTATTTTATTCCAAAGCTGACAAAAACTTGAACTATGTTCGTCCTCAGATGATCACCATTTGCTCTAGCTGGCAACTGCAAAGTGCAAAACAGTAAATTTGTTGCGGTCAAACTCCACAGTGTGTCTCATACCACTGCTTCCCCCTGCATTCTGTGGTATGCAAAATCCAGTCAAACTGCTGCCTGGTGCATTTTAGGAGATGTGATATCTCCAGCATGTTGAGGACCAAGATGTGTCTGCTTAATTGAGAAGTCGGTGTCCGCCACAATATTTTGCAATACCTAGCTTTATTTCAGAGCAATTACATGGTGTGCTGAGGATTGGTCAGAATGCAGTCACTTTCTTTTACCTTATGTATTATTTGTCCACTTCTGTAACATACACATGCACTATTGCATTTAATTAATTTGTAACTCAACATCCACATTTTTTGGAAACTCAGTGGGTTGTCGCCCTGGTTTTGATGAACATTACACTTCTACACTTGTTATTGTTCAATTGCACGGATGATGTGTGAAGCATAACATTTTGTTCACTACGGTTATGTAAATTCTTCTTTTCCATTGGTAAATAAAATTTGCTATTTGATTACTTTGAATGATCGGTGGGAGTGATCCAGTGTTTTCCTTTTTCCCTTTCAGGGCATTGAATACATGTTTTTGACATTGGTGTAATTGTTAAATGCTACGGTGGTGTTGTTTAAAAGCACGACATGAGCCATGCACTACCATGACTGAACACACCAGCCATCAGTAAAACAGAACGGGTTTATTCAAATCATAATATAATTTAGGTTTTGCTTTCAAACAGGGCATCACAGCTGCAATCAAGGAGAGGGATGGGATCAGAACAATTCAGATTTTGATGATGAGAAAATTTGGATCACATCAGATGGAGCAATGAGGAGCTCAGAGATATTTTGGCTTAAACAATCTAAGATTCCATGATAATGTCGTGGCCGCATTGATATCATACATAGTCATTTCAGTTTGATCGTCATTTAGACATTTATCCACACATTCGCCATGCCGTGCTTGATTTCTGTTGAAAGAACACATTATTTGTGCCAGCTGTGATCAGAGATTTTGTCTCCTGGTAAGCCAATCTGACATCATGCATGGTTGAGATGCTCTGTTATTGTAAGCAGGTAAATCTGACATGTTCATATTGTTCTTGGCCTCATTTTTCTTTTTTTGTGGGTCTCTGTATGAATGGGAAATGATGTGATCTTTAGTAGGCATTTTGAGCCATGGGATGATGTTTGTTGTGTGATCTGATATTTTTTAATAAATACAGCAGCTTTGTATTACACCAAAGTGTTTTAATTTCCTTTTTTAACAAGTGCTTGTTAGTTTTGACAGCGTGGATGATTTACATAGAAAGGGAGTAAAAACCATCACAAGTTTGTTTGAGATACTAGGAATTCAGTTCTCAGTTGCACATTTATGTAAATGAAAGGGAACAGTTGAACACTGAAAAAGATGATCCAAGTACACACCTGAAATTTTAAACTGCTTGTATTTTTAAAACTTTGGTATTCTAATAGTTGGGCATCGATTATAGTCCATGATGAAAATACAGGAAATTTAATGAAACACTTGGGTTCTAAATTTTGTTGCAAGACCCACTAATACAATATTTCTAAGATCCCACCACCTAACAGCCAGTTTTGGTGAAGATCCTTCTCTATTCATGAAACCCTATTTTGTTCTCTCTATAAATAATAAGCCTTTAATGTCATGGCTGTAACTTTTCCACAAAAGATCCCAGTTTCACTAGCCACGGTGATTGCTCATATCCACAAATTGAATATGGATCTCTTTGTGATTCATGAATACATCAGACCAATAAGGCGCTTGTAAGTCACTCTCACCAACATCCTTCCCACTGGCCTTGTACTCTTGATCGAAAACAGCATAGTTGTAACACATGTATAAGTTATTAACTTTCTTTTCCTCTACCCTTCTAAGTTTCTGTTTATCTTGTTCCTCAATCACTGAGATGGTAGTTGGAGACTACCAACATACAGTCATTTGCAAAAGTATGGGACCACCTTGCAAATTTTGATGTTTTTGTAACAAAGCTAATGTAACTCACTAAAAGTTCTGATAAATGAGATCTATTAAACATGAAACATTATGAAAATGTATGACAAAGGTGATGTGAGGAGAAAAAATTGCTAATTGGCAAAAAATATAACTTTCTTTAGTATTTTGTATGTCCTCCTTTGCTCTGACCCATTGCACTGAGGCGACAAGGCATACTGTTCACAAGAGATTCACAATACTCAGCAGTTATTTGCTTCACCATATACTTCTTTTATGGAAGTGACAATTGCTGTAGTACTAGAAGGCTGTTTTTCTGGCGCTTTATCTTTCATATAGTTCCATAAATTCTCTGTTGGGTTCAGGTCAGGGCTGTTCCCAGGCCAGTCAAGAACTTCTGCCTTGTTTTCCTTGAGAGACTCTGGCACAATCTTTGATCTATAACATGGTGCTCCATCTTGCATGAAAACAGATCTGTTGTGAACTTCCATATGCAATGTCAGCTTTTTCTGAAGCTATTCAACATACTTTTGACCATTCATAGTGGAGCCTGGAGGAAGAAAATACAGTCCAGCAGTCCCATTCTTGCTCATAGCTCCCCAAATCACTAAACGTGGCGGGTGCTTCATTGTAGGGATTGTGTACTTTCCATCATATCTGTGACCTTTTGGGTACATGAACATATCTCTCCATACTACAAACTGCTGTAAAGTTGATTCATCTGAACATAGCACTCTTTCCCATTTTTCCACAGTCCAATCAAGATGTTTCATAGCAAATGCTAATCTCTTTCTCTTCATAGCTGATGCTGAGCGAGGTTTTGCGGTTGGTTTGTACGATTTGAGACCAACGTCTTTGCTTAGACGCCATAAAATGGTGCTTATGCTAATGCTAATGCATTTTTCTGCAAATTAGCCCATATTTTGCGACATGAACTAATTAGGGATCGCGCCACTGTCAGCCTCATAGCACTGTCATCTCTTCATGAAGTTTTACGAGGTCTTCCAGTTTTTTTCACGTCACCGTAAATTCCATAAACTTTGAATTTTTCGTTCGACGATGAACAGCACTTTTGCTAACTCTTAGTCTTTCTGCTATTTGACGCTCTGAAAGGCCATCCATATTCAATGCCACTATTTGTGCTCGTTGAACTTCTGTTTGTGATGGTTTTTTGCTTATTTTTCTATGTATTTAACATCACAAAAGAACGGCAAAATTGTGCCCACAAATCACAATAACAAAAAGCAAAAGGTGTTGAAATTACGGAAATGAGATACAGTGGAACCCGCTTAAGCGGGACACGCGTGAGCGGGATGCCCGCTTAAGTGAGACGAATGCCTGGGGAACGGAATTTTTGCTATTTAAATCTATACATGTGAGCGGGACGGCAACCCGCTTAAGCGAGACGACTTGAAGCCAGATTTCCGTAATATACACGCTGTTTTTGACTGGAATGCTGCAAATTGTCACTATCGTATTGTGTCTCGTACCTTTGCCCATCAGCTGAAAAGCTGAGAGCTACAAAGAAGCTTGTACCGACGGCCCTAATCACCCTCCCTTACATTACGTGAGAAGTGATTGACACAACCTCCCCATAGCCTTCTGTTGGGTAGTTGACCCTTCGGCGCACGCATGGACGAATCAGGGCGGACATCCTAGTTGCTGGTCATTTAACCCGTGCAATCATCAACGGATCAGGATTAAGTAAGCCCCGCCCCCTGTCAGCCACACTTTATCCTTTCTTCAGCTTACGCAGTGATTGACACTTACGAGCCCTACCTGCGCTATTGCACAACACTCAGCCAGGGTGTCGGTCACATAGGCATGACCATCATTCGCATTGCGTAAAGGCTTTTTGACACACGCCGTTTGCGTTGCGCTCTGGCCAGATGTGGAGCGAGAAGTGTGACGCTTATCTTTGCCGGTGTTTACGATCATGCAAATTTGATCCCAAATTATTTTTGATCACTTGAATTGGGGGGAGGGGGCGGTGAACATTTCGACTTCAGAGATGTTAGACCTTTCATATTCTCTCCAGTTTTATTTTAATATGACGTATTCTTTCTTTCCCTCTGATGTAGACATGTCCTGGTCTTTAGAAGTTTTTTAATTTTCAAAGGAGAGTGGTGAGAAGGCTTAGGTGCTTCTTTGAAACCAACCAAAAATCCCATTCCCCACAAAGAATATGCTCTGCAAGTCCACTGAAAATGCAGTTAGACTGCTATTTTAAACAGTACAGATACAATTTAAATCTTACTCTGTTGTCACACCTCACTAGCAACAAGTAATGATATCCCTTAACTTAAATGAAACACACAAACTAGCTAAGAAATCACTTTATAATGGATAGTCCGCCTAAGCGAGACGCCCGCTTAAGAGGGACGATTCGTCGGGAACGGAGCCGTCCCGCTTAAGCGGGTTCCACTGTACTCTATGTATTTTAGGCAGGTGATGCACCATACCCTAGCGCATGGTACAATACTAGGAAATAGTTACTATTTTCGTTAATTTGCAAGGGTGGTCCCATACTTTTGCAAATGACTGTAATACAGCATTTCAGACTGCTGCTGCCAACAGTAATAGTGATGCTGAAGTCCTCTGGTTATCAAGAAAAAAACTTTTAAGTATTGTATTTACAGTCTTGTGACTTTGCAAGACATGGTGATAACCCAACATGGAAAATTGGCACAAACCAAGCCAGGCAAGACAGAACTGTGACATTCCAAATGTTTTCTCTAGATCACATATAATTAGGGGTGTCATTCCCCCTTGTCATAAATTAGGATAGGAATTTGTAAATTTTGAAGGGGATTTTAGAGTTATCAAATCCTTTCCAGTTTCTGAACAGGAAAAGAATGGGGGGAGGTGGGAGAATTCAATATTTGGGGAATATTGCAAATCTGGAGAAAACACTGATTCCATGACAACAGGCAATGAGAAATACGCCACAAAGATATACCTCAACAGCACAAGTAAATAATAACCATAAACAAAATTTACTGACGTATACTTTATTTTTTTTTTCTTATTTTCCTCACAATATTTTTCCCTTTTTTTTTCACTTTTTTTTTATAAGTAAGCTTAAGTTAAATGACTAATCCTACTACAACAACGCTGAAGGCACAGGACGATCAATTGAGTGGCTAACAAATTGTTATGTACAGAATGATTTGGCAGTTCTGACAGAATAGTCCAAAGAGAAATACTTCCTTAACAAGTTGGAACCCTAGATTATGATCTAAGGCTGGCTGCCCAAATGTAAAGATGTCTTAATTAAGAGATATTCAGGACAATGTGAAATAGCAGATACTGAGAAAGTTACAGCTGAATGTGTAGGGGTTAAAAAAAAAAATAGATTAAATTTAATGACAATTTACTCAGGTGATGGAAACTGAACAAAAAATACAGCTATTTTACTGACATAAACTTCCCGTGTGATTAAAATTTCTTAAAAACTGATGTTTTAAAATGCTGTGTCACAGCCTTATTAGTGCTGGCAGCTTGTAGACAAAATAATGCAGGAACAAGTATCAACATCACTTAGCAAAACTGCCTGACATTGTCATTTCCAATCAATCCTTCCAAAATGCCAACACAATGCCAAGATAGACAAATGACTGATTACTTGTAAACTGAAGAACTACATGTGTTCAGTTTTCAGCTCTGTGATGGAGGAGGCCATACTTTCACCCCACATCTCACTGTACTTCACTTGTCTTGCAGCCAATCAAAGTGAGGCTTATGTGGCTGGGCTAGGAATTGAGGTATAGCCTCCAAAGGGGACTAGAGCCATTCAATATTAAATTTTTGTATCTTGTAGAAATCAAGAATAAAATGATTACTACAGTATATAAAAATATTTGTTCTATGGGTGAATGAGACTGGATGACTTTTATAGTGACAATTTTCACAGAATTTTTTTACTATACAAAGGTGGA
>JAWQUT010000265.1:572143-593238 GCA_033807755.1 Ellobium chinense
CCTTCAAATGCTGTGATCTCAGGCCAGAAAAATGCTAGGTCAGATCTATTTCACCTAATGGTAGTTCAGACTTTAAGCTTTCATATCATATCAGAATCATATTTAGTCAAAAAGTGACTTAAGTCTATTTCGACAGGCTGCAAGACACATAAATCAAACTCTGCTATATCACAGAAGTACTGAAATATCTTGATCTGAAAGGAGCAAATGCTGATAATGACTTTGACATGATTTCCACTGCCAAACCATAAAACATGTTACATATTTACATACAATAAAAAGCACTTTAAAAATTATGTATAAAGATGCTGAGGAGAATTTTTATCTTTTCTTCCAGTTTTTTTTACTTTTTATTTTGCGCTTTGTAATGGATGACGTGAAGGAGAAGGGAGTGAAAAAGAGCTTCCTATTTACTGATCTAATTCCTCTCAAGCATTAGTTATAAAGCAACTATAATGTTCATGTTTTGATTATAGACAAGGACAGTTACACGTATGCCGCACAGAATACTTCATATATGGACGACAAAAATAGTAAAAATGTTGACATGTTGATTACAATAATAAAACAATATACAATAATGAAAAATGTAATAACGCACAGGATACAAGAAGCCTAGAACACCAGGGGGGGAAAAAAAATACAGCAACGTAAGAAAACAGAAAATTTTGGCACAAAATTTCTCACACACTATTCTGTATTTATCATTACCATTTGCCATGGCTTTGGACACAAAATACCTCATGAAATAAATTCTACACATAAGAAATGCATGCTTTCTAAAGGAAATGCGGATGAAGTATTTATAACTACTTAAATGAGGTGTGCACCTTCCTGTATTTCAAACAAATTTTCAGTGATGTTACTAAATCAACTGTATAATAAAAATGTACTGCAAAAATAATAGCAAGGGTACTGGGTACTGGGTACTGCGTACTGCAAGGTATAACTTTCTGTAACTCTTAAATATTAAACAAACACTGATGAGCTTAGTGTATTATGCATAACTCTGTGTCAACTATTCATAATGACAATTTAAATAAAAAATTTTGAAAAGAAAAGGTGCACTGTGACAGCTTTTCATTTTATCCAAAGAAGTACTGGACATGTTTAGTTTTTCATCTCAAGCTTAAAATGTGTGACATGTGATGCTGCTAAAAAATCACTCATTAAGCCAATAAAGGGCTTTATAATAATCATACATAACTTATTAGGGGTTTGCTAACACTTTTTTTTTTTTTTTTGGGTATTTTGCTTTTTTTTTTTAATGGTATGTTTGACTTTTATCAGTTGGCTATAAATACCTTTCCTTATGAAATCAGATATGTACACAGTGCAAATGATGAAAGCTAATCTTGAATATTCATTCCTCTATGAATCTCTTCCGCTGGGGTTTATGAAAAATGCTCAAACTCTCACGGCTTTACATTCTATCTGTAGATCAAAACAGGAGTATCTATATCTGTCTTCTGAAACTAAACCTAAAAGAAAGAAACTTTTGGAGCAGTAAATTTGAAGCAACATGGATCACAGATAGTTGGAAATGTAGATTTTTTCCGGTTAATTCTCTTATCTGGGATAAATTTCACAGTAACAACGAGAATTTGAAGAACGGTTTATGAGTTTTTCAAGGCAGAGACAGAATTACCTGCACATGACATTGCTGTCTCTCCACTTGTCACTTAATTATAGATGTATTTCCCTCCAAAATGAAAGACTGTAAGAGTTTTTATTTTGTTCACTTCCTACTGACGGCATGATCAAGGATGAAATGTGAGGTGAAGATATCTGCTAGAAATGTTACATACTGTAATTGTTCCATTTCAGTTACCTCTATCCAATAAACACATGAGTGAGATGATAGGCTAGATTAGTAAACACAGCTGCGTTTCAGTCAGGGCACTTCAAAGGTGATGAAGACTGATGTGAAAACTGACACACAACAAGGCCAGCCATGGGATAGAAGCATACAACACATAATTACTCTTAGGTTCTTATTTTTTCAGTTACAGATGGAATCTTCATAAGAAGCTTTGAATAAGGAGATCATGCCATCCTGGACCCTTGTGCAGGTGACTTGTGTTTTGAAGGATTAGTATATGGGAGTGGATCAAAAAGTTTGTGGCATTGCTCATAAAATACAAATTTTGACAATGTGAATGCTTGTAGATTCTTTAACAAAGTTCCTCTTGACATTACACTAAAGTTTACAATGATACAGTTTTGCCTTGACAAAAGACAGGATTCCAAGTTAGGTTGGGGTGAGCATTTTTAGAAACTTAAGTACTTTCATTGTTTTCAGAAGAAACTCCTCTGCTCACAAATTTTTTTCACTTTTTGAAAGTGACAAAAGTCGGATAGGGCTGTGAATGTTGAATTAGGGGCATGAAGAAGAAGTCTGGATGGACAGCAAACATGACCACTGTGATTTGATAGATGTGAGTTTCTGCAATTTTGTGAAAATGCAAAGCTCTACCTATTTTAGAATCCTATCACCTGAAATGGAAAAACTGTATCATACTAAAATCTGGTGCAGTGTCATGAGTGACATAGTAAACGACTGACTGACGTATTAACTTTGCCAAAATTCATGTGTCTTGTGGGTAGGTGAGGCTGCAAACTTTCTGAACTACCCTGGTGGTTCATCCTGGTGAAATCAACATGGCTTAGGAGTCTAATCTTATACTTCAATTTCAATAATGAATCTAATGTCTCAATTCCTATTAATATGACAGGAATGGAAAAGACCACCATAAGGATGAACTTTTATTATGTGTGACTTTTTTTTATTTGGAATAATATATGGGATTTTTTTTGGTCTTTTTTTGTTTGTTTGTTTGGTTTTTTTTTTTCTGGTCTTTTTTGTTTTTATCCTGATGGATGAATGAATACATACAAATGAAGGGAGCATAAATGATGGTGTTCAACTGACGGAGGCTTGTATGAGGGTGAATAGGGGACGCTATATTCATGCTAAATCCTAACTGAGATTGCACAAAAGGGAGGATGTTTCTGTTATAAGATCTATGTAAGAAAATAAACTAAAACAAATCAAATAAACATCACAATTATATATTCCAAAGGTAATGAGGAGAAGAAAAACAAAAGAGATAATACTACAAGAAATGGGCACATGCAGTGGCATTAAGGTTACTACAATCCTTTTGAGTAATGATTACAAGAACAAACACTTTGATCTGATATAATAAACTGACATAACACATGAACCTAAAAGACTACATGAGCATCAAAGAATAAAGTTTAAAAAAAACCAACATATCTATCAGTCTCCATTAAACTGCTGAGGCACTTAAAACACATCATCAATTTTAATTTGCGTGAGTAACCACTCAATACTTTTGAATGATACTTCATGATCACACCTAATGATTAAACATTTCTGAACAAATCACTATGGTATATACTGCAAAGGTTCCTAAAGAGGAAATTATGTTAGGTTTAGTGTGTATATATATAATCAATTTTAAAAAATGAAAATGATCTTTGAATTAGTTTTAATAATACCATCCAAGCTAGACAAAATGTGTAAAACAATGTATTACAAATGAAGCTCATGAAAAATTCATAACATAAGAACATAACTCAACAAGACATATTAACTTTCCAACAATATCACTATACAAGATATTTACATGGGTAAAAATCTTCTGAAACACCATTCTGTCTCTTACAGTATCTGCCATTATTTGCCAACATTGTTCCCAACTTGTGGCATACTTTTTACCCTGGTGAAAAAAAAAAAAATGTCAGCCTAAACATTAAAGAAAAAGAAACTATGGGGAATGCCAGAGATCAAGAAAATTCTTGGGATTGTGTAAACATGATCTGTGAAAAGGTGAACTATTTCTGAATCAGTAATCATCACAATGAAAACTGAAATTGTTGGTCAATGTAACTCAAACGGACAAGTGCTTCAGCCTATTAGAAATGCGTAAAAGCCAGACTTATCAGCCCTTTATAACTCCACAATCATATTAGAGATACCTCAATTATAGGAGGATAAATGCTTATTTCAGGGATAACTTTAGAACAAACAAAAGATTAACTTGAAATTTGGAGGTATACTGAACATTCAAATCCAAAGCTGCTCTCCTGGTTGTTTTGATGTTGGCTTGAAATATAAAATCGAAGAAATTTATGTTTTTCTGAATAGTAAAATTTTTAAAGAGGATCAAAATATAAGTCAGGAAAAAAGTGTCCTCCGACAAATAAGATACATAAATCAAAAATAATTTGTCACAATTAGTCTACACAGCAGAACTCTCCATACAATTTTCTTGAGAGTTGAATTTGAGCTTTATGTGCTGTACTGACCAAGGGCGACTTTTATACTGGCCAAAGATGATCATCACTTACAGAGAGGTCCATATGATCAACTACACGCCGAGTCCACATTTTTCTTTTCGAGCTTATGCTATTAAGACTTCCCATGATTATGTGCACATTTATATAAAATAGACATGGTATAATAATACAAAGGTAAACAAGAGATGAAACACATGTGGCAAATGTACAAAAAACAGGAAGCAACAATGGAAAAAGTAGAGTACATATGATGAGTAACATGCATGTCACGCAGACCGTGCCTTCAACATTGGAAAGATACTGTTGTGGATCAAACCCACTCCTCCCAAGGAGAGAAAATGAAATCTAGACAAAAACAAATGCAAATTTTTAAAAATACTTTAAGAGAAAGGCAAGTCATATGCAATGCAGTATTATGATCTTTATGGTAAATCTGAGTTTTCCTTTCTTGCCCTCTTATAGTGTTGACCCACCACACCAGACATGTTGTGGTACAGAATAAATGCTTATTTTGTCCCCAAGAAATTCTGTGTGCAAGATGCGATATGTGTGAACTGAAATGCTACCTCTGCTGGTGCATATGACGGGGGTGACGCAACCTATGTATTTTCATACGAAGGCCACTGAAGTTTGAATGGCGGCTTTGAAGAGCAGGTGCTCATATCATGGTTTGATCCCCTGCAGGCTTTGAGTGTGATCAATTTATCAATGCTCTAGGGGCTTCAACATTACGCCTCAGATGATGCCCTAACATTATCTATTATTTTTCAGTTACAAATTTTCTATGCTTACTCATGCACCTCACTAGGTGCCTGTGAAAACTCACAGAGTTGGCCATGCTATAGCCTTGAAACATCTGATCCATGAAGCTATATCTGGACATTTTAAGACAGCAGATCATTGTGCTATAGTCAATTCACTTTGATCACATGCTGATAAAACCCACCATCCTGCGGTGACCTGCTGACCACCATCTTCCGAACACCTGCTCAGCAAATTTCTCTTTTCCCCCATTCTTTGCTGCTTTATAAGTTTTAATGTAACAAGCTGAGAACAAACAGTTTGCTTTTTAATATATGCCCTCACACTGTGGGTATAGGCACTGATTATAACATTTATCAATGAATTGGGATGTCAAGGTAAAATATACTCTGTTCATGAAAAAATGAAAAATATAATGCAAATTTCTGACGTTAATTTTCACAAACTGCAAAATATCAATTTGGAAATGATGTTTTATCCACATAATATCTGGACTGACAGTCATTAAAAATGCTTCTCTTGTAAACCCACATTATAATTTCTATTTACTACCCAAATATTACTGTCCTCTTTTGATTAAACCAACTCTCCTGAATCCTAACACTCTTGATTACAAGACCTGAATCTAAATGAAAACCCAATCTGAGCAGCCAGTATGTCATGTTTAAATCTGTCCTGTCTCAGTCTCAACTCATTCCATTCCTCAGAAGGCTATATAAACTTTCAACCTCGCCATGTAGAAGAGAAAGTGGAGTTTGCCCAGGAAGTAGTCTAGCTGATCTTCCCCTCCAGAGAGGCATTGCTTGTTCCTGCTTGTGAGCGAGTCATGAGTGTTGACAAATTGGATATTGGGGGGGGGGAGCTTATAGACAACAACAGGCGGTGTGAAGGGCAAAGCTCTCAAACTTGAGGGCGGACAACTCTGCCGCCCGACTTGGGCGTGATGACATCCAGAGCTCGCAGTAAATCTGTGCCTTGCAGAAGGTGAGTGGCGGAAGTTGGAGCATTCACCTCACAATCTTGGCGTGTGAGATGAGGCAGAATCACCTGCAATTCGGCATGAGGAATTTGGTTAAGCACATTCCAGCAACATTTTATGGAAAACTATGCTGTCATGCAATGACAATACACAGAATGAACTTTACATAAATTAACATTGGTGTGTTTTGCAAGTCACAGTCTGCTTTTTCCTCTGCATTTCATTGTGAAATGGCAGCTAAGGCAATAAAATCTTACAACATATGCACTGAACGAACTGTTTATTTGGATGCATCTTGACACTTCTGATTGAAAATTACTGGTGAATATCTCTATATCCTTCTTTCAACATGCTGAAGAAATGAATTATTTTGCAAAATCTGAATGGCATAACAGATGACAATTTCCAATCTCCAGGTTTATCTAGAACTGATTTAAAATCCCCCTACCAAATTTAGTGACATTATAGATCTACCAATAAAAAAATATGTGACCTATATTCTTCTTGTGAACTTTCATGTGCAGAGGGCCAGTCCTGTACTGATGATGATTGTTAAATCCAAACAATAGGAAAACTATTACACTTTCCGTGCTGTACCCATGCTCTAGTTTGTTACTCATTTTCTAGTCCTTTTATGAAGTTTGAATGGAACTACCTTTTTTTTTTGTTTTTGCGCAGAAAACAGTTTTCATGTCATGCTTCACTTGCAAAAATTAGGTCTTCGCCAAAAAACAAAAAAGAAAAAAAAATTCTATAACAGTACCAAAAAAGTGTATGAATCGCTATTCCAGTACATTGAACTCCCCAGGATTTTCACATGAGAAATAACTTCTTGCTGCAAGCGCATAGCATTTTCCAAACCTAAAAATACCAATGGCAATTTCCCATGTTTTTCCCAGATTTTCCAGATCAGGGGCAACCTTGTTTATGGGCAATGGTCACCCAATGAAAGCAGAAGTCCTATTTCTGCAAAGCTTCCAATACTCACATGCTGATGGCCTTTCTTGGGATCACCCAACATGGTGCTGACTTTGTATCCATAGTTACGGTCCTCTCCCTTCAGCAGCAGGTTCATCAAGACACTGTCCTTGCCTCCCCCGCTGTCTGGCCCTGGTGAAAGGCATAGGTGAGTTATTGATCATGTCTGCTGGTACATATTCTTAGTGTAAGATATCATTTGACTATTTCCTCATGTGGAGAAACCTATACAATATCCTGGTAACATGACATAATGTGTAGCTGTATACAGTGGAACCTGCTTAAGCAGGACACGCGTAAGTGGGACGCCCGCTTAAGGGAGACGAATGCCTGGGGAACGGAATTTTTGCTATTTAAATGTATACATATGAGAGGGATGGCAACTGCTTAAGCCAGATGACTTGGAACAGATCTCCTTAAAATACACGCTGTTTTTGATAGAAATGTTGCGAATTGTCACTATTGTGCTGTGTCTCAATGCTAGTTTACCTTTGCCCATCAGCTTAAAACCTAAGAGCTACATAGAAGCTTTACTGACGGTCCCGATGCCCCCCTTACGTTACGTGAGAAGTGATTGACACTGCCTCCCCATAGCCTCCTGTTAGGCAGTTGACCCTTCGGCGCATGCATGGACGAATCAGAGTGGACATCTTAGCCACTGGTCATTTAACCCCCGCTAGCATCAACGAATCAAGATTAGTAAGCCCTGCCCCCTGTCAGCCACACTTTATCCTTTCTTCAGCTTGGGCAATGACTGACACTTTCGAGCCTTACCTGCGCTATTGCACAACACAACACTCGGTCGGGGTGTCGTTCACATAGGCATTACCATCATTCGTGTTGCATTCAGGCTTTTTGACACACGCCGCTCGCGTCACACTCTGGCCAGATGTGGAGCGAAAAGTGTGATGCTAATCTTTGCCGGTGTTTACGATCATGTAAATTCTATCCCATATTAGCTTTGATCACTTGAATGGGGGGCGGCGAACATCTCGACTTCAGAGATGTTAAGACCTCTCATATTCTCTCCAGTTTTATTTTAACATGTCTGTAGGAAGGCTTATGTTTCATTCACTCGTTCGTTCTTGAAACAATTGATCTGGAAAATGGCTGATAAATAGATGATAGCACTGACCTCACTAGCAACAGGTAATGATTATCCCTTAACTTGAATGAAACGCTCAAACTATCTAAGAAATCACTTTCTAATGGATAGTCCACCTAAGCGGGACGCCTGCTTAAGAGGGATGATTCATCGGGAACGGAGCCGTCCCGCTTAAGCGGGTTCCACTGTACATCCAAATAATGGTAAATATAAAATCACTGCTTTGTCATTGCTTAAACCTATACAAAAGATAAACCATTTTGATGAATTCACTTCTTTAGGCCTTTGGCATCATTTTGACACACCATCATTTTAATATATGTTCTCATATATATTTTCCTGCCCTGGTGAATGCTAACAACAAATTTTATACTATACAAATTGCTTGTAAGTGAATCCTACTAAGCTAAAACAAACTTTGATTAATTTCATCAAAGTTGTTTCGAAAAAAGGAATAAAAACGTAAGCATCTTTTCCTTATTCTGACAGACCCTGACTATAACTGAAATTAGACCACACCTGACTGAGTGAGGACAGGGCTGGGATTAGCCGTGGCCCCGGCCATTGTGGGCGGAGTGCCGGGGCTAAGTCGAACCACCTTAGTCCGAGGTGGCCCCTTTTCCAGACTGTTCATGTCCAGTGGCCGCTTCATTTGCTGATACATGGTATCTGGAGGTTGCTCAATGCTGGCCACTGCTGTGCTGCCACCTAACATGTCTCTCACGCTGCGTTTCACAGGTTGCGGAGGGTCCTCAAACAGTGCATGCTTAGGTCCAAATACGGACTCAGTCTGTCCATACAATCTGTAAAAGAAAAAACATTTGCCAGGATACTTATGGGCTGACAAGACACATCCCATTCCCAATCATAAAAATGCCTCCAGAACACAATGATTTAATGTCCAACACTGTATACATGTATTCATGACAAACTTCAAAATACTACCATGTTACGTGGACCTGTTTCCTTTGCCTGTTGGTTAAACTGACCACTAGGACTGTGTCAAATCCAGTTAAAGAAGTAACTACAAGTAAAAGAATTCATCCAAACAATACCTGCAAGTCTCAGATCCCAGTTATTGTTTCCTGTATGACAGATATGGACAGTGGGACAATTATTATTGTCCATTTTTTACTTTTTGGACTGGGCTTGGCAAAGGCAGACAAGGGGCAGTTCCTTAAATGTTCAAACACTGTTGTAGCAACAATACTTTTATAATGAAGAGACCAACAAAAATCACCTTTGGTGTCTACCAACATGACAGCAATAAATTCAGGCAGATAGTGGCGATAATAAGAGTGCAAGGGGAGTGGAGGGAGATGTTGCTTGCATACTGTGTTTACCTGTGCATCAATTAGATGACATATTCTACCATTTCAAGCCCACTAAGGCATGATCACCTTCCCATATCTCTTCTGCTGAATAAATCATTACAACTCCAGGTGAGGTCCCAGCAAAAGTAATCAGGAGTCCTGTGTATTAATGAGTAATCTTGCGACCTGGGTACCCAGTTTCTGATTGGTCAGGCTTAATAACCACCTGGTTAGCTCAGTCAGTTGCATCACTTTAGTAATCACTCTTATTTTGTTCAAGAACATGAGCAGTTCATGGACAACACAATCTGATGTACTGAATCCACACAGTAGTCGAATCCCTGTATTTGGTTACATGTATGCAAATCAATTTTGGCCAACTGGGTTGGATTTTCCTGTCTAGTGGGATATAATTTTCAAGGTTTTTTTTTTTTTTTCTTCCTGCCAGGAGTCAAGTGAAATCAATTATTGTGTGACGAATTTGTTGTTTCCATGACCTGTATAGATTAACAATTTGGACTCAGGAGTTGTAAAGAGATTAGGCACGCAAATGAACTAATCCTTGTTGTGCTGAAATAGCCTAAAGTCCCAACTAGGTTTCCAGAGGGATGAATTCAAACTATGGAATGTAGCACAAAAGTTTGCCAGTATTTCCCCAATGCAACCCACATATATTTTGTACGGCTCAGATGCTCATGTAGTATACTTTACAGTGAGAGGGGCCAATGATAATTAAGACTGAGCTGACAGCAGCAGGATGTCTCTAAAATGCATTTATGTCAGACATCTGTCCATGTGTAACCTACCCCACAGGACACCTACCCAGGATTGATCTCCGTTGAGAGATTGAAGAGCACACTGGAAGATGGAGGGAGGAGGCCGAGGTCCTCTTCCCCATCCATGGGTATATAAGGGGCCCTCATGTCGAAATCAATGTCCTCCCCTTCATCTTCACCTTGCTCCGACGTCTTGATAGACTGGAAGAACTTGTCCATGGACTCTACATCCCCTGGCATTGAGATGTTCAGGTAGTCATTAGGGCTGGCAATCTGCGAAGTAAAGTAAAGGAAAAGCCCATCAATGCCATGATTACTCACAAGGCAGCATGGCCATGTGGTTTGTGAGTCGTATTCAGGAACTAAAGATTGTCAAGTCTAATGTTTGTGTGTTAGACTCCAGGGCTGGGTTGGACGGTTAATGTTGTGGTGTCCTTAGTAAGGACACTTCATTCTTCTTATCTCACTGAACTCAGTGTCAATGTGTACCTGGTTTCAGAGTTGGGAGGGGAGAGACCCAGGTGCTGTACGGCAGGCAAATCTGCAATGAAGTTATAAGTTTCATTTGTAATATTATGTGTGATTTGTACTTTACGTCAAGCACACCCAAAAGACCTGTATCGCCTTTTTGCCAATGCTGAAATTTGCACTGAGGCATATAAGAACAGGATGATATCAAACAAACAAATAAATGAATGACAGTAAAACAGAAGTAATTTTATGTTCAAGTGATGCAAGAATGAAATCTCTTTAAGATGGACAAGCACATCAAAAATAAATTTCCACTTGCCAGTAATTGTCGGTGGAATGAGGATCAGGAATAAAGTGTCTTTCCCAAAGATACAACAATGTAAATTGTGCAACTCGGAGCCAAAGCCACAGTCCTCATATCTGACATGCATAAACAAGAATGCATGAATATCCTGATACAAGACTCATGTTTGGTGCTTAAACATCAAGTGTTGCCTACTCATAAACAGGCTGTGAAAAATAAGAAATGGCAAAGCTGATTCCATTTAACCGTATTTTTCACCCCATGACAACAGTTTTCTGGAAAAAAATTGCCATAAATATCAGCAACTATTGACTTCATAACAACCTTTTCCATACTTTTACTGAGCTGCATTTAGGTAAATGCTGTGTCTTTCATGTGCAGATGCATGTTATTGACTGATCAATCAAAACTACCTGAAATTATAAGAATTAAACTCTAGCAAAAATTGTCAGAATCAAACTCATGGACTGAAAAGGTTACCTTATGCTGACTAACACACACAATTTCACAGAAAGAAAACAAGCACCAATCCAGTGAAAGACACAGAAAAAGAAGAAAGTAGATTATTTAGCACAGAAATTTTTGCTATTAACAAACAAAATCAATTTTGCATCCACGCCTTTAAGTCAAATTCAAATCTTTTAATCAGCACAGTACTTACTTGCTAATTATGATTGGAAAGTTCTAAAATTTATGATTTATGAGAGGTATGGCCTTTCTAAAGGCCCGGCATAAATGGAGTAGTCGTTTCAGCTGCAGCTGTCTCAGCTGACTATGTCACAGTCAGGGGCTAGACTGGGTGTGTTTGGTTATTGCCCCCTCAAGTCAAACACTCAGAGACTATTACAGGCATTTTTTTGTCACCATAAAGTTGTTTGGCGCTTCCGCCCAGAGATATGACATGTTTGCGTTTGTCAGTTGGCTTGAAGTGGGCCAAAATCCTCAGGTTCAAAAGCCAGTGAACTGGCATGACTGAAGACTGTGTGGCTTATCGCATCTAACTCCACTGAAAGTTACAACTGTTTAAAGTACTGTTTACTCCACTTAATAAGCAACATCCTCTCATATACAGCATGCTTTTTTCACACAATAGTTTTGTCACAATACCTGAAAGGCCTTTTAATCACATTTTTTTGTGTGCATGTTCATGAGGAATTAGGATTAAGCAGTGCTGAATGTACCATTATTGGCATGACCATTTTGTCTGTATTGGATTTTTTCTTCTTTACCTGTCCATCTGATCAAAGGATGCCCAATTACGCCACAGAAAATTTAAACGTCTGCAACACAGAGATCTATGAGGTCATATATATTCCCAAATTAGTACAGTTGTGCATGCATTTGCATAGTCTGTATTTATATATTCTATATATTTCCTATAAGTTCCTAGAGATGTGCTCAGGTCTTGTGCTTAGATTGCGTGCCTCCTTTGTGAGTCTGAAAGTGAAAGAAAGCATCTCCATCATGCCCTTTCGATTACAATGCAAATTGAGAAACTTTAGAAACCAGAGTCTGACCTCTTGTATTTGACCCAAAGGGCTGTTTACCCGAGTTTAGGGCAATGGCATGCACGCATGCATGCACATATACATGATACATATAACAAGACCACTTAGGAAAGACAATATGTGGTCAAACTCTGTTCATCTGTGTTCTAGAGTCTCAAGTTCTTTCATCATCAACGCACACACATACCATTCATACCGATGTATGATGTTGTATTCCATAAAAATGGCATATGGAGAAAATGTGAACACGTCCAATCTCCTTATGAGAATGAAGAGACCAAATTCCTTATTCAATGTTTCTGACTTTTTCACATTTGTTTATCTCACCCATGAAGTCTCATAAAGTATTTAGAAAACGATTAAAATTCTGCAAAAAATGATAGCAAATTTTGTATTTAATCGCATTTGTTGAAAATGACTTTATATATTAAAAAAGATAATCTGTTCTGCAGGACTGCCACTGAATGTTAAAAATTGTTTTCCGATGACCCTCACATATTCCCAGGTGAAGTAAAATTTTGCCACGAAAATAAGGTATTAAAACCATCCCACAACAACTTTTTGTGGCATAAATTTATTTAGCGCTCAGCAAGTTTTCTCTCTCGCTGACCCATGGTAGACTAGTTCAAGACAAAATAATGAACCATCAGTCAAATATATTAAAATTTCTTTCAACTCTTTTTTCCAAACGAGCTGACCATTTTTGCTAATTCCAGGTATTGTCAAGACCTGGATGTCCATGTCATTTTTAGATTTTTCCACGTCTGTGGCAACCCTGTGTCAGGGGCACTCTGCATGTGTGTCACTGAATGTATCTTACCCTTGAAGAAGAGTTTGAGGAGAGTACAGAGGCAGGTGATGCGTCCTTGCGGTAACACATGTCTGGTGTGCTGGTCCCTGGTTCCTTCTTCAGGACTGGGTTCGGGGACAGTAGGGCTGGAAAATACAACATATATCTTCATGTGACATGTTGAGCCATGGATGAATATTGAACTGTTGGCTCTCTGCCATTAAATTCTTCTTACGGTCCTGAATGTTATAATGCAAAACAGATGGTGAATGTCGCGGGAATGAGGAATGAAGTGACCTCATGGACCACTGAAAGTTTAACATGCAGTTTAGCTGAATATTAATCTTTATACTTGTTCATGCAACGGACAAGTGATTTATTACGATGTTGTGGAAGCAATTAAAACTGTTAAGTGGGAAGTCTGAATGAGAGAGAGAGAGAGAGAGAGAGAGAGAGAGAGAGAGAGAAGAGAGAGAGAGAGAGAGAGAGAGAGAGAGAGAGATGTCGGTTAGTTAGAGCAAATGTCAGTTTTTTGTTGTTTTTTTTTGTTGGGGTGGGGGGGATTCTTTTTCCCCTATTCTCTCTGAATTATTATATTGCGTGGTTGGCTTCAGCCCAAATAAACATACCTGAAACTGAATCTTTATCTAGTGAGTTCTAACTTGAAATTTTTCACTGACCAAATCAAATCACCATGGTTTTTGATCGCACTCAACTGATGGACCATTGTCGTGGAGCACTGCACTCAAAGGCTTGAGATTTTGATTCTCTTGGTTATGCAAAGCCTATCAAACCTATCCAATCACGCACAGCTGATCAAGCCCTTGCCCATAAAGTAAATAGAGTAAGTAGAAGGATGACATGCACTGTGAATCACACTACAAGTAGGAGATCCTCACCATCACATCCTGCGTACATGGTGTACAGTGGAACAGTTTCATCCCCTGCCTTGGGTGCCAGGTAGGACAGATCTTCCGGCTCATTGTTCAAGTCTGACAAGGAAAGGAGATAAAAAGATGTCAGTAAAATAACTGTGGGCGGCAAAAGATGCATCTTACACTCGTCGGTCTTCATATAGGAACGGCCATGTTTATATATGTCTTATGACAGCGTGGCCGGTCCTATGTGAAGACTGATGATATATTAGTGAACAGTGCCTGTAAAATGGCAATGACACGATGTGCTGATCGGTGAGTTGAAAAGGTCACTAAATGACTTGGCCTGTGGTGTAATCATAATGAGAAGTTGCATCAATGAGCACTGTTTAGGTACAAGAAGTATGTATCTCATTATCATCATTATCTCAAATGACGATAGGGACTTCTGAAATTATCAGCCAAATCTGAGATGACCTCACACTATAAATACCATGGAAAAATGGTGATAAGTCAAATCCTATGATTGCAGGAGGTGTAGGGATGTAATAAGACATTATACAAATGCACTCCCTTGCTTTTTTAATATTGGAATTGTAATATAATTAGTATTACATAATGCAGTACTTACATGTGATGCTGCTCTTCAGCTCTGGCGGTACGAAATATCCCTTGTCCATGTCCTTGGTCTTGGGAGCAAATATGTTTTCAGTGCTAAGCTCCACCTTGGGAGGCAAGAGGTCGCACAATGCTGGCGGGCCCTGCACATGCGACAGGATAGTGCCGCTCTCCTCAACACCACTGCAAGAAGGAAAGAGAACATATTTCATCTATGTTTTCCTCAGTCCACCTATCTGTAAAATGGATACCTGGCTATAGTCAGTGACATCGACAGATATTGCCAGAATCCTAGTGATCAGGCCTCCAAATGACAGCGGCACTGTATACTTCCCAAGGAGTTGAGAATGTCCTAGAGTGATCAGGTTTGCTGGGGTAATAATAGTGTGAAGTCATGTGAGCAGGCATTTGCCTAGATATGAGACATATAAGCAGCACTTTTATTATTATGATGATTTTATTTGTAACTCTTCCAATAAGAGTTTAACTGACAAACTGGAACCAATATTTATTGGTAAAAGTGCTTTACTGACTTTAGATAACGCTGCAAAGATCACACTTTGACATGTTCCTGAACTCTAAAACTGACAATTTAATCTGGTTAATGCGAAAGTGTGGAAAAATTGATCCTTAAGTCCACCATACTTTGTAACATAGACAATTCTTGGAGATAGAGGGCAAACAAATGTTCAACACTGAGCCAGCAGGATTAACAGAAACCTTTCTACTTCATCCTCGGGTACCATACCACCTGTATAGACAACCATGAACCTCTGCTTTCCTCTGTCTGCTCTCTACTTCAACAGTTCTCCACTGCTCCTTGCATCCATCTAACTACTTAATTCTTTCAGAATTTTCCCTCTCTTCTTCTTCTACTTCAGTTACTCTGCCGTTTTCCAGTTGCTATGAAGTGCTCCAACTTTAAATCTTAGCATTATATGTTTTATAAATTTTGCATGTCTCCTTGTAACTCAGAAACCTTCACAGAGAAGAGAATTTCAACCTGGTCCTTGGTGTGATGATCCACTGACATGCAATCATACAATAAAGACGTGGTGCTTGTGAAATCAAATGTTCATCACTGATAAAAAAAAGGGGATACAAGAGTTTGTATCACTCATAGACGCCCTCTTACCTGAGCACATAGTGCACACACACAACCCACTGAGGCTTCTGGGTTCGGCTGTTGTTGATGACAGTTGCCTGGGTCACGACCCACAAGTAGCCACCACGCCTGGCCAGGAAGCGATAGGCACCGGTCATAGTCTGCCCCTTGGAGAACACTGAAATGCAAATCAGTATTTCACTAATCAGTATATGCCTATAGTACAGAAATGCTCAAAACATAAAGTTAATCAAAGTCCAGAATAAATCTTGGATGTTGGGCAATGGCAAGGCTTACAACTTTGTCAAAGGGGCTCTGAATATGAAGATAAGCTGGAATATTCCACATATTGGCAGCATGTTCACAGAACCAAAGGATTACTTTAATTTTGAACTTGTTCACTTTGAAAAGATCAATAATGAAAGACTTCCATGAAATTCATCCCTTTTTTTTTCCCTGACCATGCTGAAATGTGTTTATAAAGACCTCAAAATCTGAATGGTTTTCCATCTTGTCTTAAAGGCATAGCACAGCCATGCTTTCTCACTTAAAGATTTCTTTTCAGGTTCCTATCCTGTGTTGCACCAGACTCACTACACTACACAGAAAAACTATCATCTATGATCTATACAAGTCACCTCTTTGCTCTATGATACCCGTGAGTTGTGAGTTAACATATGTGCACATATGAAAAACAAAAGCCCAAGGTCATCAGAATGATTCATGTGGTCCAGTTCTCTCTTTTCCCCTTTGCTGTGGAAATTGTAGCATCCCTCTGTGACAACCCATTTTTTCCCCCAATATGTCTTATTATCTCATAGAAAAAGCAATCTGTACATCCAGTGTATAACCCCAAACTTCTCTTTTAATGTCAATAAAAATTCTGGCTCTTTATGTCACTCTAAAGCATCCACGAAAATGCATTTCAGCTGAAAATGTTCACAATAGCCTGAGGCATATTTCCATCTATTTCTGGTTTTGTAGCCTTTGATGTCAAAGAAGTTCCAGGTTGGCGCCCCTCTCTCCCCATTTTTTTTTCTCTAGTCCCAAAAGAAACCAACCAGACAAGCTTTCATCACTATGAAGGCAAAAGGGCAAGATGGGAATACAAAACCGTCAACTCATCCTCTAGGAAGACTGGTCTTAGAGATAAACACAGGCATTGGATTTTTAAACACTCATTCATGACTGAAAAAGGCTCATTTCACAGTCTGCCCAGAAGTTTTGGTCAACGAAAGGATTTTGACATCCTTGAAACTATATTTTCTCCTATTTTCCAGTCTGTCCAATGGTTGTGATGAAAAAGGTCTCCAGACATCCTTGAAACTACTTTTCATTTCATCTCTCTTTTCAGGATATTCACACCAGTCTCTTGCCAACAAGGCAAGCAAAATTTAATTTAATAAGTCTGGTAGAGTGAAGTCAAAAGGTTTCATAAGCTGGAGGAGTAATCAATAACAAATCATAACAAGTAATATGATATCAGGGAGTATAATCAGAGTGCTCCCTCTCTTGACAAGTTTAACGAGTTATTAATCATGGCCAAACTGTATTAGATGGCCAGTCAAAGGAAAGTTAGTAAATGGGAAGACTGACAATACATGTACAACATCACTGACAATACATATACAATAACAAACACTGACAATTTCAATAAATGATTAAAAAAAACATGTTGAGCACATCATGAAAAAGTTATGGAGAGTAAAAAATTAGGACCAGCTTATATTTGTATTATCATTTTTACTTTAAGTTTCAACAATTACTGTTGTGAACTTGGCTATTTTGTATAGTGTATTATTCCTTGACATTCTTCCAAAGCTCTTTTTTCTTATAAATATTTAGTCTGTCATAGAAATACTTCAAGATGTATTTTCTTTGATTATTTCTTAGTGCATGACACTCACATGAAGAGTGAAATTCATCGCCCATGGCATCATCTCCTCAACAGGTATATTTTCCCACCTCCTCTTTCCAACTGGTAAATCTCAGCCTCTTTCCAGACCCAATAACAACAAAGAGCACAAAACTCAAAAGACACAACAGAAGACATCAAACTCAGAAAGACACCATAGAGGACATGAAACTCAAAAAATATATAGTAGGAGTCTCTCAAATTCAAATTTCAGGGGGGCCACTCTGTTATTCAGTGTTTGCCAGGTATGTGAATGAAATTCGTGGACAAAATATGTTACAAAAAATACAAGTCTAAGGACCAGAGTATTATACAGTGTTTGGAATTTTCCAACTATATGAGGTTTACTATCATAATGTCTCACTGCAGTTTGTCCAGCTAGATCTTAAGACCACTTGAACTAACATTACACTCCCATTATGTCTGGAAATGAATACTGACTGCCTATGAAATGTCAAGCCATCATAACATAGTATTTTCTGGGTCTGGAAAATTCCATAGCCCTTTTGCCAAATATAAGCTAGTGACTTCCACTACTGTCATTTAGATGCAACATCTTGATAATTGCTTGCATTTTCTAAGAGACACTGTTATGGCATTGCAGCCATATTATATTACTGAGATCTGTTGCAAATGACAAATACGGTATCTGTGGAAGAAGAGATAGGGCCTCAAGGAATCAAACTTACGGTCTTTGAAAGCTTTGTCAATGATTTCTGAGTCCAGAGCGTGGTGGAAGTCGTACATTGACTGACCAATCATCTCCTCACATTTGTAGCCTGCGAGTTCTTTGATTCTGGAACAGAGGAAAAAAAAAAAATCACAATACTTTTTATGTTGGCAAAGAAGGTTGTAAAGTATATGTGAGCGAAGAGGAAAAAACCTAACCGTTTATATCCATGGAAAATTGTTGAAACAAGACACCAGGACAATTTGGACTATCCTTGGGAAATTGCTGAGACAAGACTCAGGGATTATTTAAATCTTTCAAGCACTTTTACAATTCAATTTCAATTATTTATTGGAACCCAGGTTACAACTTACAAGAAACACACAGATATAAAACAGCAGTTAATTAAACTGTCTTTTAAGTTTACACTGACAGAGTAAAGACCTTACATTTCTGATTAAGATGATGGAATGGTGTGAGAGTTGTCGGTAAATGTTCTATAGCCTTTTTAGGGAACTGACAATCAAAATTTTATTTCAAAGGAGTTTCTAAGGCCTTTGTGACTGCATTACAAAACTAATGATTTCAAGGACTTGAGGATCATTACGAAATCTACTTTCTAAAATCACGGATGTAAACAACAAAACTTATATTCCAAGCCACTATGGGAAAAAAAAAAGTAATTATGGGAATGAGAAGTATTTTCACATTTAATTTAAAATGAGAGAACAAGAAATCTTAGCAATGCAACATTTTTTTCCTTTCATATGATATCTCTCTGCACCCCTCCCCTCCTCCCCCTAACCCAATCTCTTCCTTTCACCCTCAGGATTACAAAAAATATACTTCAAAACAACTTCCAAGATTGGCAATTCACCCTTCACACTGACAAGATCTTACTGCCAACCCTAAGCCAGATATAGGTCTTATGACAGAACGAAAGAAAGGACGACCAACAAGCCTCCAGTGGATGAAACCTTTCAAGAGAAATAAAGACTGTCCAACAAGACCTTAATTTGGGAGAGTGGAAACCTTGCTAAATCCCCAGTCAGACGGCAGAATGAAACAGCCATTTGCAAATGTCATCACTGAACTGAAATGTTTGCAATAAACACCAAGGCTTGTACACAGTTTCATTAAGTAAGTAAGATAACCTGAAATAGAATTGGTGCATTTGAAATATATTTTCTTCTCCAAAAGTTGTTTGAAACAACTGACTAGAGAATGGAGTTTTGCCAAATACACTTGATGAGACCAAATTCTCATTATCAAGAGATAATCCTATCTAGGTTTCTTCAGCCTATGAAAATTGCCAAAATAAGCTTTCTGTAATTTTTTTTTGGGGGGGTGGCCTGCTGCATTCACTTCCTTTAATCCTCTTCAGTACTTCAACTACCCAAGCATTTTGATATACTAATGATTCTAACACAACATTACTATCTTCCTACCATCTGGTTTTGTCAGAATCAGGGCTGTATAAAAATATGCTGCTCAGTCATTACACTCCCATTTAAAGAATAGGTAAAGAATGTGATAATTATGAGAGGACAGGCTGTCATTTTGTGGCACAACAACATAAATCTCTCCCAATATCCTTCTATCAAACTTCTTCCAATAGTAGAACCACACTAAATGAAACGGCTCTTTCTGTGGTTCAGTTTCATTTCTGGACTTCCCTCCAACTGCTTTGGTCTTGAACTCTTCTCCACCATTTTGCTATTTCTATCCTAACCATCAACAACTGCTCTCCCTGTCCATAGCTGCAGTCCTGAAAGTCCACAAATCCTCTTTCAAAATGTACTGAGGATACTCTCTCAATCCACAAGACATCATAGCATAAGACTAACCAAACTACCTTTCCCAAGACCAGATCTTCTTTTGTTTTGTCCTGGTTTCCATTACTGCACCATTTGGATGCACTCACGCCATTTTGGATTATCCTTAAAGAACTCTTTTTGGGTTCCAAACCCCCTACAAACACACCGTCTCCTATCAGCACTGTCAGCATAATTTACATTTGTGTGGTAATCATAGACTTTCAACTTTTTATGTTGTGCTCACAGCTTACATTTTACCACACAGTTTCATGTTATTACCAGTGTTTATCCTGCAGTGATGCCAATAATGAAATAAATAGTACTTGGTGCCACAGTACACTGATGTATGAAACATTTACTTGTAATGACCTATTCAGAAACATCCCAAATCTCTTCCTCAGTTACTGCATGGAAAACTGAGGACACACAGGATTATTTGTGAAGTTTGGGACAAAGCACATCATCTTTCACTTTTCAAAGAACATTTACTTCCCTGCAGAGAATAAATGGCTTAGATTCACACTGAAATATTTTTCTCAGTACTGTACTGTGACCTTGATCTGTAAACTGATGTGCCCAAGCGAATGCAGCTGTGATTTATAATGTTTCTGGTAGACCGAGTTCATAAATATCTGACTGCAGCAAATAATGGCAAGAAATCATCTAGCAACAAGCCAGGTCAGCATAACATGCCTGTTATTTCAATTTTAATCATCTCAGACTGTGGTTATTCAACTGTTAACTTGTTTTTCACACTCCTTATGACATTTCCCAACTCCCGCC
>JAWQUT010000265.1:603304-625324 GCA_033807755.1 Ellobium chinense
CCAAACCCCCAAGTTCATACACTTCAATCGATCACTCCATATATTTTCTTGCTTTTTTTCTTTAACCTTCTCCACACCCACTTTCTCGCTTGCTTATCGCTCTGTCTTACTTTTCCCTCCCAATCTCTTTATTTTACCTGCCATCTGTCTCTTTTGAAATCCCCCACCTGCCAACCAGCCAGCGAGTCTCTCCCTGCCCCTAATCATTCCTCCTTGTATAAAATTATTTACAGCTAGGCATGCCTAGTATTTTCCTTTGTCAACATCCCCTGAATAAAAATTCTATTTCTGGCCCTTATCCGAGAAGTCCCGAACCAGTTGTTGCACACAGTGCCGTTTTCATAGGCCTAACCCACCACGTACGATATGCTAATATGACGCATGGTCCATACACTCAAGATTAGATAGTTGTCAATCACAATTCCAGACTAACGCGACTGTCTAATCTCACTGCCGGCCCATTCTGCTCCCCCACCCCTCTTCTCTCCTTCTACCTGATTCTTTCTATTCTCCATCTAGAAAAGTCATACATACGATATGCCAGCCTGATAGATAGCATGGTCCATATACTCATGACAAGAATGTTGTCAGTCACAACTTCTAATATGTCTACATGTTCTGATCCTCCACCCCTCTTCTCTCTTTCTACTGGATTCTTTCCACTCACCATCTACGAAAGTTACATATATATACGATATGGCAGCATGATAGCATGACGTATGGTCAAAACTTTCAAGACTAGACTGCTATCAATCACAACACCAGACTGCCACAACTATTTAATCTCACTGTCTGCTTGTTCTGCTCTTCCACCCCTCTTCTCTCCATCTCCCTTACACATACAATAAAAGAACACGACGCACGGCCCATACACTCATGACAAGAATGTTGTCAACCACAACTTCTAACTAACACAACTGTCTCATCTCACTGTCTGCCTGTTTTGCTCCTCCACCCCTCTTCTCTCATTCTTTCTGATTCTTTCCACTCTCCATCTTGGACAGTTACCATCTAGGATAGTTACACATACGACGTGACAGCAAAACAGCATGACGTGCGGTCCAAACACTCAAGACAAGACTGTTGTCACTCACAATTCTAGGCTACACAACTATTTAATCTCACTGTCTATTCTGCCCCTCATACTTCTCTTTCTTTCTGTTTCTGTCCCCTCTTTTCCGATGACTGTTACTTCATCCTGGCGCAAAAAAAAAACCAACCCTCTCCGGAAACCTCTCTAGCAAAACGTTTTGATTATTTGGATGGCTCCCTCCCTCCCTTCCACACTGCATCATCATCATCATCATCATCGTCAGCAGCAGCAGCAGCAACAACAACTACAACAACAACTTTACACTAGGTGACCCTCCCTCGCACCCTGACAAAAAAAAATTACCAAAATTCCACTCACACTCTGCACATCCTTTCTTCTTAAATTAATCAGAAGCGGGATTATCCTGTTTTGATTATAAGTAAAATAAACTTCCCGGTAACTTCTCTGTCCAGACTTGTGGATTACGTGGCCTCTGCTCTCCCCCATCACAACCACATCACATACATGAGCTTACTAGAACAGAGATAAGAGAATGAAAGAAAACATACAAGGAAGAAATTACGAGAATCCTATCCATGAAATCCATAACATCCTTCACGAAAACCAGAGGCGGATCTACATCACCTCAAAACGCTTTGATTAAATCTCGATTTAAACTCCATCCAAACCGAGAATAAATTTCGTTGAACAGGCGCAAAAAAACAACAACAACAAAAAAACAACTCAAATAAAATAGAGAAACATAAACACAAACATCCCTTCAAACGGGGGAAAAAAATCATTACAATCCGCATACATCCGCATCCAGTTTAATAAAGAGCTAAAAACTCCATCCTTAACCCCCCCCCCCTTCTTTTCAGCCCCCCTTTTTTTAACTGGACAGAACTTGATCGAACTTCACCAACGACCTCAAAAGTGATGCAATGGGACACCACAAGTCAAGCGCCACCCGCCCAAAATAATCATATTTATTGCTGGTGTCACCTAGTCCCAGACTGTAACAAAACGTGACGTGAAACGTTCCGCTTGCTGACATGTCCTAGGCACGTCTCAAGCCATGCCCAATATGTGCATGGTAAACGACATGTATGTTTCTTGTCCAAGTGGTTATCAAAACCTGTGTCCTGGAACCCTCAACACAGGAGTATGCTGGTCCTGTTCAGGATGTTTGCGACGGGGTCAGTCCTACTCCAACGGCCCTATGCCCCTGGATATTGCCCCACGAGTGCAAGTTTCGTCATCATTCATGACATTGAACAATACAGGGCACTCTCTATTAAACGGACTTGTTTTACATGGCTTTATCAGCCATGGTTTAGCCAACGTGCCACCAACTGGGCATCCCTGGCCTAATTCACATCGTATTTTCTCCTCCAGTCTTTGTCCAAAATCACTAAACCGTTTGCTGTCATGATCGGTTGCCTAAAACAACAAAGTGGGAAAAGATGTTCAGACATGTATGTGGGAATAAAGGGCTGCTGGAACATAGGCCAGATCCGAGCTGCAATCCATCATGAATTATTTTGGAGGATATCCGTTATTAGATCACAAGTGTATGAGTGTCTTATATTTGGTTACAGCACACCAGGAACTCTTACCTTGAACCAATGCAGTTCAGCTGAATATTCAAACCAACCTCGTTATTCGCTCTGACCACTCCCCCGTGATTATCATAAAGAGTATGTCACCGTGCAATAGTGAAGCTGATCATAAAACTACGTATCGACGATTACTTTCCACAGCACTTCCATATTAGGCAGCAAGGAAGTTTGCGAGATTGTCAATGTCAAAAGAATTTACCAACAAGAATCTGAGAACCGTTGTCGTCTGCAACGAAAATGCACCGTATGACCCCCTTGCCGTCCGGACTCTTATTGTACGTAACAGATATGCATCAATAACGGATTTAAAAGTGACAGCGGAAGTGACGGTATGGTCTGGTTGGGAAAGGGGAAGGAGAGGTGAGGCAAGGAGGGATGAATGACGATGAAGAAGTGGAACACAAAAATGGATAAATTGGTGCGGCTAGACAATCCTCTTCAACTTTCATTTCGACATGGAAGCTGTGTATTCCCATTACAACTGCACCCGTTTGCCCTTCTTCTGTTTACTTGTCTTTACATTCCATCCCTCATGCACGTACTTTGTTGCCTTCTCGTCTTATACCGTCTCACTTCCGACATGACTCACTCTGAACTCCATAATCCCGCTACTTGTCCAACGCCGACCGCTCAACAATTCCACTCATACTCAACAACATCCTTGCCTCTCGTTATTCTAGCATCATAAACGTTATCATTTTCAACTCCCTTGCGACAAGCACAAGCTTATCACTACCAAAACAAAACAATGCCGCGATGATTTAAAGAAAAACAAAAATCACCTGACATATCGAAAATTTAAACTGGTTCATCAGTGGAGTCAGTCAACAATTTCTGTGAAATCTCTGATACTGGAGAACATTTTACATGTTCGCCATGTTTCACTTAATTTAAGTGCCATTTAACCTATGTGAAATAAAAACACTTTTCGTGAGCGCACGGTGAATTATTCAGAGGTGTCAAATGGCGCTGACTATTAAATCGAAGACATCTCGACACAAAATCTCGTAGTGTTCTATGATGTTGTGGAACACATACGCGCTTGTTCACTGAGGTTTGGAAGATATCGGGGGCTGATGGGTTGATACTTGCTAGCATCAATACAGTATATAAAACACTTGAGGCGGTGAAGGGCTAGATCTATTTAAGTGTGATTGGAGATTTATTTAGGCCAAAGCCTCACAGTAGGGGACTTGCCCGAGAAAAGCTTAATTCAGTGACTGTTATAGTAAATCTTGTGATTGATCCACTTACTGTCATTGATTAGGTCACACATCTCATGAGGACAATGTGAGATTTGTAAAAACCTCCTGGACAAAGTCTAACATGGACCATTTTTTCCTCTTTCGTTCGATTTTCGCGCTAAACTGCAGTACTGTCTCTACACTACTGCGTAGATTCCACTTGCTTCTAAAATCCAGCTTCAAAACGTTAGTGCAGGATAACAGTTCTTTTTGCACCATTTACCCATTTAATTAAGAGCATTGCGTGCAGATCTCACACAGAGACCGCCCCTGGTTCTGAAAGGCTTGATTTAAGGTGAGAGGGCGGCCCGCAGTGAGTAAAATGCCGTGTTTATGTCTGGAATGTGATAAAGGTCTATCGGACGCTCACACGCAAGCAGGCCCAGCGCTACATTCCTGGCCCATGGTATCAGGCTATTAATACATACACGGTTTTTCTGGATTAACCTCAGCTTCGACTCCCTGACTTCCGCAGAATCTTAGTGAGCTCATGGAATCGAGTCCAGCATCAACATCAAGTTCCTGTAGCGCGATTCAGCAATCGGTAATTATGCTTCTCTTTCAACAAATGTTCATGCTTCCGCAAGGTGCACAATATTGAAACCACTGCGAGACAAGATGGTACAGAATTTTCTTGTGTCATGCATATGATAACTTCTGCCAAGCCAGATGTCGACAATATAATGTAGTTTCTGAAAACATGTGCCATCAAGTTGAGTTCTACATATGCCACATTATAGAAGCGATTCCTGTTCACGACATTTAGGAATCTATGGGGTCGATTCCGGAGTAATCGCGTGTCGCAAACAATAGGATTTCTAGCTATCAGTCCCAATCACAAGGATAATTATGTGAGGATCTGCCTTCGTTCACAGGTAGCAATATGGAAAGTGACTTTAGTCCAAACACTCTACATTTACGATTTTGCTGGAATGTTAGTCAACATGACGTCAGCTAGCTCAAAAGATTGCTAGTCGTTGAGTCTTGTGAAACAACATAATCAAAGTTAGAAACAAATATATACCGTGGAAAAAAATTAGCATCGTTTAGATCATGCACGAGTTACAGTGCGTTTTCGTTCTCTTCCTAGTTGTGAAATGTAGATGCAATGTGACAGGTAATCTTTCCTATTTAATCATTAAGATTTTTCTCCAATGCGGTAAGCGATCTCTTCCTTGATGGAGTTCTCATTTCTCTCCAATCCAGTAGACAATCTCTTCCTTGTTATGTGATTTCACTCAAATTAAGTAAACGACCTCTTCTAATAATGAAATTGCGCTGCAATCGGTGAACGATCTCTTCCTCATAATGAAATTTCGCTCCGATGCGGTGAATGTTCTCTTTCTAAGGAGGAAATTTCGCTTCAGTGGTAAACCAATAAAAACTATCTCTTTCTAATAATGACATTTCGCTCCAACCGGTGCACGATCTCCCTCTAGTTACATGATGTCACTTCGACTCGGTCTGGATATGTGAACAAGATAAAGAACTGGAAAGAAGAAGAAAATAAAAAGTCTGAAAGGCAATTATACTCTGCGCATTAAAAGTAAGATATTTCTAATAATAACTCTATTGTTCAAAACGGATACGGAGTGATGCAAAGCGCCTCTCTCGCCAGCGGCTTTTTCTTTTTTTTTCAGGTTTCACCTAATTGTGTCAAGAGTGGGACTTAATGGTAGATTTCAGGTACAGCAGGATGCTCCAATGAAGGTCGAAAGACAGTGATATCTTTACATCCGTCCTCGATGTAACGTTATGTAAAGCGGTCAGAGTAAAGTGGATGAATGGGCCAGTAAGTGAACGAAGAATGAAAGGACGAATAAATACAATGTGAGTATGTTATGGGCGGAGAGACGATTTGTATAGAATACGTGGGAGTTGTATGTGCATGAGCGCATCTCCTTCTCCTCCCACCCACCCCCATCAAAAAAAACAAAAAAATCCAAAACTATGAAGCTTGGCAACTTAAAAAGAAATTTGGTGCCTGGCTTTTTGTTTAAAAAAAAATGTAATCATCGGTTGCCTTAAAAGAATACAATTACCACCATATATGACCTAATAAAGAGAGGGGGGCAGAGAGTGAATGTTGGGATCGAGAATCGAGAGAGAGAGAGAGAGAGAGAGAGAGAGAGAGAGAGAGAGAGAGAAGTAGCAGGAACAAAAGTGTGTGTGAGTGAGAGAGTGAGGAGGGCTGAGATGGATGAGGGAACACAGCAGAACAAAGACATCTAAAAGATTTTAGCTTAATGGACACAGATCCAACGGCAGCGGAAGTTGTATCCTCAGGCTGTAGTGTATCTCGCACGCCAGCCAGTGCTGCCACTCTGGACCGATGCTTTTACCCTACAGCGATGGTGATTTTTTTCCCCCTAGATTTTCCTACGCGCTAAGTGTATCATTGGTCATTCTTTTATTCCCCATTAATTGGTTTCCAACCCTAAAAAGAGCAAATTTTTGTCTTTCAGGCTAAATAAATGATGGGGTGTCAAACCAAAGACCAAAGCATGAAACAAAAAATAAAAAAATTCCTAAACCAAAACTGAAATTACAAAGAGGTACAAGTGCCTAACATTGTCGCCAAGCCCTTTTCAAACCGCCAGATTTCTAAAAATATGAAACCAAATTGGCCAAACTGGCAACCCCGTGTTATAGATAAGGCTCAAACTGTGCTGTGATCTAGCCAGATGTGAGCAGTAAGAAAGAAAAGGAAGCAAATAAACAAAGAAGTTTGATTAAATGCCAGTTTTGTAAAACAAACTCTTGTTTCTCTCAGAAGGGTACAGAAAGGGCACTTTGCTCTACGTTCCCGCATATTTTTTCATTACATTCGTAGGTTTTTCAGACACCCTACAAAAAGCCATTTTCCCCCTACTGAAGGGGAAAATCGCTACGAGTAGCAAAATTGACGCCAACGCACACCACCCACCTACCGATCCGTCCATACTAGGCTATTCCAAGTGTCTCTTGATCTCAACATCGCCAAGTCTATTTTCAGTTACAAAATATGTTTGGTTCACGAACAACAACCAGTACGCGGCTCACTTGTAAACATCTCTCATTCTTAAAATAGCTCTGTAGATCAGCACTCATACAATTATTGCTCTGCAGTCGTATCAGATACATCAATATGTGACCTCTGGAAATGTTATCCATACGGATGCTTGGTTCGTCTTTTCTTTCCTTCAAGTTGGATCTATCGTCTTGGCTTTTTCAAATTTAATGATGCAACCGAAGACAGGAAGAAAACAAATGGCTTCTATTCTGAGTCGTCAGTAGTTTGTTTTTTCTTCAATGCTTGACTGTTATGGAAAATTGTTTCAAATTACGTTATATTATAATGTTTCATCTATTCACAGCATCTATTTTTAAAACAGAATGATACTGATTTTTAAGTAAAGCTGAGTTTCAGCACCTCGACATTCGCTGACTGCGCCAAATATACCTGTGACACATGTCTGCAATGTTGCCCGGTTTTTATTTTCTTTGCACCAAATCTGAGCTGCTTAAAGTCTTATACTCTCCGGTACTTTATTGGACTCGCTTTATTAGTCACAATCCAGCTGATTTTCGTTCCTTAAGACTCAGATCTGATTCTAAAGACCTGATTCAGATCTAAGTCCTAGCAAATGACACTTACATAAACTAGTACATGCAATAAATTGCTTCATTTATAGGTGAAATCAATTTAGTGTACTGTGCATGTATTTGGATTCATCGGAGGAGATCTATAACGCAGGCTCGTTGAGATGCCCTTTCAACTAAAGTTTTGCTTGAAGAGTGAACCGTAAACTATTATCTCGGTCTGTCCAAAGCTGATATGCCTGAAATAAAAAGCCATTAATTTGTAACCACAAACCAAGAGAATATAAAGGGTCTTATTAGAGATAACTCTTCCCCTCCCCCTCCCCCTCCCCCGACATCTGAAAATGTCATGGGCGTATTCCTGAACAGGTTATTACTTAATTTAAATTTACTTTGAACCTAAGGAGATTGACCAGAATATGTCCTTAGGGTAATGGGCGGGGAACTCAAGAAAATGGCGACATAACTGGATAACTGGGATGTGTCAGAAAGCAGCTGTGCTCAGACGTAACACTTTCCGTATTCAATGTACATGTTTATTTATAACCCTACTTTCCAGCTTCCTGTTATTCAACGGGGAGATGAAATTTAAAAAAATGATCCTTTGGTGAGAATTGATCGTGGCAAAAATATCCCACTCTACCTGATTGCAGAGTCCATTTACTACAAAGCACTTTACCCTTAATTACTGGGGCAATATGGCATCATTTGTTTTTCGCTTGTGCATTCTATATATTCGACCCTGGTTCCGGTGTTGCGAGAGTAGGGGAAGAGAAAGGGGGAAGGGAATGGGAGAGGGATAGGAGAGAAAAGGATAGACGGGGAAAGAGGATGACAGGAAGAGAGAAGAGAAAAAAAATATCTAGCTATGCGGGACTATGTTAATTTCTTAAAACTACTTAAGACAGTATTTCCGGACCAAAGTCTCTTGGAGTATTTCTTTCCAGTGTTGACATAGTTTTGATAAAACAAGTTACTACGTTCTAATTTGGTACAGCTGATAAGCGTATTATCGAGGGTACTTTTCGAGAAGACGAAATGGGCATTGTTGACCTCTTATTGGGAAACATAATGGTAAAAAAAAAGGGGGGGGGGCGGGGGGCAGTTTGTCTGAGGTCGCAAAAATCTATATCATCCAGGTTATAAGAGGGATGAAAAGTCAGACGCTAATTTCAGATCTATGCAACGTCACAAACGGAACATTAGTAACAGCAGAATGCATAGCCTGCATCGTTACACACAATCACAGTATCATAACCTCTTTCAGAGTCAAGGCTGTAGCCATCTCGTTCCTCCGGTTTATGAGTCTGCGGGAAGGGTAATAGTCACTACCTTGCTTTGGATTATTAAGCATTCAAACCTTGAACCTAAAACATATAGATATCCTAGACTTTCGGCCCGACATTTTGTTTGTTTAAACTTCTTGTGTGCCAAGGGAAGTCTACACTCATTCTTTTCTCTCTCTATCTCTCTCCCCTCCCTCTCCCTCCCTCCCCTCACCTTCCACACCAAGAAAGAATCCAGTCATTTCCAATTTGCGAGAGGCAAGCCAAAGTGTTGATCAAGTGGTTGTTGGGTTGCGGGACTGCAATTGCTTCAGCTACATGCAGGAGAATTAGTTAGTAAGCGGGCCAGGCAGGCCAATTGAATCGTTACTTGGCTTATCTGCCGGAATGATCAGATCACTTCCCGGTGACTTTGCGCTTTTTGAGAAGGAGTTCTATATGTAAAAATAACGATTTGTATGCACCGCGCCTCCTGGTCCCAAATTCCAGGAAATAATAAAGATAAGAATTAGCTTGGTTTGGGGAGGAGGGGGGCGGGATGGAGGGAAGGAGGGAGATATATAATTATATATATATATNAGAGGGAGCATAGGTGCTTTAAAACATGAGCGTTGACATTTCATACGTTGCTTCTTTAAGGGATCAATAGGTTCCAGGGAGCGGATATACAAATTACATCTGGTTGCAACTTGAGCCTTGAAGATATCTACCAATCTGCTGGGCATTCTCATTGCCTGTGCGAGACCTACTAGTGATCGTCTTGAGATTCTTCTATCGAGGACTGCAATTCTTCATCTTCCATTTTCTTCCCGTGTTTCCGCTATTCTCTTGAGGACTGGCAACAGCAACAACACCTAAATGATAAAGCTGTCTCTCTCTTTCAGCTGCTGGTGCTCGTCAAGACACCATCTGATGTGACCAACTAATCCAGTGTTTCATTTGATTACCCAATTCACCCTCTACCCCAACTGCCCTTCCTTGCTCTCCGTTACTAGTATTTTCTTAGGATTGACTACATGACCAACATCGTGAGACAAGACTTTATAATAAAGCTGACAGCCGCTGTCGCTTTTCTAGGTGTCTCACGGCCCAGTATGGCAGAGTTTCAGTGGGACACCCAAATTTTTCTCTACTCCTTTTGCCACCCCCGGTTGTATCCGTTACAAGTATTTTCTAGACAGCTAGAGCACCAACAAGGTGAGATTGGTATAGTGTTCATGATATAGCTGTCAGCCGCTGGCTTTTCTCTTAAGTATGTCCATGGCCTAGAATGGCAGTGTTTCAGCTGGTCACCTAATTCTCCCTTCACCCCTTTTGCCTTTCCTCTTGTCATCGTTACTAGACTCTTTCCAGACAGCCTACAGCGCCAACACTGAGATTAGTATGGACTTCACGATATTGCTCACAGCGACTGGACTCTTTTCTGGGTATGTTCATGGCCTAGAATGGCAATGTTTCAGTTGGTCACCTTATTCTTCCTGTATTCCCTTTGCCATTCCTATGGTCTCTGTTACTGGTATTTTCTAGAAGCTCGTCCATCAGCGCCAACACAGAGATTAGTGTAGTATTTATAACTCCGACAACCGCTGGGGTCCAGGGACACTTACACGTCTAGGTCTAGTATAGAACGGTATCTCAGGTGACCACCGAACTCTCCTTAGAATGATCCTGTTCTATGGCTCCCAAGGGCATCTTTAGCCGCTTGTTCTGAGAATAGTGTCTTAAGCCAGACACTAAGATGAATCGGCGGGGATAAGTCTCCCCTAACTTCTGACGTGCCCGCAAGGAAGAAATGCGATTTGTCTTTGGTGCCGGGTATCTTAAACGGCACAAACCTCTTTTCGTCAGACGAACTAGAATTTAAAAATCAGACAAACACATCAACCCAATTCTTCCTTTTTTTTTTCCCCCCCGAGACTGCTTCCTGAATCGTATGACCTGTGTCTATTCGGGCATTCAGAGCTTTTACTAATTTCCTTTACAGGCATCATTCTGGCGCATTACAGACTACTCGGCGCTTACGAGAAATTTAATTTCCTTTATTTCGAGCTTTCAGTAAGATAACTATGGACCAGAATAATTGGTTCAGAAATGCGTCATTTGCAGAACTAAGACCGGTGGGATCTGGTGTTCTATAAGAGGACAAGCAACGCGAACAATAGACTGAAGGATGAAACTAGGCTCATTACACTGCGTTACTGACAGAGTGTAGTGACGTAATCAATTCTTCTGGGAATGGCTACTGAAGTATGTATAGTTATAGGGCTAAATATAAGGGGTAGATTCCATATCTGGCTATCTGTAACGTGCAATGACGACAAGAGAATGTTAAGGAAAAAAAATAATGATGTGTCACTGCTCAGACGTGCATGGACGTTTCACTGTAAATGAGGAGACGCTTGCCATTAGATTTTGAAAGTGACCAAGCATATTTCGAAACAAGACGCGCGCACTTGCTAAGAAAAACAGCAAATGGACCCGTTACAATATTGGCTGCCAAGTCGAACAAGAATATCTAGTATCTATGACCTCCGATACGTGCACATCCTTACGACTCGAGCCATAAGAAGTACTGTATTTGGTTCAATGGTTCCCGGTATATCGTCAGAGCTCAGGTTATAGCTTGTCTCACATGCAATCTACCCGTCGGCTACTCCTCGCGGTAAGTGTCATTTGCAAATGAATCCATCGGAACGACGTGTCATGAATCGTCAACACTTTAACTTGGTATTAGGTGGAGTGTGAATGCTGTGCTGGGGTGTAACGGTATCCGTACATACTTAAAGCACAGTCATTCCCCAGGAGCAACCCTCCTCCTCTCCTCGAGGATGATTCCTGCCGACTCCCTCTATCCCATCCCTTTCCATCGGCGAATACAAGTAACATTAGTCACATAGGAGACAGAAGACCTGAGGCAAGACATATAGGTTGTCATCATACCACCATGCTTACACCATGCACTGTGCTGCATACATTATATATTACTGGTTCAAGCGGAAACATCGGTCTGTACATACTGCCGTTTACATGGCGGTCGCCGCAGTGGCAAGTGAAGCCAGCGAGTTAGTGACAGTGAAAATGAACAGATCTACCGCACACGTACTTAACGCATGAAATTCAATGTATAATGTGTGGCAATGTGCATAATCCCTACATTAATCAACGTACTGCGTTAACTACAGAGAACACTACTTAAGTTTTGTGAGTTTCCTGTGGTTACCGCAGTGCATTAACTAACGTCAGGATCATACATGCGGCCACTGGTACGAGGTGTCTGGATTTTCACAGGCAGAAATTTTCCCCGACAAAGCCATTTTCCCTGTTAAGGACCAGAGCAACTTGAACCAATGTAAAATATTCTGGTCTTATCTTGTCGGATTAAGGTGGCGCGACGGACCACAGATACAAAGTCTCAGGCGGCAAATATCACACGATGTAGGCTGAATGGTGTGATAAACAGGACGGCCCAGGGGCGAATGCAGAGCCTCGGTCGCAACTGCAACGTCCGGTCCCGCATAGATCGAACTATGGTATTCGCTATTTTGTCAATATTGTCAATGGATATTCATGGGCAGCGTCTGACATCACAGTGTTTCCATAAGCTTCCCGAAGCAAATATTCCTAGTCTTGAATCCGATTCATAATGATGGAAATGGAAGGAAACACAATTTTAGCCGTCTACAAGAATTCGTTACATCTGCCAAATTTCTGGCAATAATACTGTCTACGACAAAGGTCGCATCCTATTATCCAAGGTGTTATGGAGTAAATGAAAGGACAACTGCGCGAGTAAAAGAAGGTCATTATCATATTCTTTGGCTTTGGTTTGTTTCGTAAACGGAATGTGTTATTTTCTGACCGACATAAGTATGAAAGAAACGAAATAAATCCACTGTGCTGCCTCCAGTTCTGGGTTTGTAAATAGATCATGAGATCAGGTGGTTCTGGCTGATAGTGATTTGATTTCAAGCTAAGGAGCGTATCCTCTAACATTTTTCAGGACCTGACTATGCTTTGAGCCCATTTTTTGCTTGCTCGTAGAATGCTGATTTTTCATCGCTAAAACAAGTCAGAGCATTAAGACTTGTAGAACCGTGAAGAGCTTAATGCCGGCGACAAAATATCTGAAAATAAATTTAAACAACAATAGCCAGACCATAGACTAAAATATCTACAGAAGGGCCAAATCAAGATATGCAAGCACATGCCTAGTTATAAGGTAATGGTGATCAAGTCTGACACTGTAATGCAATCTTTGGAGTGCAGGGATGAATGCAATATCAGCGCCCGGTCAATGTATTTTTAGGAAATATTTTGAAATTTAAATGACGAATCGCGCGATCGTGCGGTGTGCAGAAAACACTGATAACCAACCAATACAGAATGGTATGCAGGCACACCTTGCTGAGCAGAAACTGCTGTGGAAATTCTGTGTCTTCTGTGGCGCATGGAATAGCAGGTTTAAAGTACAGCCAGACATCTTCGGCGTGGGAAGAAAAGGGAAGGGGGGGGNGGGGGGGGGGGGTATCTGAAACTTGATCGAAGCACACATAGATGTACGTTTATTAAGGCTTGGCATAGATTCAAATCGAACTGTAAACTGCATGAAGTTTTTTAAAGGAAGGCATAATAAACACTGTGCCAATAAGAAAATTACTCTAGATGCCTTACAACTTTAGAGCATTTTTTAAAACATTATTTACCAAGCTCCTCTTTCGTTCGTCTCTGCCGGTAAGATGATCTTATTTAAAGGTAATTACATTTCAATTACAAGCATAAATCTTCTTTCTATCCCCGGGATTCCCCCGGAATTTCCCCGCAATTCTGCATGTCTGGTATCTGTAGCTTTTCTAGTTGCCACTTCAGAGAACTGGCCGCTTGCTAATTTCGAAGGAAAAGCTGAAAAATGTCAAAGGGAGGAACTTTGCAAAGATCAAATAAATGAAGATGAGGCTCGCTCGGTCTGAAACAATAGCCAGAATATTCATCCCGTGAAAGGCTGAAGTTGTTGTTTTTTTTTTATTAACACAGTGCATGCAAATTTCGATACCTCTTTACATAATAGCGAAAAGCTGCTGAGAATTTTCTCGAGAGAAAGAAAATTTGAGTCTAAACAAAAAAAATACTAAAAAAAATTATGGCATGATGTTCCATAAAAGTTTGGCGGAACCTCCTGAATCCTGGCACCTCTGCTCTTTACGCAGCTGATATATCACGTACCTGCACCAATAAAACTTGTACCAAAAAATATACATGAATGTCAACCTTGATGCATTCCCACGGCTGAAAACGAAATCTACAAAATTATAGTGCTCATTCGTCATGTCCTGTTTTTGTGGGGTTTTTTCGCGTTTACTGGTGACAGCGTTGTATTCCGATATATTGCCCTCGTTCCTGCGCGTGCGAATTTCACTGCCTCAAATATCAGTTCTGATTACACGGCTGGCCCATCGTCAAGGCATATCTGCAGTGGCCAGAACTTATGGCCGAAAAGATCACCTCTTGTCATGAAAGATGAAGAAATTTAAGCCTTCTTGCCTCAGGTGTTAGCTCGCTGCTGTAATTCATTTCATGATGACGTCACTGCGGACAGGAATGTGCCCGCTAGGCTCTAAATCTGGCCGGTGGGAAAGCGTAGAAGCGTGGTGAAAGAGGGGAGGGGATGGGGTGGGAGGAGGAAGAGGGGATGGGGGGTATGGGAGGAAAAAAAAAGGGGGGGGGTCATTTCATGGAAGACGCCAAACCTACGCATCACAGTCAGAACAAAAGAAAAAAAAAACAACCCAAAAGGCTGAAACCTAAGACAAATCGCAAAGCACTGCTGGGCTTATGACATGCATTATCATAGGCACATCTGCTGTCGATAAACATTCCTGGCTGCGAATATAAATTCAGCGTTACAGTAAAAAGGTACTCCCGGTTTATTAAAAAAAAAACAAACACAAAAACGATGGAGAGGGGGAAGGGATAGGAGTGATCTTGGTGAGGTGATGGCATATGAATATATCTTGTGATGGAGACGGTAAACGAGTTTCAGAATCTTGGCCATCATTCCTGATTAATTGCAAAACGTTTTAAGCCTTTCTCTTTACTTATTGTGGGGCAGGGCAAGAGCGAGAGTGTATTAGTGCAGTTCAAAATAGAATTAAACTGCTGAGCAAGCGGCGAGGTAACCTCTTCATAGAGCTTACTGAATACATAGACTTATAGTGCTAAAGAAAGACATCACAGCGATGGAATAACAAGCAGAGAAAATAAAAACAACGGCTATAAAACTTGGGCAGAAATGCCATGCATGACATGTGCCCGCTAATCCACACCGTCGAATTAGACTGCATGCCACATGCACCATCGCGCCATGGCGCCAGGTCTGGCAATCCAGAAAGGGCCCCCAACAAGGGAGGTTAACTCACATCTTTTCCGAGAAACAGAGTGGCGATGACGGTTTCCGAAGCGTCCGTTGGCTTCCAATTTAGGCTTGACGTGAGATCCTTAGAATGTTACAATTTTTGCCCGGTGTTGATCTTCCTAGATACCTAAGCATCCAAGATGGAAGGTTAGACACGGATAAATCTTTGAAACAGGCCAAAAACAAACTAAACAACAACAAAAATAACACCGGTCTCGTCACTCCTCAAGAAGCTCTTTGAAAAAAATAGTCATATTTTAATTTTACATCAATCTTTTCAAAAGTTTCATGTCTGCTCATTTCACTTTTTCACTTTTTCTTTTTATGTCAGATTCGACTGTCACATCAAGTGTGAACGTCATAGAATCTGATTGTAGCTTCACAAGCTCATCTCTGACAGCAAAGCAAAATTTTAAGTTCAAACTTCACCTATCGTATTCCCTATGCCTCCTCTCTCCTCCACCCCTTTGCGGTGTAGTAATCAGAGGCCAGTATATCAATATGAAAAGATACTGAAAACATAATAGTATATAGTTTTATACAGAGTACCAAAAAACAACTCTGCGGTGCCCTTTTCTCACGGCGCCAGCCAGAGGCCCATTACAGACTGTCTGGTCACAGATTGCTGTCAGGTGACACCGCACATGCACGTTCACTAGTCCAGATTGATTGGCTGCACGCGTTCCCAACCTGCGGTCGGCCTATATCACTATCAGGCACGCTCATCATCCCACTTTACATACGATAACGCTCTGATAGATGAGCTGAGATGATCTGAGGGAAGAAGTGATTTTATTTAAGAAGAAACTGCAAAAAAAAAAAAGGATCGGAACTATTTTTGTGAGCTTCGTTCTTTTCCTTTGATATACATCTGAAATTAGTTTCTTATTCAAAGCAAGTCCATCCGACTCTTCCAACAAATTTCATGGACAAATCAAATGAAAACTCCATGAGTTGGATCTATATTGGGTCACAAATCAGACAAACTTTCAATCAAACAAGCAAAAAACGGGACAGGACAGATACGAATAGGACCCATCGCAGGAGACTAAATTATAGGACTTCAAACTCGCCGTTGAATCTTTTGCATTATGAAAAAAAAAAGCTAAAAAAAACTCTTAATAATGCTGTTCTGTTCCGTTCCAATTCCTTAGTGGTTTTTCTCTCACGTGTGATCTGCTTTAGAAGTCTTGAAATGGCAGCGTTAGTGTAGAAACAGCAGAAAGAGATGGGGGTAAATCGGGAAACGGGGATGGGGGTGGGTGGATAGGGGAGGGGAGAGAGAGAGAGAGAGAGAGANGAGAGAGAGAGAGAGAGAGAGAGAGAGAGAGAGAGAGAGAGAGAATATGAAAGACAAAACAGTAAAACAATCAACAAAAATAAAAANGGGGGGGGGGAGGGATGAGAGAGTATGTCTCAAAATATATATTTAGAGAGGATGACACAACATCACTGTGACATGGGGTAAAGATAAAGCAATTGTCACCAGCGAAGGAGATGAAATCCCAAATCAAAGGAGGAGGGGATTAAGGGTGGATAAATGAACATGGTGTACAACAGAACATATTCTCACTATGTCCTGAATCAAAAAAAAAGGGGGGGGGATGGAGGGGAGAGAGAGTATGTCTCAAAATATATATTCAGAGAGAGTGACACAACATCATTGTGACATATGGGTAAACATAAAGCAACTGTCACCAGCGAAGGAGATGCACTCCCAAATCAAAGGAGGAGAGGATTAAGCGGGGATAAACAAAAACAACAGAACATATTCTCACTATGTCCTGAATCATTATTTCCTTAACGCACACAGCATTCCGCGCCAACGTCTCACGTTTCTCAAGGGCACGCATACATGCATAATCTATCCCGATATGAACGGCATTTCTTATATTAATATTGTTTGTTGCCTCTTAACGCAACGCCAGACCTGCTTCGTGAAATGTGGCTTTTCAAATGAAAATAAATGAGACGGGGGTGAACCCATTCTGTCATGCTGGAACTGGCACGCTACTTAATTATTATCATTAGGACGCGCATTCTGGGCAGATTACATAATAGGCTTATCTCGCTGCGCCTTTCGAGGACGATGCAGGAATCAGTATCTCTTTATTACTGCATTATTTTTCTGGGGGAGGAGGGGGGACTGTGTGTATGAATTTGCTGTCTTCAGCTTGCACTGCTCGTTTTGGCAAAATATGTTTTTTTCTACAGCTTATGTCTGCGACTTTCCCGACGTTCTGCTTCTCTTTAACTTTGTAGCGTCCAGTGGTGTTGCAATGAGGACCCCCCTCCCCCGCCTACCCCTGCTCCCCCACCAATTTTTTGGTTCTCCTTTTTAAAAGGGAGGGAAGAAAGAAACCAGGAAAATACGTGAAATTTGTCGAAGCCATAATCTCTTTTGACCACTCAAAAAACAAACAAACAAACAAAAATTACTGAAATAATACATGAATTCCAAAGTCAGCATACCAAACCATTAGTATCAGCAATAACTTCTATGTAATTTGTGGAGCAGCGTGGCCTAATGGTTACGGCGCTGGACTCAAGATCTAAAGGTCGTGAGTTCGATTCCCGACCACGGTCATGTTGTAAGTGCCTTGGGGAAAGCATTTCATTCTCATTTTCCTCAGTAAAATGGGCACCTGGCTATAGGCAGTGGAAGATATTGTCAGAATGCTAGTGATCAGCACCTATAAATGGCAGCGGCACTGTATGCTCCCCAGGGAGTCGAGAAAGTCCTAGAGTGATCAGGCCTGCTGGGGTAATGATAGTGTGAAGTCCCGTGAGCGGGCATTAGCCTGGATACGAGACTTATAAATCGCATTATTATTATTATTATTATTATTATTATGCCTTTCACCAATGTAGCTAGGTAGGTTTTAAATGTCCTCTGTTAGGATGTTCATATATTTATCTGTCTGTAATTTTTTTTTTTTTCGTCTGTTGAGTTGTCCATTAATTTTGTCTGCTTATGTACGTCCAATGGTAGCTATATTTTGTACCATTGTTAGAATGGACATAAACTTGTGAATTGAACTGAACTGAATTGAAATACCTGTTGAAAGCTAAATCCATACCAAATGAGCTCATTCGGGAATGTGAAACCCCCAAATTATGACATTAATATTATGACTCTCTTACCACGGATATCTCAAAAACAACTTGCCTACTCAAAGTCCAATTTAAACACCAATACACATGTCCTATAGAAAAAGTCATGGTCACTACTACATCTGAACCTATTCTTCATACTGTGTACACCCTTATCTCTGGTTTTCTTTTCAAAATTTGATAGGACAAGTGTAGTTTATATTCACTGAAAGTTAGCCCACTTTGTCACCAAAGACAATAACTTTAACCCAATATCATCTTGATGCCATAACAAAGCAATGTGCCAGCACTGGAAACAGTGTTTAAGTTACCACTGGCAACAGCATGTTCAATTTTTACCTTCACATCTACATTATTTACTTGTTATTACCGTTTTTCAATCTGAACTAAAAAAAAAAAATGTTTGTTCACTTTTTTTTGTTCTTTCTTTATTACATTAGCTACATTACATTTAAACAAGTTAACTTTTAAAGAAAACTACTACAAATAAAGAAGCAAGATTTCTCCTCCCCCTTGATAAAATCTTAATATGTTGTACGACCTTAGGAACCCAGATTCTAATCGATCATCTGTTTCAAGTCAGTAAGTATTTGGGCACGAATACATTATGGAATACGGCTGAACCTTGAGGTAAATTCTTCCTTGATGCAAGCAAAAAGTAAACTTATTACTTAAGTATATTCAATATCTAGGTCCAACTGAATACTGAAATGATCGAATAATAATAATATATTCCGTGCATGTGGAATTCATACTTAATAACAAGGTTTGTTTTTATAGGTGAGTGCTTAATATCGAGGAACAACCAACCAACCAACCAACCAACCAACCAACCAACCAACCAAACCGAAGCAAAAGAATATGGGATGAAAAGCTTAGAATGAGCATGTGTGTATGTTGAGTTTTTCAAAACTGTTGAGTCCTAACGTGTTTGCAAGCGTGAAGGGTGTTAGGGCTAAGTTATGGGAAGAGGTGAAGGTAATGTATTGTTTGTTTAAGGCTGAGGGAGGAACTGACTGCCAGCGTGGCGCGTTTTTTTTACACAATTGGTAATGTCTTTTAATTATGATGGCGACCAGGCGGTGGGGAGGGGCGATGGTGGTGGACGAGCACAAGAAGGGAGTGAACCCCACTTGTCATGCACAACGAGTATGGAACTCAGTTATCGTAATGAGAATGGGGATGCTGATGCCGGACAGATTACATAACGCACTTATCTCTTCTCCATAGGGAACGATGCAGCTATAACAAGGCACGGTATATTTTATTACCACTCCGTTGTGAGCATGTGCCTCTGTGTCACCCGCTTGGAACGCTCGTTTAGGGACTCCCCCTGCCCCCTCCTTCCTGTCTAGAGTCTTCCGCCCAACTTCCTGTCTTATACACAATAGAATGTTGTCCCTTGCTTGGTGAAAAAGGACGTGTTTCTGCACCCTGAATGCAAATGTCAGGTTCAATGGAAGGCTTAAAGAGGAAGATGACTGCTCCAATAACATAGTCATGGTTACAAAAAAAAAGCTCAAGGCAGATTACGACAAAGACTAGGAAGAAAATAAACGTGTAATATTCTACTATCCGAAGCTGATCATACTGAAGAAAAATAATATTCCAGATCCTGGAACACTGTCTTCATGTGCGGACAACACTAAGAAAGAATATTTCACTAAAATAATCATATTTGACGTGCAATTTCGATAATCCAACAAATCTCCAGACCATTTCTTCCATTTTGAGGAACTTGTCCTATCATAAACGGCGAAAAACACAGCGACAAAAGAAACAACAACACAACAACAACAACAACAACAAGAAAAAAACCAATCATCTGTTTCTGTGACAGACTATACTGTATTTCATCCTGCGAAGGAAGAAGAAATTAAAGAGCAGAAGGGGAAGGGATGGTAGTGATGGAAAAGCTGGGAACAGTTGGATGAAAGGCCGAGAAATCTCTCTCTCTCTCTCTCTCTCTCTAGGACAAGCTGGACGGGGCAAGGAACTTAAATCATTATCACTAGGATGCGCACCCAGGGCAGATTACATCAATCTCTTATCTCTTCCTCCTTCGGGAGATGACGCCGTCAAGACGAGAATCGGCACACTTCATTATCTTTTTGTTTTGTATAAGGCAAAGGGTTTTGGGGTCTCGTATCCTCTTGTCTTGCCCTTAGATAATAATATTCCGACTATACGTATCGTCTGTTTGTCTCCTTGTGGACTAAGTGTTGTTGGCTAGGTTTCGAATGTATATCTGTCGAGACATGAGAGGAACCGAGTGCGAGGTTAGAGGGAGAGAAGCACCAACATTGTGGTTTAGAAGTGAAAGTGAAGGACAAAACAAATAGGGTGCTGAAAAAGTCGACAGAGTTGTGGGGAAGCTGGGAGAGGGAGTGGAGGTAGAGGAGGAGGAGCAAAATAAACTACAGAACGAACATGAAGAGGAAGACGAGAACACGCCTGGACATACCGTAACGAACATCAGCTTTTTTGTTCCCCTGCAATTCCTTCTACGTGTCTCATACTAGTCATACAGCTTCGTCCAGAAACGGCATCTTCATTTCTCCCTCCCCATTCCTCCAATGATCGTTTTTATGCCTTTATTACTGAATGTAGGAGACACAACTCAAGATCACGAGAAGGCAGAAAACAAACATAACGCAACAAGCACCGTGCATAATAGAGTCCCCTATGCCAAGACAACAGGGTGGAGTTATAGGGGGGTAACACAATCGAAAGTTTGTAAGCCAGTGAGTTTGCACTTAAGGCACATTTGGGTATGTACAGGATAGAGACTGGTGAGGGGCGGGAGAGATAGAGAGAGAGAGAGAGAGAGAGAGAGAGAGAGAGAGAGAGTATATATTTAAATTTGAGAACGTAGTAGGAACCATAAAACGTTACTGATATACGTTTCCTTCCACTAATTAATCAGCAGTACATGTACCCTTTTCCCGTTTTTAACGACCAGCCCCTTCCACTCCTCACCGTACCCCTATGTAAAGACAGTCGCTCAACTCAATAAAATACTAAAAAAAATGATGTTGCTACTAAGTGTGGTGGGCTAAGATGGACAGTTGCTGTGGTCCAGCCACGGATGTCTGTGCCTAATCAGTTTTGTTAAAAACTCCTATCCGCATTGCCCTCTTCCCCTCTCCCCTAAACAAGAAAAAACAACGACGAAAGAAACAACAACAACAACGACAACAACAACAACAACGACGACGAAAGAAACAACAACAACACTGATAGCAAAAAAAATCTTTTCACACCAAGAACTTCATGCAACGTACGCGGCACAAAAGACACCAGAACCTACCAGCAGAGTGAAAGAAGGGAGAATATTGTGACGTGAAAAGGAGTCATATTGGGCGACATTAAAGTGAAACTGGGGTTTGCAAGAATGTCTTGGGGAAAGGGGGAAGGGGAGGAAACAGGCAAGGAGGTCATATTATAAGTCCTATACAAATAAGATGCAATGCAAGCAGAACATTTCGCAATAACGATGCCTGCATATTCCAGGAGTCACACGGCAGCTGCGACCTCGACCTTGTTTTGGTGACGAACTGCAACGACCTTGTCTGTCATGCATAACGGTAACTGCGCCTCTCAATGACGGCCGCTCTCTACCGAATCTGTTGAAGGGGCTTGTGCACTTGACAGAACTGTAAACAATTCTTAAAGTTATACTATTTAAAATTTAGCCTGCGGCTGTATTTATCCACAAGGATCTAAACAT
>JAWQUT010000265.1:629564-640031 GCA_033807755.1 Ellobium chinense
TCTTTCTCTCCCTCTCTTGACTCATCCAGCGAGTACCACTGAACTTTCCGAATCGGTCAGCCGAGACACACGATCCCTGATTTGCCCGAGTCTCAAAGTGAGTCTCAAAGGCGTGAATGACTGAATCATGCTTAATTGGTACACATTATACATGCGTTGTGATTGGAAAATAGAGCTGCGATGTAAATAAAAAGCCATGTGGCGGTCTCCATGGGCCTAGTTTAGCCTGGAGGAAAGTATTTACTTTTATAAGTCACTCAGACAGTTGTAAACAGATTGATTATGAGTTTTTAGACATCAAAGAACGTCCAGAAAGTGCCTTAAGCTCGTCCTGAGTTAGCTACATTATGGCAATACCTGCGACATTATCTCTACAACGAAGGCGAAACTGAAGCTCCGCTGAAAATCACGAAACTAAATTAATATAGTTTTCGTTCCAAACTGCCATGTGTGTAGCAAAATCAATTGAAAATAACTGTTGCTTTTCGCTTCCAAACTTTCATTAAAGTCGTCTATAGGTCTCATTCAAATTAAGTGTCATGTCTTCATTAACAAGCAGACCAACAAACAAAATCCTAAGCTAGTGTTTGAAGGGGGAAAAAAAGGCAGAGAGGGAATGGAGGGATGCCTACGTGGCGTTCATATCTCACCCGGCCTGCCTCGTGCACACAAAAAAGCACCATCGCACCATCCTGTGGCACAATATTATCTCAAACCTACTCTTTCATGTATAATAATGCGATGTGTGCAGAAATATGATCTTATGCCCCGCTCTGCCCGCGATACGTAATGTATACACACCTAGACTTCAGATAAAAGCTCCAGCACTACGCCATCAAGTCTGGAATAATACTGACCTCGAGTACAGTATTCAAATGGATTTTACGTTCATAACTTTTAAACAGATCACATCTGCACAGCAACGAGCTACCTTTCGGACGGCAAAATGTTTCAAATATTTCATTACAATTGGTCGCTGTAGAGCAAGAGTGGACCATCCCACATTTGCTGCGTTTTGAGAAACTGAGGGATGAAGTTTATGTTGCCACTGAGTTATAAAGACTTGTAAAAAAGAAAAGTTGGTGTTAGAAGTCGCTACAGGCCAAAAATAGCAATTTAACCGATATCTGTAGCAAGACTGAGTCAATATCTATTCATCCACACAATCCTTTATCGCCCAAATCGCAAAAAATGTAGGATGGCCCACTTTTGCTCTACGGCGACCAATTAAAATAACAAATGTTATCTGTCCTCCATCTCAAATTTAAAAAAAATTGTCTTCTTCCAATCCCAAGTGAAAACTCATTTCATTGTTTACACGGTGACCCTGAATGAAAGATTCTTTGAACCAGTGAGTTGCGCAATGAACAGGCTGCAATCGCATTTCCGACATGTCGTAAGTAAACACACTGTTAGATTTCGTTTCTGTCCCAACTCTCCCACCCCCCTCACCCGTCCCAGAAGGTTGTCTGAAAAAACATTAACCGTAGGAATTGGACCAGATTCCACACAACAGTTTTGGTATAAACTCCGATTCGAAGTGCACAATGCCATGCTAAGAGATGAAGGCTGGCGCCCTCTAAAGTTTCACTAATGCTTGTTGGGGCGAATGGCATTATATTCAAACCCATAAATTAATCTGGAAGACAAAAAGACAAGGACAGGATGTAAAACATGAGATGAAAGGGAGACAGACATAAGAGGGGAGAGAGAGAGAAGACAGAAAGATTAGAGAGAAGATAGAGAGATTTAAAATCTGCACACGTCCTCCCAACGATCTTTCAAAACATTTCTTTCAACGACTTCCTAGGTGATATGATTCATGTACGGTAATCTGCTAAGGGGCAGTGCATTATTTGTCTTTAAAAAGTTATGCACCACCAGATACGCGATAGGCTCAGCTATCGCTTCAGAGATAAAATTAACAAACACACCAAACAAAAAAACAAAACCCTCAGAAGCTGTCCAGATTAGCGAAAATTAAAGAGGAAAAACCTCAGCGACGTGAATTGGAAAAAAAAAAAATTCCTGGCATTCAAATATTTTTCTGAAAATTGACGTCTTGAGACAAACCTCACCGTCAGGCTTGTCTGACGCAGGCGCGTGATTCCTGCTGCTTGAAATTCGTTTCGCTGGCCAATACTGCTGGACTTTTCGTCCTGCCAGCGTACAGAGGTAACAGAATAATAAGCTGACCCAAAGCTGCTTATTTTGAATAGCAATCAATGACCTGACCTGATTCCCCCCTCCTCCCGGTGTCATCCCTTAGTCACAACGCTGATCTCGGAAAACTCTGACTAACAGCAACCAATTTCGGTTTTATTCAAAAATAACACTTTAATCCCTGTTAGAAAAAAAACATAACTAACTGCTGTAAAGTAAAATCTTTTAAAAAATTAGCAAAACTGACAAGGCATTTCGCTGGAATTGCCCTTTAGTATTACTATGCCCTCCACCCAAACTGTTAACCTATTATCGCCCTCGTCGTCACGCAAGGCTGACTTCAGCCGCCTTCCGCCCTTCCGGTATTCTTACTCATACTGACTATTGTTGGGCTTGAGCGAAAATAAAATCGCACAATAAGGACCGCACTGACAGCGAAATTACGAGGTGCGATCCAAACGTCCCTGGGCTGGGATTATTAATGCTCGAAGACATATTGTCAGCCTCCAAAGAGTCCAATTAATTAGGAGCCAACATTGTGGTTCCAGCGCTGTTGCCAAACCTTGAAGCATTCCTGGAAGTCTTTGTGTGTCACCCTGTCAAGTACCATCTGCGATTCGGCCTATATCTCTTCAGTAATCTTGAATCTCCTTGCCATCAGCTTAATTTTCATCTCTGAGAAGTGGGGAAAGGATCACTATGCTGACTCCCGACTGGACTACATCAACAGTGAAGGAAGAATGTAATACATGAAGTAAGTGTAAGAGATTTAATAGGCACAGTCCGGGGACTTTCGGATCGCACCTCGTATATACTGAGCTAAAAATATACTTCAGTAATGGCAGTACTTTTGCAAGCTGAAGCAATTCCAGCGACAACACTGTTTCGCCCTGGACAGAACGAGCAAAACAGCAGATATTTTTTTCCCCTGATAAAAGCATAGGTACAGGGAGTCGCAAAAAAAAAAAACCAAAATAAAAACAATATCCACCAAATCCTTAATATCTCCTACAAAAATTTACAAAATGACTTGAAATTTTGTACACTTAATGGCCAAAGATCTCTCATTTGTCAAAATTTTATTAAAATGCGCACCAGAATATGCATTTTATGTCATTTTGAAATATAACGTACATCTGAATCCCCTCAGCTTTTTCTGAGGGGACCAAAGGAGGGCATTTCAGCGACACAGGCAATGGTTTCAACAGGATGGGACCATGCCTCATACGCCTCAAAGAACCCTTCAATGGCTACAAGGAAAATTCGATGACAAATTGACAGACTGATCAGCCGACGAGCACCAGTGGAATGGTCCCCCCACAGCCCAGATCTGAATCCCTCGACGTTTTTCTATGGGGGTTTTGTGCTGATTTTCTGACGTTTACAAATTTGCGTCATTTTTTTAAACTTGCGGTTTTTTTGGTTTTTTTTTTTTTTTTTGAAAACGTCGTAAAATCACATTTTCCAAAACATTTTATTCAAACTTTCTACGATTGTGTTTCCTTGGACATTTTAACATTTTATAAAGTTTCATGTGATTTCATAAAAAATTGTGCGAGTTATTACGTTTTTGGTGGGTATCGTTTTTTTGCGACACATGGTACCTAAAGAAGCGTTCACCGGGCCACGAAGGGCTTTTGAGCTACAGAAGTAATTTGAGATTAAGTGTCCAGAGGTTATCAAGCATCCCCTTGACTTCTTGAGATGCCTTAACTCCTCAGACTAACAGTTTCCATACATCAAATTATGCTTAGGGAGTAAAAGTATTATCTACAGGGCGATGTCAAGATAGTGCAATTTTCACTGTGAGACTAGCAATCCCAGCTCCTCTTATTAATAATTCTCCCCACTCTACCTTTTATCTCCCCAATCCTCTATGACTTTTCAGCCTGTCAAGAAAGGGAAGTTATAAAGACTGCAAGCTCTCAACTTTTGTACTGCAGTCTACTCCGCCTAATCGCAATCTAGAATATCGCTAACATCACCATTTCCACGTAACAAAATGTTTCATTTCTATGCATTATAACAGTCGCTGGATAATCGCAAGTTTTTCCCATGCTCCCAAGGATTGCGATTACATGGTTTTGACTGTAGATATACAAGCTGTGTATGTGTACGCGCCACGCTTCTCAGTTATCAGCAACAGCCTTCCTTCCTAACAATCAAGGAAACCTACGGCTAGTTACGTCACACTGACTTAGTGAAAAAGACGCGCCAGACAACTCTGCCCAGCACCCTCCTCTCCCCCTCCCCGTTTTCTTTTCTTGTCTCATTCTTGAGAGATGCTTGACACGAGCCGAGACGAGGCGCACTGTGAAAGGTCAAAATGGCTATGTTATGACGTCTCTGCAGTCAAGAGCGAATCCAGTTAGGAGAACAAAGTGGACCTGTATAAGAAACCCGCGCGGAAGCCATGACCTATAATTTTCGACCCTTGTATTTATTATTCCCCCGACCCACGTAAACAAAGGTTGCTTTGAATAATCGGATAAAATTTGCAATATTTCATTCTGCCTTTCTCACCACAAAACAATATCTGTCTTTTTTTAAAAAAATCTGAATTGGGTGGGGATGGGTGGGAAGGAAAAAAAAAGAAGTGGGTGTCGTGATAATAATCCTGTCCAGGAAAAGAAATGTGATGGAAATCCCCAAAACCTAATTTTAACTGGAGATGACAATGGATGTAGTGTTCACAGTCAAACAGGAAACAACTCCCAGCGCACTATCCATAAATTTCGTGGGCGCACTAGTGCTGGAAGCGAGTACTCATTAATTTCAATGACAGCCTCTTGGGACGTCTTACAACAGATGAACATTGGGCAACACAGCAAGCCTTCCTCGCAGTCCTCATAACCAGGACGTCAGGCCAGTAGTTTGGTTTCGCAGGTCATGGGCACTCGTAATCCCAGCTTTCCCACCAACCAAACGGAACACACTCTGTTGAGGATTTCCTTTGCGTCAAGGCGACTCGCAAGTTGCAGCCCCACCCTTGTATAGTACATCTCAGGTTCAAGGGCAACTGAGGGTCGCATATGGACATGGCAAGATACATCTTCCGCCAATTAGCGTGCGTGAAGTCGGGGGTGTGTCGGCTTCTCGGCTTTGGTTGTTACGAAATTTGCCGGACTTCCGGCGGTTCAACACCTGCTCCTAATCATCAGCTTAAGCCCTTGGAAAAAGTCTCATGATATTGCTCTTATTTAATGCAAAAACCGACATCTGAACTTTCAAGCATATCATGGCACTGCATAGATCTACTTCTATTTGATGTCCTTCATACGCACTATTATAAGATCCTTCCGTTGAGTGCTTGGTTTGGAGTTAGAGCAGGATTAGAAAAGAGGTAATGTCAAGGGACTATCCCAAGATTCCTATTTCTTCCTTAACCTTTCCCATAACCCCGCTCCTAACCCTGAACCAAGCTCTAGGCGGGAGTGTCCTTATACATTGCCTACTAATAAATTCAGAGTGCAGTGCAGTGCAATGCCATGTGCAAAGACGCAACCCTCCATTACAGGCACGATGATGATGCCTCTCAGCCCCATAATCAATGTTCACGAACTACACAAATGGTTACACACCACAGCCCAAAGAGTCAGGCAATGCACAAGATGTGTGGTGTCAATACTAACACCTACGCATGTTTGTAAAGGAAGGGAACAAAAGAAAAGAAAACCCAAAGATTTCAGCTATCTTTACAGTGCTTGCGAACCCCAGTCTACTCAGTGGGGCACGAACTCAATTTTTACAATCTATCTTGTACATAATCTCAAAATGCAATTCATATTATCATCTCCAGCTTAAAAAGAAAGAACGTAACTCTATGAGGCCTTTCTACTCCACGTCGTCTATAAATTAAGTTAACATCTAGATCTAATTAACATGCTTTCTCGAGATCTCAGCTCCTCTAGTGCACCAACTGCGAAAAAAAAAATTTAAAAAAAAAAAAAGGTCAAGTGAAGTCGGACGATAACATGGAGAAATGGCGCACGGTAACGTGCTGAAAACAGGCATAAAGCCAAAATCGCACTTACACACTTCTGTGAACCGAGGCAGGTATTCCCGCAACTTCTAGGAACATCGTTTCAAAACTGCAGTGAAGATTCCAAGAAAATGCTTCAAATCAAAGAAATGAAGCGCCCCACCCCCCCATCCTAGTCGATTCCCATGTAAAATCAAGCATCTTGCACCGACCTCCACCACCCTCTCCCATTTTCCCCTCTACTGTCACCGCACTTCTCTCCGGTGTCACTGGACAGTCACACATATCAACTGTTTAAAGCTGAAGCATGGCACAGCCTGAAACGGCAACTGTCGGACACGCCATTAAGTTCAAACATTCGCTTTCTGTCATGACAAATTACGCAGGCATTCGAGCTACACATGAAGTCTGACACACATTATGTCTGTTGAACTGAAGCAAATAAAGGCTCCGTGGAATAGGCATCTGCGTGGCATCTTCAAGACATGTCTTAGCCGACCAGCATTGCCGAGGCTCCTAATTCTCTGCCTTATAGTAGTATGTTAGTAATATCGCTGTTTCAATTAGCAGTGTCGCCGTTTCATGTTTTTCAAGTGCTGATGTCACAAAATTACAATAACCTTCTTAGCCTGTGCATAGGAATAGTACAGGAAGTATGACGGGGTACGGCGGATACAGCATGAGTATGTTTCTTCCGGAACGTTTCGGTAACTGTGAGAGTTGTTTATAACTAAAGATAAAGAGCTACAGATCACAATTATACAGGCTTACAAAGAGCAAACTATGTCCGGTTCATGTGAACTTTGAGACTTCTTAAAGTCTGATTGCAGTTTGCCCAAAACTGCCTTCAAAACCACTTTAACCCTCCATGCCCTACATTGCTGCTTTGGTCTCAATGCGCAGTTGCTTTGGACATGAAATGTGTAATGAGCATTTTATGGTGAAATGTGCCTCAAAGTGCTGAATAATGATTTTTATTTCTGAACTATTTCTATTGATCAAAGGTGGTGCTAACTTCTGGAAACTAAACAATATTGGTGTCACATAAACCATGCTCTCCCTAGGTTTTCCAAAGAAGATTTAGATGAAATATCTCAGGGAAGAGCAGGGTCACGCCAGGGCCAGGTACTTACCACTGTTGTTATTGTTGTTGTAGCTGGCCGAATTGAGGATGTTGTAGATCTTGAGGACGCTGATAGAAAGCCTCATGACGGATGCCTTGTCCAGCTGGCTCGACACACTCTCGGGCAGGGGGAGACAATTGGCCAACTCCACGAAGACCTCGGTCTCCTTGCTGCGTCTACATCGGGCGGCATCTCGCGACTTCTCTTTACGCTTCTCTGTGTTTCTGTGGACAACAGCAAGATGCTCGGTGACTCTGACTGTCAGCAAAAGAATACAGTGTCCCAGTTACTTTCTCCACGTTGTGCGAGTCGGGGAAGACATTCCCCCCCCCCTCCCCCCGACTTGTCATGAATTTGAGGGGGCAGTCTAAATTTTTGGAGGATTTTTTATATTGAAAATATTTTTCTCAAGTAATGCTAACTCTGAGGTTCGGGAAAGAAGTAAAGATCGGCAAGCGTACATTTTTTTTTTNGGGGGGGGGGGGGGGGGGAGGGGAAGTGGAGGAGGGGATTTAAGAGACGTATTGTGCGATCGTGTGGTCTGGAGAAAACTCTGACATTCTCTTTCGAATACAACTGATCAAATCAATACATCATTTCCAAGTAGGTATTCCATGAACATTAATGACAAACAAAGATAATTTCAGTGCGGTTACAAACACCAGAAACATCTTTTTGATCACATAAACAAGGACTGTTTCCCGTTTCATTAAGGTGGGTAATAAAATGTATATGACACTTACATATAATATGACTTTGACCACCCCAAGGATGCTTGTTCTTCTCTCGCCCAACCCCTGACCTTGTCCCTACCCCAGTTGTAAGTGATGCGTCTCAGAGAGAACAGGGCAAAATTTTAATGACACTTATATCGTCACCGTCCCGTAATACTGTCGTAAATGCAAATCTACCAAAAATCGGTTACGACAGTGTTAGGGACGGTGACGATATTACTTTGACCACCCCAAAGATGCTTGTTCTTCTCTCGCCCTATCCCTGACCTTGCCCCTAACCCAGTTGTAAGTGATGCTTGTCAGAGAGAACAGGGGCCATCTGGCGGGTCGAATTTACGAGCTTAAATTACAGCTGGAGTTTACATCATAAAAAGGATCTGAAACTCGTGTTTACCTAATATTAAATCAATGAATTTCTTTATACATTTATCGTATTCGCTCGCCAAACGCGATAAATGTATAACTCACTTCATAAATCTGATATCAAACCAACACATGTTCTTGGTCTTCTATTTATTTACAATGAAGGTTACATTATGAACAAGGCAGGTGTGAAGCAGGGGTTTGAAAAATACTGTTATGAAAGTTCTTCCTTGGAATGGAAAAGGGGTGACGGAGGAAGGGGCGTGGGGAAGCGAAAATCTGTCCGTGCCGAAGTTGATTCATTGAGTCAGTGAGTCATAGACAGTGACTGAAGAACACAGTATGACATGGCAGTGACATTTGTGAAGATATAAAATGATATTCAACGAACAGGCAAAATGAAGAAGACTTGTTACAAACACAATACTGTTCTACAAACACAATACTGTCCTACAGCTACTGGGAAACCCTATTAAAAGAACAATGGCTTGACAATTCCCTTCTTAGCACACTGTCATTAAAAAGTCTCAACTGTTTGTTCCTGGCTTTAAAAAAAGCAAACTGAATTACACAAAACTTGTGACAACACACCCTCAGTAGTTTGGCAAGAGAGTGGGTGTGGTATCAGGCATAGACCGTATCACGACCGGGCGCCAATCACGCAATTCTGCGAGGACGATTCCAGAAGCTGGTGCATGCTCATATCTTTCACAATAAATACACATTTTCAACAGCTTCAATGTCTGTTAAGTTTAAGATTACAATCTCCGGTTACAGTCTAGCCAGTTAATAGGACATTCCATTCTTCAGAGTGTACACACTATTAAATGCTAAATGCCAGTCATTTCGTTTACCGGCTTTATGGCTATCGACCTATCCGGACAGATCAACACATTCCTATCCCACCTCCACCTCATTCTAAAACATGACGCAAAGAAAATGGCGTCAATCAGGTCACGTTATTGTTAATAACAATAAATTTTTGCCCATCGGTTAGTGAAAACAATGTGTAATATTAACATTCGACAGTGTAAACAACCGTCTTAATCACAGCACCGCCCTGCTGACTACTGTATTGTAACCAGGTTGAGCAGAATTCCACTTAACGAAGAACATCGCTAATGACTAACAGTAGGTCACAGAAAGTGTAATGGACACTTCTGATATGTGTACACAAGCATTTCATAAAACAGGCATACTAAAGCAAGGTCATTTTACACCATAATTTATCGTTTCTGACGGTAGGGCTTTGATATTCAAAGATATTTCAGCCCTTTACTTTAACGAATTTCAAACGAGAAAAAGAACCCTGGTGAAAATGGGTTCTCCTTGAAGAGTTTCTCCTCATCACAAGAACGAAGACCTGTAAGGATGAATTTCATAATGTTCGAAATTTCATGACAAAGGCTAAGAGATCTTGTGTGAATTGCTACTGGACAGTCTAGAATTTCAATTATGGGTAACGGGATTTTGTATTATATATTAAAAGCAATTAGGAAGTATCCAGTATTTCCGTGATGACCATTCACAAAGAAAAGGCAGACCGTCAATATCAAATTTCTCCCAGCACAATCATCGTCTCGTCATCATCATCATCATCGTCATCATCATCACCATAATTTTAAAAACATTAATCCGCACTGAACATAAGAAGTAAATAAAGAAAAATATATGAATTTAACAAAGTTAATATGAATTTTCGGACTGGGGTCCCGCCTCAGACGCAAAAAAACATCTGAACTAAGAATAAACTGGCAAAAGTAACAGGAATTTAAAAAAAAAAATGTGAACAACAGTCATGAAAAATAAAAGGCTTGAACAGACACAAACATCAAACCAGGGACGGGATGAAGGCAAACAGAAACAATTACGGTGCACAGCCGAGCAGGACTAAAGACGTACACACCACATTCTTTTTTTTTACGAAACGAGTAACAGTAACTATTTACTTTCACTCTCTCCATTACACCTTCTCCTACTGTCACACTCAACAGCCAATCTAACATCCCCTCTCCCCTTCCACACACACTCCTATCTTACTTTAACCACGCAACACCTTTGACATTTAACGCAACTCTGTCTCTAGCAATAAACTTTTTTT
>JAWQUT010000265.1:640055-654209 GCA_033807755.1 Ellobium chinense
CGTCTCTTAATCTCTCTTTCTCTCTCACAGATACAGACACACACACCCTTTTCACTTTTAATCGGTTCTGTTTGCTCATATACAGCAGACGCTGTTTGAGCTTAATAAAGTTATTGTAATTGTTATTGTTTATTGTTATTGACAAGAGCTTGTTTGTACGGTGTATTATTATTATTTATGAGGTCAGCTGCCAAAGGGGGAGCATAGGTTCCAGCTATGCCACCTGAGAAACAATGGGAGTTGGGTGGGGTTCAGTAATTGCTGCGAAGGTGCTTAAATTGTTTAACATTACGCCACTGCGACAAGGCTCATCTTGACTCATCATCATTATCATCATCATCATCATCATCATCATCATCATCAACAACACCTCCACCACCACTGTCCGTCACTATCGGCCTGCCTGGAAGCTGGCATACTTTCTAATCACGTCCAGTACCAAAGACATCTAGCCAGAATATAGAGGTTGTGCTAGAATAACGGAGGGATCCACAATCGCCTGCAGATTTGCGAACAAACAAACAAACCGATTTCGGTTACCACCTCCTAGCTGTCCCATCTACAACCTAAAGTCAGTGCAAGAAAAAGATCTGTCCCATCTACAACCTAAAGTCAGTGCAAGAAAAAGATCTGTCCCATCTACAGTCTACAACCTAAAGTCAGTGCAAAAAAAAGATGAGGAAATCCGGTATAAACTAGGCGATCTTGATCAGACTGGTTATAATATGTATAGATCTAATAGAAGATGGGACGTCATACACCGTGGCCATCGACAGCCGAGTGAGACGGTACAAGAGCTAATAATAATGAATTGAATTGAGAGACGGTATAATATCCTGGCGGCAATGTAACGGCTGCTTCTCTTGGAAAATTTTCGACCACTTTCCTTAATTAAGGTAATTAACTGGTCGAGTGAGGCTCATTAACTACACAAACAAGCACACAAACGAACAAACTTAAACAAAAACCAAAACCCGGGGCTCGGTTCACCAAATAGGTTAAATTATGTTTACTTAACCGAAATACTAACATCGATTTTTACATTAGGCCAACGATAGTTTTCTTTTTGTAGTTCCCTAACGTGTACTCTTCATACCTTATTATACATTGTTGACACACCGGTCAAAAACACAGGCAATGGCCGGCAAAGCAATCAAATAAACATGAACTGCGATATTCAATTAGGTGACGTCGTTTCCCTCAAAGTGGAGGAGGGGATGCAGAGACTACATCCTGCAATCATAATGACCGAGACAAAAATTCTGTTTTTCTTTGACAATTAACGCATGTTTCTACAACCAGTCAAGCTCTTGCACAGACTTTTTTTTTTATAAATGCTATGTGGTAAAATGTGTGGGTTTTGGTGGGGGTTTTCTTTTTTCGCAACTCATGCATGAATTTGAGCTTTGGAGAGAAAAAAAATACTGCCGTTGCACTGTGAGAATGAAGTGGACATAAACAACAACAACAATAAAAAAAAAACAACAACTGAGTCGATAAAAAAATTGAGCGTTGAAACAGCGGGTTTTTTTGTTTTTTTTTTAAAATAAAAATCCTATTTACTCTGGGAGAGGGATGCAGATAAAAAAACGCTGACATAAAACTGCGATATTTAACGCTATAGGCTGAGATTAAGAAAATGAGGGACAAAAAGAACACATAAACTCCTTATCTTCGCATCATAAGAACAACCTTTAAAATACTGTAAAAGATAACACATCACAAGTAAATACGCACACGCCCACAAGAAAGACACAAACTCCAACGTACCCAGATGCACAGGACGCAGACCTCACGCAAAACGAAGCAAGCGGCAAGAAACTGAGAAATCTTTATTCACAACGTGGGAATTGATGCGACAATCTCTTTGGTGTTGTGACAGCCTTTGCAATGAGAACGCTCACTGTGCGTGAACATACGCTACGGAATTTGAAATATGTGTAGAAAGAACACTCAGTTCGGCGTATGCATTAGTAATTATACATGCACTGGCTGTTTTCATTATAGAAGGCTGTTGTCCACAAACTGTACATATACTAATTAAATGTGACCGTGTCCCTATCCACCTCTCTCTTCGGAGTACTACATTTCAACCACTGAAAGACCTCTTGTCACGCAGCAAACCTCTGCAGGTTTTATGAGATGTAAGGGGTCTATCAAACGATATGAGCATAAGACGACAGAAACTTTCTGTCTTTCAGGAAAGCGGTCTTTCCTATGCAGATATTTCTTTTTCTTCTTTTCCTTAGCTGACATTTGTGAGTACTTATAACAAAAATAATGCTGTTCAAAAACTGCGTTTAAACAAGGTGAAAATGCGTATTTTACGCAATTTTTTTTGGCTTGTTCCTGCGTGAGAACGACAGTTGTATTATCACTCTGATGACGACATTGTTTTAAAACCACTATTAAATCATAGCTTCTGAAGTTTCAACTTTACTAGTACGCACGGACACACGTGAATCTAAGTTCCTGTTATTCTGTCTTACTTTTCTATCTCGTTACGGTCGGATACATCTTTGAGCCTGCTGTTCTTATAATGAAGGTAAAATTACAGAGCCCACTGATCCGCTGCTATTCATTTCAAATCGTGCACTTCAGACATGTCATCCTCACAGTAATCCATACATATATCCTTACCTAATTGCGTTGCTTGTTGTTACAATGTATACTCTAGGGATGGGGTGAGGGGCGCGAGTCCCTGACTCCTTTTTACTCAAAACCAATTTCAGGCTTGACTGCCATCAAAGCACCGGTCTTAATGAAATTGCCTTTACAATTCTATCCATGTCCCTAAATAGGCATTCCTCCTTATCTCATTATTATTATTGTGCTTTCAGATTCACGGGGTCCCGACGGAATTTCCTATATCTGTTTCTATAGTATTGGGGAAAAGACAAAAATGGGAAGTAAAATAAATGTGAAGCTTTTACAGGAGTCTTTTATAATACCGCAGACAGCGTTCAACCGAAAGTGCCGCTAAAACGAAAGGTAATAATAGGCCTCGTTCATATTCTTCTTTCTAAACTATTCTGTGTAAACCGAATCTCTGTTCTACGAACATAACTCTCTGGTTCCGCGGATTTCGTTCCATCTGTTCTCTACTATATTCCTAATGTTTTCCTTATCAGTATACCCTCATAATTTTGAACAATCGCGGTTAAATTGTGGTAGTATGAAACTCGCCTCCACATATATCGAACCCCAACCCCCCCCNNNGAGGAAAAAAAAAGCCAAAACTGGCGAAAAGTCGCAAGTCTGGCATAATTCTGCTTCCGCTCCCTTCCACCTAGCCTCGATTTCTTTTTCCACTGTATACGCAAAATGGCATGCTAAGTCTAGACCTACATGTTATATTTTCGTTTTCTCACAACAGAATCCTAAACATTATGTCGTCTTCTTAGTATGTGCTCAGACGTACTTACATAATAACTTCGCACATTCTATCCATAGCAATGACTATACTACATTATCACTACAATGATCATTCAACCACCATTACCACTGCAACGTAACGACGAACAGTACCAATAACAAGATGAATGATGGAGAGATAAATGAACGATCATACCATCGAACGAACGGACGAACGAACGAACGAACGAAAGAACAAACGATGGAACGAACAAACGAACAGACGGACAATCAAGCAAACCAACGAACGAAAAAAAAAACAACGAACGAAAGCACGAACGAACGAAGAAAGAAACAACAATGGTGACATTACAGAATGCAACCACAGCTTACTTGTATGGCATACTGGGCTTCGAAGCGACGGGACACGAGCGTACTGTGATAACAGACACCCGAGATGGAGGTAAAGCAAAATCAGATAATAACTATCACAGTCAGAGATCACTGGGTCGATTAAGTGTGGACAAACAATCAACAGTTTTGTTTGCTAGGCAAATCTTGATATCACATAGGAAACAGTTTTGCAAAACGTTTCTTGTTTCTACAACCACATTATTGCACTTTCAATTTCTGAGGAAAATACACATTCGCATGAGACTCTGACAGAAACTATTGAGCATCATCATCACTGGACAAAAGTAATAACTCTTATCAAATGAAAAGAAACCACATACAACGTCGCAGTTTTCTAACAACTTGCCAGGCTAGCTAAACACTCATTAAAATTGAGAACTCTCTTCAACTCCGCGAAAATATTGTTCCACAAAGGACATCTCTACTCGGTGACAATCACAGCACAACGAAGTTCTGCCCACGGTTCAGCTGGGATCAAGACTAAATTTTCCTGGAAATCTCCTGTATATATATATATATATATATGAAAAATCTCTTTAATACTGGATTCCAACGTTCTCCTTTCTGAGTACCAAATGACATTCTACACTAAGGCATAGTACGGCATTCTTCTCAATAACACAGGCTATCTACGAGGTTAACCCAAGGTCAAAGATTACCGGGTTGTCAAAGACTTTTATTTGCTTCCATGCTCTACCATATGATTTCCAGGGTGGTCTAACGTATTTTCCTGACAACAACTTCAATAAAACCATCTCACGACAAGGTTTGGCGCCTGAGGGCTATTCCGTTCACCTCGATCGATGCATGGCATAGTAGTTCCGGACTAAATTATGACCAGCCAATCCAATTTATCTCAACTCCATTCATTTTTCATGGCAAGTGACCAGTTTTGCCTCCTCCTGATATGTGTCATTGCAATTTTCCCTTGATCACTGTTTTCAATTTTTCAGGTGTAGGGCACTCATGAGTGATGGAAAACTGGTTTGGTCAAAGCTCTGCATAACCACCAACATCCTCAAAGTTTGATTTCCACGCTAACTGACATCTGACAATATTGGTAATAAACTGATAAGAATCAAGGAAATTCGCACCCTATTGTTCTTTTCACAGAATTCGAACGACAAAATAATAACAATAGTCAGCCTGACAAGATCAACTGGGCAAATAATAACAGTATAACAACAACAAGAACAACAAAAATCAGTTTAAGAGTAAAGTGGTTTATGTCGCCATCGTCAAGACTCTATGGATTCCACATTGTTTGGGACCAAATACCGTCGAAGGCGGAGGAAGTCAAGAAATTGTATCAAAGAGAACACCGAAACAGCACTGGGTCAGCAAGATAGTAATCAGAGACAATGAGCATTAAAAGCGCACTACGTCATCGCGAGTACCTGATCCAAAAGAAATCGGTAGAGGAATACGGCCGCAACGGTCTCATCTTTGAGAGGAAGCCATGGCAGGAAAATTTAGCATACATAAAACAAAACTGGCCAGAATTCAAGTCAGAGCAATGAGTATACAAGAACACAAGAATCTTTATTTGCTCAGTTGTTTTAAAAAAAAAAAAAAAGACCAAGCAAAACCCCCAAAACAACTGTCCATTCAGTTCATGCTTATTTCCCCCGATAACGCTAATCCTTAACCGCACATTATTGTAGACTTTTATTAAATCATAGGGTCAACATTTGCATTACCATCTGGCCTTGGCGTAACTATCATCAGCCTGCGGGTGCAGGATGGAAGGTCATTCATTTAATCACTGCCAGCAAAGCCTGAGCTTATGTCAACAGGTGAAACAGGTTGCTTACCACTTAGGTTTGATATTGATAAAAAGATGATTGCCTACTGGCTAAAGTTAGTTACAGGTAAAAATACGAAACTATCTAAATGTATGTATGATGTCATATATTATTATCATACTAATAACTTCTTTNCCAATCTCCCTCCAAAACATCCACGTTCGGATTAAATACCCCGCTAAATGCCACTTAGTCCAAACTTCAAGTTCTGACGTCTTCCCACTGCCATCAATGTCGCGCCCATTTTGTCAAAACCTCAGATCTCTATCTTCGATAATTACGTTGTAAGATGGGAAACCAAACTATTTCGTTATGTACTTCACCGATAAGAGCACGTATCGGCACTTCATGGAATGCCACTAATAAGAAAGCTAGTTCCCTTTTCTGCCGTAAATCAATATCCGACGTTTGCACTTACGAATGTCAGTGACAAGAACCAGTAAAACTGTTAAATAGCTCCACAGGTTTTAACTCAACTCTATTATACAATATATCGAATCCTCTAGTAGACCTTACTTCTAAGGAATGGCTTTGGCATGTGCAATTTTACGAAAATCAAAATTTTGGTTTTTTTTCGGCTTCTTCTGTAAACTTCGGATATTGGCATTTATGCATCCAAGCGATACAATAGCACCCCCTAACCCCTCCCTCCCAAATAAAAAAAATGAGACACGTTTCTTTTTTTACATCATTTGATCTAGCATACAGTCGTATATTATAAGACTAATGAAAAAGATCTGAATATTCACATGAATGTTGTTACAAATCAGTCTTGTGTCAATTTGTAGCAAATAGGCCAGTCACCAGGAGCCACCAGGCACTTTCTATTATAATCTATGGGTTTTGACTATGGGTTTAAGGCACGTCCAGTAGCTATCACTGTCTGCAACACACAAAAATTTATATCATAAGATTACTTTCCATGTTCCAGGTGTCCCTAATACCATGCTGTTCCTGATGTGCTGCGATCACTGTACATAGATGTAATTATATAAAACGTTTCTGAAAACTGGGTCAAGCAACCATTTCCTCTTCCCTAGCCATTAATGTTCAGTTCTCTACGTCATTTGTTGCATTTCATAACTCTTCATTCCTCCAAATCTCCGGCACGATGTTATGATTCAAAATTCACAATTTAATCGACCTGATACCTGATATATTTCCGCGATCGATTGGGAGTCAAAAGCGGACGAAGAAATATAGCCTTACCGAAAACAAAATACACGAATACTCGTAAATCAAACCACACGAACACACCTACATGAACATGCGCGACATTAAAAATGTCGAATTTTTGGCTGGAATGCAGACTAGAGGAAAAATTAGCATCAACATCATCAAAGGAGAGCTCAATCCTGCGACCACTGCGATAAAAATGTTGGTAGCAATTCATATCCCAAAATTTTAGCTGTGAAACATTACATCTTCCGAAAAAAAAAAATCCGAACTGCTAAATTTTCATTTCCCTATTTAGTCACCAGCCAGCACATTCCCCGAAAAATATCCATCGAGCGATACCAACCTGTATTTTTGCATGAATGGACCTCTTTTAGCATAGGTAATGCACAGACACGAACAAACTTTCACGTCTCAAATAAAATTCAAATCACCATCTTTCTGCATCATCGCGGTTTAGGGAACAATAGTAAATGCCTGTGATACCGCACTGTCAAACTGATCATTTGTCACAGCATTCGTGTGGGAGGACGAATGACTTTTCGGGAATGTACTCTTATTTTTCGGGAATGGTATGGTCAGATCTTCAGACTGTTTTGAGAATTTCGGGGAAAGGTATTGCAACCAAACTGTCACTCCCACTTACATGACCTTTATTAGCGACAACAGAGACCGCTTCTGCCGGCCTGACATCAATCGCTCATGAATTTAAGGCGCATGCAGTGCATTTTGTCAGACAAGCCAAACAGGGCAATGTTGTATGTCCGATAATGAGCAGTGCGTTATGTCGGGTGACTTCTACTCTACCACGTTACGTCGGGAAATATCGAAATCGCGTAATTAACATATTACTTGCACGAATTTTAACGTTTCAAACCATGTAATATCAATATTAGGCTACATATTCAAACACGTTGATAATGCCTCCTGCTAAAAGTACAAAGTAAGTAAAATTTTATGGCTAAATAGCTGTAACACGCCTTTTTTCTTTCATTGACTTACTTTTATGACCCTGAATTGTTTATATTTGGTGAAATTTCATGAATGGTATACTCATTATTTATTTTTTTTCTTTACAACAGACATCATCATTTATCATTTCGTGTGTAAGTTCTCAAATACCAAATACTGATTTAAAATTTATATTGCCATTTGTAGTTTGCCTGCTACTATGGAAAACTATCTAAAGTACCGTGCACAGAACGAAGGAAACGGCCTTATCACAAATTTAAATGTGAAGCAATGGGAAAAGTTGTTTTATCCTAGTTTAACGGATGATTCCCACGGGGTGGGAAGGGGGAGGGGGGAGGTTGTACATTTTTGGAGGGATTTTAGGTTTTTCTCGAATAATACAAACTCTGAAGTGCAGGACAAGAGTGAGAGATCGGGCGCGCTTAAAGGGCGGGACACGCTATTGCGCTGTCTGGAGAAACGCTGTATGACATTATTATTATGTAAAATGATCCGTCAAGTAATGTATTAAATTATCAAAGACTTGTAAAGCGTAGTCTATGACATTATCGAATACCGTTTAGGGAGGGGAGGGAACACTTGTTGCACTAAGTATGCCAGTATGTGAGTCAGACTACTGTTTGGAAATGTAAAGTCTAACTGGCTGTCCGACCCCTGCTAGAAGATCACAAGACACAAACCGTTCGCGCTGACGTAACTAGAATGCATAAGGTGAAATACAAACACAGGCGCAGATCTGCATAGAATTTTAACCCCCCGAAGACTGAAGACGTATTTACACGACCTGTACCGCACATCAACCAAGAACTAACAGCGCATGGCGCTAAAACTTTATCTTTCTTGCACATGGCTAAGCATTAACTGTGTAATTAGATGTTTTGCACATTCACTGAGCCAGTCCACCTCTCTCATGCTTTAAGCCATAGACTATTTCTGGAAACTGTGTAGTTTTAAGATGATCATTCAAAGTCGACGAAAAACTGTCCACTGTCCATGATGACTCTCTCGATGACTTTGTAAGAACCTCGATTCTGATGACTTTGTAAGAGCTCAAGTAACAGCTAGAAAACTTAAAGCAATTTAGTCTTGTCTAATCTGCATCTCAGTTATTTCTTAAATTATATGTAATTATTAACTATAAGATAATATAATTATTATTATTATATTATTACGATTAAATAAAAAGTGTTTGTGTCATTTTGTTTTAACTGATTTTAGCTTTGTTTTATTTATGAATCTGCAATGTCGATCTGCTGGTTGTCGCACGCCGCTTAGTGCTTATCCTCATGGAGTTATTTTCTATTCTGATGAACTGAGCTGATCTGAAAATGTTCCTGGAACTGAGCTAAACTTGATCTATGAGCATTTTTTTCCCTTAGTGAACTGATTTTTATGGGAACTGACAGTTTTGGTGAACTTGCCCAAGCCTGGTCTGCAGTCAGTGTATTTTGCATTATGAATCAACTTTCCTTTACACGCTAACATCATAGTTGCATGAAATCTCAGTTTTCCTTCCACGCCTCATTTTCATGGAATACGTAATAGGCCTACGTCAACACGAACAAAATCAAAGGTTTAAATTAATGAGCAGAGAAAACATTAACAAGAACAATATTTATGGAGCAGTGGGGTGCAGGAAGAAATAAGTGGCTCACTTCCAACAATGTGCCACATGGGAGATTCGTCGTTCAGAGTGGAAAAACAGTCTGAAAAACCGCACCACTGGGTGAAATGATTCCGCTATTGATTTTCAGTAATATTCTCTATTCAGAAATGGAAACTCCCGTACTATGGTTCCGCAATAACCCATTGACAGTGTCAGTGAAAATCAGGTTACCAAATCAATATTTTGACTGGGAGATAATAAGGTAATGTTTTCAGACACGTTTTGCTTCAACCCCAATAGCAGAAAATGGATACGGAATCAAGCAGATCAGAATAATATTGACAGCTAAAATTTGATTTCATGGCTCAGGTAGTTTCAAGATGATTTACTTCATGATCAGGGATACCACTCATTTTTCACAATATTCTCTGAACTTTCTAAAAGTTCATGTAGAATCCTGAGTGGATATGTCATTATTAGTTATTAGTGATCTACACAACACAGTGACTGTTCTTGAGAACTATAACTTATATGTGCATATACATATAACTAGAATTAATCAGTCTCAATAAATCAGGAAGAGGATGTTTAGAAAAGTGGTAAAAGAGAATTAACATTTTTTTTAAATTTTGATTTTTTTAAGTTAGCTGTTTCTCTGACTAATGTCAAACATCATCTCTGAAAGGAACATACATTCTCTCAGTTCAATTAGATCTCTGAAGCGCGGCATTCATAACAATGTTCAAGATTTTTCACCCTCCTTTTCCAAATGACTCTTATCGACATCATGCCCTACTAAAATCCAAGTCTTAAGAATATTACTATGATGAAGAATTATTGGCGTCCATAAAGAAATCATAGGAAATAAGCACGGCAATCCTTTAAACCAAATTTGTCAATTTCATATGAACCAATTCTGCAGCAACAGAAAATTGTTTGCTGAATATCATATGATTGTTCAAAAAGCATGCAATAACTCTTCAACTCCCCGACCCTGTCTCCACTTTGAAAAGTTGGCGTAATTTTAATAGAAATAACTTCTTTGTTATGAAAATATATAAAATGCTCGATCAGTTTGTCTGGTAAAAATTTATCCAATCAACGACCAGAAATGCTGGAGAAGCTAAACTGTATCAGAGAATATCATATTCAACCACAGCCCTAAGACAGACACAAAATCATCTTTTTTGTGACTATGTCAGCACAACTTCCTAGATTCAATTGAAACCCACATTTGGGTGGTAGAACGGTTTATCATATGGGAAAGGACTGGAAAAAAAAATCACGCAAAAGCCCTGGTCCGAGCACCACACAGCAAAACCGATCCAATTACACCAGAAACCTAAGCTGGATAACTGGGGTCATGATAAGCCAAATGGTGCGAGAGCCCTTGTTGGGGCATTACAGAGCATGCAAGATCATTCCAAACAAACTGGAGCCGTGTCAGAATCCACGAGGCAAGACAATCAAACTCCTACTAAAAGTCCTGACCAGAAACCGCAGAGCAAGACCTGGATTACCATAGACTGGACTTGGAGAACATCAAAATCGCGCAGAAGAATATGCTGTACTATGACCACCATCACAGATTTTGCAAACTATCTCTCGTCACACGGCTGACAGTCTCATGTGGTGCATGACGGTGGGCAAATACCGAGCTTTCGACCCTCCCAAATGAATGAGGAAATGAGACGGGCTAGTCGGATGGGCGAGGAGATTTGTACAAAGCTCCTGGTAATAGGTCCGATGTAACCTTACAGTGGCCGGAGACGCCAAATAATCAGAGCAAGTAAAGCATGACACAAAAATTCTAGCCTCTTTTCTATACCTAACATGGAAGCTGATCCTTAATTATGCATGGAATGTTGTTGAGTTTGCATTCACTGAGCGTGGAACTTCTAGTGTTTCGAGTCCAGCGCTGTTAACTGCTAATCACAGAGAACGCCAGCGCTGTGAAATTAATGGGACAATTATTACTTAAGTGATTCCACTTCTGCGCCTTGACAAAAGAAGTTTTTCTAAAGTTTTCTGAAAACTGAAGAAGCGAAGAGCCTCAAGACATCAGACACTCTCCTTCACTCATGGAGTTTTCAAATTTAAGTGACTTCTCAAACTCAATAATAGCCCAACGAAGGCAGCATCTCTTTAACACATGACGTAACCCTCCACTGAAAAGATTCGTCCCGTGCGAGGTGCCTCCCCCCCCCCCCCCCCCCCCCCCCCCCNATTTTCCTATCACGATGTCACCTGTTTGCCGAATGTCTGTGACACTGACTTTAATAAACTGCCACACATCCAGCGTTTCTGTAAAAATGTTTCAAACACCTTACTAAAAAAAAAAAAAAAACTTAAGTGAAGCACATTTGCGTTAAAAAATTCATTTGCGTAAACAGTGGCACATGTGCGTAAACTGGTCTCCCATTAACCAGGTGCACATCATAGGATTATTTAAATTTGACATATTCTAACAATTTTGGTATAATGTTAAAATATGTCCCAGGAGAGAAAAGAAATCACGGCTCGAATCTCGACTATAAAACAATGCTGAGCTGATTTCATTAGGAGGGAGACCACTGAGTGTAGAAGTAATTATTTGGGCATTAGGAAATGTTCGAGTTAAGGTTGGTCACTCAGCATCAGGGATGTAACTGCACAGAATGGAAACAGCGAAAAAACTGCAGAGATTGGTTGGGAGCTATATCAGTTGAATGAAAAAACGTCTTCTAATACACCATGAATATTGCTGAAGATAGAAAACTTTAGGAGAAATGGGTGTGATGAAATGAAATGGTAGAAGGTACAGACTCGCTAGAAGAAACAGAACCGTCTTCAATGAGATGTTGACCGGCACAGTTAACTTGTGTTATTTACCGCGGCTTTTGGCGTGAGGATTGGAGCACCTATGGATGTGTATTCAGAATGTTGTGATGATGTTTCCAGCAATAAGTAACAAGAAAACTGAAGTCCTCTGGCCGTCAAATTAGAGAAAAAAGTGGCAAATAGCGGACGATTTACATCCTTGTAGCGTCTGAGTAAATTCTTCATTGAAAAAAAAAGGACTTTAGTGAGTTTTGTTTACCTCGCCCGAATAACGCTATCCTTCTGTCAAAATCCGATTATTTGATGTGATTTAAGTTGATACCTAAACTCAGATTATTAGGTTTTACGCTTCTATATATTTATTTTTCTTTACGCAAAATGTGACCAAATGATTAGGTTATTTACGCAAAAGCCATGCTATCTTCCTTACCGAACTTTCATGCGAGTATATTGGACATCATTTTCTCTGGGATATCATTTTTTTTTCAACCTCGCAAAGGAGAACTAATTGTAAGGAAGTAATGACGCTCCGTGTACTTCAAAGAGAAACACTGCACGGTCGGCTTTGTATACCGCTTAAGCGCCACACTTGCATAATTGAGCTGCAATTAAATGGAATTAACTGTTTATTTTCATTGTTATGAATATTCAAGCGCGTTTTTGTCGTATAATACAGAACAATATCATTCAAATATAAAGTGGTGTCACTGTAACCCGACAAAATTAATAGCTTTTGATTCATGACTTTGTTCCGAGTCTTGGAAGAATTTGTTTTGTTCCATAATGTAACAGAGGTCTAAGCGATCTTTTATGCTGTCTCCCATTAGACTCTTTTTATATTCGCCACCCAGATGACATTTTCATAATTAGCTGCACTACCATCCCATTTGCCTAAGTATGCATAAAGTACAGGGTGACCCCATCTTCCACTGCCCCCCTTCAAGAAAACCGTCTCTCGAATACGTTGAACTCTGGCGTAAAGGAGAGGGGGAAACGGGATGGTCACCAGATCTTGACATTAGAATTCGGCATCGTACTCTCTCTCTCTCTCTCTCTCTCTCTATCTATATCTCTCTATATATTATATAATACATATATACACACCCGCACGCGCGCGTGTACAAGTATATTACGAGTGAGCATGGATTAGTATGCTTAAATGCAAACAGCGTACTTTGTGACAAGACTCTACCAGTACGCCGTCAGTTTGCCGAGCGATGCGAAGCGCCACCCTGATGAGTATGGTGAGAAAATCAAAGGTTGGATAGTAAACAAAGACCCGGAGAAAGCGGTCATCAGATTATATAAGAACTGAAACCGAGCTCAATCCAATTTTCGATATTTACGATCACACAGTCGCTTCCCATCTCTGCCCACGTATTCTTGCGGAAAAGGGGAGGGAAGGATGGGCGATCTGCGGAGGCGTAAAAGGTGAGGCTTACAGATCTGATCCAATAATTCTCCACAGATTCCATAACGAGGCTCGTGACAGATATTATGCCATTTCTGGACAATAACCTATGTTATCCACGCCAGCTGGACAATAAAACCAGTAACCAAGGCAACAAGTGGCGTAATGAAAGTTAGCCAAATCATGTGATGATTATGCCCCACTGTAGGCTTAATGACGGTGTAAACATACAAATCGACATGGCCTATAATAATGAACAACAAATTGCTATCAATGACAGTGCTAAATTTGAAGTTTGAAGACTAAAAACAAAAAAAAGGGGAAGAGTCCCCGTTTGATGGCCCCTTCGACACAATTTCCTATGGTGAGTCTTGTGGTGTACGTCGATTATATCATTAAGTGAACAATACGACCAACCTGGCTTTAGGCGCTCAGGATAGTAACCACCTTCATTACTCTGTGGGCCTCTTGACTCTTGCCCCCTCCCCCCTTCCCCAGGACACTGCTGGGGCTACAGAGGTGTTAGCTACAGCCCTAATCAAGATTTACAGAAATGTTCTATAGGGGTTGACCAATTTTCCTATTTCTCTCTCCCC
>JAWQUT010000265.1:660895-677081 GCA_033807755.1 Ellobium chinense
CAATGCTTCACGCTTTATCCGACTGCATGTGGGCTGGTTTCAATGAGTTCTGATCATGTGACGAACGATATTACAGCCCGAATTTTTCCCGTACGTGACAGCAGCATCTGTCCGTGAAGCATACCAACCGCCTATGCAAGATATTAGGTAACCAAAGCCGTCTCTTTACCTTCACAGAAGTGTCATGAGAATATTATGTCTTTCGTAATACAACTGTTAATGAAAAAGGTGTCACCTTGAAGACATTTCACAACTATGCCAAATGTGGATGACGTATTTCCGGGGAACTAGCTTCCTCGCTGCTCTTTCTCTAAGGTTCTGGTGAGGATAATACATCTATCTACCTCCCCTTTCAATTTACCAAGGACCCATTCTTTCCTTTTGACGTCAGAAACGTACGCAATCACAGAGATTCCAAGCTCACTCTTCCTCTACCCTTCTAAACAAAACATAACTGTACAGGGTGGGGGAACGGGCAGAGGTGGTCACGGCCCATCGAGGTGCTCTGTGACTATACCATCTAAACGACGGACAATAATGTTAAATGAATAAACGGAATAAATATTGGCATATAATAATCAATCGTACAGCCGCTATTCACAAAATTTGTCAAGGAAGTCAAAGAATGATATTATGTGATGGGCTCGACAGAGATGCCATTGCAAACAGGACCTAGTTTCAACATTCAGACAATCTGGCTATGAGGGAGAAATTTGTTTATACAAAGACGTGAAAGACCTTTTGTATTGGTGAACACTGGTTCTGTCTGCAAATCAATCGGTTACATATGAAATCGTGTCTTGCAATGATTTTCCAGCGCTAAATATCAATGGAATATATGAACTGAAGATGTCCATTCTAAAAATTCACGAACCATTCATTTATTTACATTCATACATTTATCTTTACCTACGACTGCGCCATGATTACTAATGCATGTGATCCAGATAACATGCTGATGACATATTTATAAAACTATATGATGTAAGACGGCAGAGAATGCACGTACCAACTTAACAACAAAAAGCTGTTAGGTTTTACCATACAACTTTTTATCAATCTCATCAATATCATATTTACAGATGTGTCAAAAGAACTGACAAGGAAACTGAGGGAGGATGACGAGGAGAAGAATGGCAAGGACACCACTATACACTAGTTAAAAAAACGATGTTCATTCAGAAAGGGCTGGGCATAAGAAAGAAAAGGGTGAAGTTGCAAGCTTGCAGAAACCTCAAGAAGGATCCAAAATCAGAAAACAGTTGGGACAATAAAGAAAGAGAGACACTTCACCGGGTTTTGAACTGCGGAGCATATGAACATGCTCGAATTGTAACGTTGTTTCCATTAGCAGGTAAACAAGATGTTTACTGGCGTTCATGAAAAAAAAAATGATTTGGTAATCAGAAAGAGTATTCCAACTATCTGCCAGTGAGTGTGCTAGGACAAGTGTTATTGGCTTGTAATTTTTTTTGTCATCATGTTCTTGAAGTTCAATGGCTCTGAGTATCTCACTCTCTAAATCGCTTGGGAATTCAGTAATTACCACTGTAATATTTGACAGGTGAGGGGAGAGGTGGGGCTGGGTGGGAGAGAGAGAAAGGGGGAGAGAGAGAGAGAGAGAGAGAGAGAGAGAGAGAAAGAAAGAGAGAGAGAGAGAGAGCGACTGATACATACAGACGTGTGTTACGGGCCTGCTGACGCTGTGGTGAGCTCGGTCGCCGTTCAGGTCCCTGGTTGAGTATTGCATACATTAAGTCCAGCTTCGAAAAGGACGTAAGATCCATTCCATTCATCTTGTAAAAACGGCTACACACAATCGGACTCAACGCTGTTTCAGGCAATCCATGAAAGTGAATAAACTCACCAAAATCTAACACAGTCTGATCCGACTGATGTCAGGGACAATCGCTAGCCTTCATCTGAAGCTATTATAATCAGCGTCAGAAAGTTGCAATATCTTCCGTAAGCGCAACAACCTAGATCTAGATCCAAATTGAAGACAATGCAAAAGGCTCAAAATCTCAACTAGGGTTACGGCTATCACTTGACAGATTCAAACTCCAATGGTCACTAATCACACTTGATCCTTGTCTGCGAGATAATGACCACCCCAGAAATCTGACCCCGCGTCACCTCTCGTGGGCCGAGACAAGCATGATGAATGACCCCGCGCGATCTGGACTTCCACCAGTTTTTCCACAACAGCTCAGCAGTGCAAGATGGCCTCCGCCTGACCACGAGTCAGAAGTCCGGGCGAACGATCATCCTGGCCTCTTCCCTAATAATGGATGGTATCATCAGACAGCACAAAGGTCAAGGTTCGCACTGCCTCTGACTTACATGTCGTTCATGTTGACGAATAATGTTGTATTCTACATAAAAATGAGGTAAAAGAAAGACGTGCGATCGCATGCAATCCTCTTCATTAGCATCAAAAGACCGTATTTATATCTCAGAAAATTTCAGTTTTTGAACTGCTGCATGGCATCAGACACTTGGAAGCTAATTCACTAACGATAGGACCTCAATTCATCGTAGGAATTACATTAACTCCGCTTGATGAACACTACTAAGGAAGCATCCAGTACCAACACACTGATGTAATTCTCATGATGATAAGACATCCCATCGTTATTGCGCAAGCTCTCAATTGTCATATTAGCGCTGACCTAAAAATCTGAACAAAATGATTCCAAAAATTAATATGCACTTCCGTCTAGTTTGTGAAATGTCACCTTCCACATCAACACCGATCATTATGTGCAATTTTAATGACTTCGAATCTTCGGCTCTTTGCCAGAGTCCGTGTGAGCACTCAAAAAACAAAACAAAACAAAACAAACAAAAAAAAACACGATTGCAGGGATCATAAGCGTGTGCTGCCAGAGTCCACTATGAACACCGCTGTCAAAAGTTAACTTCCAAATGTGGTGCGAACCTATAAATGTGCGACAGTGCGAGTTCGCAGGTGTGTGCCCACAAAATTCAGGACAAATTCGATAGCCAAACAATAACGTCACGGTCAAGCTATTCAAGCCAGTCACTTCGAACGATGAGGCTTTCCTATGTTGGAAAGATAACCAAGACCCTCTGAACGACAATACTTCTGATTACGACAATCTCTGAACAAAATCCTCTGGGTAAACACTATTACAAGATGGACCCTAGAGATAACAGTGATGTGCAGGTGGTCTGATGAAAACTTGTCGTGATCGAAGTGTTGAAAAGCATATCTGGTACACGTGCGGTTCATATGTTAAAGTGAGCACCTGTCGGCGTGTGTTTATATGGGCATGAATGAACACAGGAAGACTTTCTTATTTCAAGGCTGTGGATTCGGGGAAGAGACAATGCACGCATTATGACTTGTCTCTGCGCGATTTCTACTTCACTGCAATGAAGACAATTACTTCCTTGTGGACTATCACTGATACAAATGAAATGTGAACACTAGTAAAATAACAAGTAACATGCCGTAACCATGTCTTAATCACGGCTTTATACTACCATACAATCCTAACCAAACTACATAGATAAGCACGCGATACCACTGATCACTTAAAGAACACCAAAGTATGCCAACGTCCCTGGCTTGGGTTTTAGAGCCTCCCTTTACCTTACAAAATGATTTCCTACACAACGGCAGAGCAATCCATCCAGTGGTAATCCATTTACAAATTAACTACCGATGAGTCCTGGACACTCTTGTAGAGGTATGGTGATTAATGTCCACTTTGAGAAGCTTTTGGTGAATTTCCTGATTTCATGTTAAAGTGAAAATACAGGATTCGAAGCAATAATTACAGCAGACTCCACTTAATGACTATCAAGATAATCATATCATCCACTTATTCACAAAATTATTCACACCACGAGACATCATATTTCTGTATAAAAGTTACCAGATAATCGTAACTCTTTTTAATCATAATATTTTTTCATATCCCCAAGGAGTTGCAACTAAGCGGAGTTGACTGAACCCCAAACTTGCACTGCGTCAAAGGACGTCGAGTGCAGGGATAAACAGATCACATATAATAACCACATCATCCACTTATTCACATCAGTTTTCTCGCAACAAAATGTCATATTTCTATATACACGTTACCAGATAAAAGCGCAACCCCTTTTAAAATCATGAAGTTTCTCGTACTCCCAAGGAGATGCAACTAAGCAGAGTTGATCTATCCAAACCACCTCAAACTTCTATTGCGTCAAAGGACGTCGAGTGCAAGGATAAACAGATCACTCAAATGGGCAACAGCAGACATACCCCGAGACATTTGTGTGCGTCTCTTTGCCTTTCAGTTGTGTAACAAGTCTTCTTAAAAAGAATCTAAGTGGTGACTGGTGAGGTATGTCCCAACTGCACACACTCGAGGGAGAAGGAGTGACAAGACGCCCATGAGAGAACACATGACATTTCAATGTTTTCCTGCGTTCCCTGGCATTTGTAACACAATTAACACAGACTAAGTTTACGGAAATATCTATCCGCACAGCAAACCACCCAGGATGCACAAAAAGGCGGGCAGGATGAAAAGAAAACATCAAAGATAAAACGTCTGATACGATGAATTCCAGACTCACAGCATCATATCAACTTCTTATATTTTCCACACTGGTGAGACTGTAAGCGGTATCTATAAGCTTCTCAGATTTTTCCACGAAATGAGACAAGATTTCATATCCTGTTCTTTCATACATTTTTGGGTTGCTTAGCCAAACGATAGCAATCTCAGATGTCATACCAGCTGTCAATATACTACACATATTGACTTAATAACGAAAGCGTTTAAGTTGGGAAAGAGGTGGACAGACTCAACACTGAAAGGGCATTCAGGACAGGAACCAGGAAGTAACAACAAAGAACACACCCTGAAGTCTCTATAGAGGAGCTCAATAGGTCACTATATCATAATGCGTGGGTGCTTTTCAAAGGTGTTGTGTATTAAGAGTCTGCATATCATGAACCTGTTGTTATGGGCCATGACAGTTGACAGTCAAGTCCATTGACCTTTCTCCTCGTACGATATAGTAAGCATTTAGGAAAAAAAAAAATGAGAGGACATATCTAGCCATCTAAAGCTATTACGTGTGCTGGTGACATGAACAATTTACGGCTTTCTCATCTACAGCTCTTTCCAAGGACACAAGAAGTGGTAGTGAAATACTATAATTTATTATGACTTGCAAACATTTTTGCATATCATGTACAACGTTCAGTTTGTATGTTGTGGCATTTCTGAGCTGCGCAATTTCTGACACGCGTGTTCGGCTGTTGGCATTATCGTAACTGAAAAGCACGTTATGACAAGGCATGTTTTAGACGTTATAGTTGCAGGGCAGGAAGCGAGATGTTCAAGACGATAATTTCAAGAGCAGCAACAGTAAAGTGACCTCATGGTCGCAAATCTCATGTACTCTATAATTATGTCAAAACACTCCGGACAATGTAGCGAGCTGCCTCTGAATCCTTACTGTCCACTACTAACAAAAGTCTATCCTGGTCCAGAACTGAACTTTTCCGAAAGAGAGATACATAAATTCTGGCCACGCCAAAGAAAATAACTCTCATATTAACAGCTTCTTTCGCTACATCTTGTTGTTTAACACACTGATGATAATATCACAAAGCTCTCCCGCCTCGTGCTGCCCCTAACCCTAAACCAAGCACAAAGTGGCAGGGTCCAGGGTTACTGTCAGTAAAGGTAAGGACGTACTTATACGAAGGGGTTAAAACGTGTAACTTAGATTCTGAATCACACAGCCTAAAAATGTCTTTTTATACACCCCCCCCCCCCCCNCCCCCCCCCCCCCCCACTTCAATTGCACAGAGCCGATCTAATCTGTTTTGAGATCATTATCTAACATATTATTGTAATGCCAACTTCGTATCAAGGGGAGAACAGGCACATTCATATGGTAAAGTTCAATTTGCGTTATACGTGAATAAACTCTTGTAGAAAATCTCCTGCGCCCTCCACAACGTTTTCAATATCCAGTCTTATCACTGCCACTTAGCACGGAGGTCTCTGCTGAATCGAGTCCTCAGATCTGTAACTCAACATAGGAGGGTACCATGACATCCAGAGGGGAACTGGGACGATTTGACCGCAAAGGTTCTGTAATGTGGATAGTGCTGGGTATACGATATGAAGACTCTAAAGACAAAACTGAGAATGAAAGTGTGCACTGCGCCCCAACCACACAAAACTAAGAAAGCCGTTACTTCATTACCGTCTGTGATATTCTTAAGGCCAATAAAGTCCATACGCACATGTCATCTTACAAGAAGTGTTTAACCACCAATGTGTCCATCTGGAATCATGAAGTGTACAGACTGCCAGCACGGCTTTTCGCACGCCCGAAAACTCGGTATTTGCTCCCCTTTCCTCTCTCCCTATCCCTTGACATTTCTGGCAGCTGCTGATCTTTGTTCTGCTGAACATGCCCAATGTTCTGGATGTTCTGGCAATAATTCGCCACCCCCCCCCCCCCNCCCCACCCAACGTCTCAAACATCACACACAACATACCATTTCTCTACCAGGCAGGAAGTGGGTTGATGGATAACTATGGTGCTCTGCATTCTAAACTTCTAAACGACTTTCCCGTATTCTCACAAAATAAAAAACTGTTGACCATGGCATTACTGCCTCTTGCTCGCCCATCGGCAATATCACAAATACCTAGACTAGCTGTTGGCCTGTAACATAGCTGATGCACTTCTAACAATCTGTTTGATAAAAGACTTGTACACTCGTTGAAGGGACAGCTGCTATTGAGTAGTGACAGCCCACAGCTACGTAATATTTCCTGCATTATCAGCTATTAATCTAGTCCAGTATGGAGATGCCTTGAGTGACCATTAACAAAACTGGGTGATAACTCTCGAACTGAACGGCTGCAAAGTTAGCGATAACAAGACTGGACTATCAGTGACTCAGTGTTGTCCACTATAAGATAAGCGAGCAGTTCATCGGTGTCGCTGGTTGACGGCTGATTATGTGTGAAGTGATAACAGAAGGAGACCAGGCAGCAAGATACTGATCGTCGTATTAATCTTAAAGCAGGCATTTTACTTGAAGCATAGATTGCATGTTTCTATTTTGACAATAATGGGGCATTATCAGGATCTATTTGTACTTTAGAAAAAAAAAAGTCACCATTGTACAAAACCACTATAGATTAGTGTTCATTTTTTCCTCTTTCTGTGGAGTAGATCTGTGATAACATATACGCCACTTTTGATATTGCTTTTAAATATTTTCTATCTGGCGCCTGGGCAAAAAGAAAATTACGTTTAAACGTGATTTTTTTACCAACATTGTGACAATGTACAAACATTATATATATTAATATCTTAATTAACTGTTGTGATCTTCGTGATTTTTACTGGACGCCCCACTGGTTGCCCCGGCCAGTACGGCCCCCACTGTAAAGGGGTAGTTTCCAATTTATAAACTAACAGTACAAAAAAAAAAATCTACAGTCTTGGGGTGCCACCATGACTGTGTGCGTGACACTCCCTTGTCAGTGAGAAAACTACTGTCTCCCTCTCCTTCCCTAAGCCTTCCAAACAATTTTTACTCTTTATTTATCTCAAATCAATGAAAACTCAATATTTTCATATTATTTTAAGCACAGCGATGCTGTATAATATTCCTAGAGCATTAATAATTTCAGTTAGCTTTCACACTAAATTGTCATAGCCACAGAAAAGATAATTTGACAGCTCATTGAGGTTTAATGTAAACTCAATATGACATAATGGAACATTAAAGGATTAAAAGATGAGAGAAAGCAGGCAGACTATTTGGAAACCTCACAAGAACATTGCCATCTGCAAGGAAGACAATGTCTAAGAATAATTTGCAATCTGCCTAGGCCAAACAGTTGTTATCACCTTGACACTATGCTTACTTATAGTGCAACCTCAACATGTAAAAATTTGCGGAAATCTGATTTAAAACACAAGGAAACAATAAAAAATTCTAGAGACCTGAATTTCTATGCATGTGATAGAACAAAATACTCCCAAAAAAATAAAGGTGGGTCAAAAAGTTGCATCTAAGCCTCTAAAACAGAGGTGTTCATAAGCATGAAGGCCCACATTCTACTCTACACGTTCGTGTTCTCAGTGTCAAACACAGGTCTGTAGACCACTGCATTGCAGACCCACAAGCACAATTTGTTACTTTATGCGGTCCATGTTCATTGACAGACAGGTTAGAAAATGATGAGGGCATACCATCTATTTTCTTTGATAGTTCAAAACTGATTAAATTTTTATGACAAGATACTGAAACAAAATTTGATAATGATAAAGGTCTGGACAGGTTCAGCATAGGTTAAATTTTTTGGGAGGTAGGGAGGGGTTGGAGTGACGGAAGTGGGGAGAAAAGGAGAGAAAAGAAGGGGAGGGAGAAGAAAGCGAGAACTGTATTCATCCTGTCCCATCCATTTCCTCTTACAACTTTATGATATATACACAGACTTGCTCTATCCTACTCCATGAGAGCTGTAACTTAAACATTTGGATTAATGGAAAAGAACAGTGAAAGGACACAAAAATCAAATAATGCTAGACTTAAAACCACTGCCCATAAAACATAGGATATAATGTTTTTTTCTCTAGTTTATAAGGGCTTCTTATATTTGCGGCTGAGACCGAATGATAATCCACTGATAAGGTATTGACCTTCTGTCCTCCAATATATTCCGTAGTAAAGGATGACACACGCAGTAATACCTGTCTGCTTGTGTCACGTCAGACGGTTTCACTAGCATACTGGTTATGAAAATAACACAAATTCAAGCATCACAAAGACTTAGTGAAGGAAATGGCTACTGTGTAACAGTAATATTTTAGAGACCTTGTTACCTTAACCCTAATGCATAAGACTCTAGAAACTGGTAACTTGTTGTAATGCTCTGGTCCGGAGTCCATCATTGGATATCAAATTTTACTCAAACTCACAACACCTGATATGCTCAAAGATACGGACATGTCCTTTGAAATTTGCTTTTTGTAAGATCCTCTTGCAATTAATACAAAAACCAAAATGAAACAAATATCCAAGCATTTTGATGCAATAAGATGGATTTTCCATTCATGTTGTCTAAGCATATTAGGAGTTAGATCATTGCTGATGCTATGAATTTAAGACAACATGAGCACTTTACCACATTATAACAAAAAGTAGCCTTACTGTAAAACATTACAATGAGTTCAAGTCACTTTCACAGTATTACAATGTCTGGTAGGGGAAAGTTGAAAAGGGATGGCAAAAAAAGAATACATGATCAGTATCGCCTAACAAGATGATAATTATCTGAAAATGAGCCCAGACAGAGTGGCATAATATTACATCCACCCACACTGTTCCTTTGACATGACAAAGAAAACAAACTGTTGAGTAAAGCACTGCCCTGTATGATATCACACCTACTGCTAACACATTCATAAAGTTATAGCATCTAGCAGAGCTTACATTTAGCACATTTTCCCAAACAAGCTCAAGAAAAAACTCATGCAACTGCAGTGTCACTTCGAAACGACAGAACTTCTGTGTACACATAACCTTCTGATGTCTTCAAGACCCTTCTTTTTAACCTCCTTAACATTAACCTAGATTAGATATGTCAATAGCTGAAGTTTACAACTGAATAGTTCAAAGGCAATGGAACAACATAACAACTGACGATGTAAATATGTTTGCAGATTGATTGCGAAAAGGAGAAGTAACTGTCTTATGCCAGCTTTTACTTAGTAACTCATCTTCATGCAAGAGAGTACTGTAGACCAAACAGACACAAAGAAATACCACTCATCACTAAACTGCCCAACTGTTCACCTAAACACTACTACTACTGCATTTCATCATGTCATAATGTAGGTTATTTTCGAGGTGGTTTCCCCTTGACTGAACGCATGACTGAAAAAAATCTGTAGGATAATTATGAGACACACACATTTTTTTTTTTTTTTTTTTTTTCCACCACACATGAAAATTTGAAAGCTATGGTNCCACTTGACTGAATCTCATTTATAACTGATCATACACCTGCATAAAACAAATAGCCAATTTAAGAAAATTCAATATTTACAGACAAAACATAGGATCTATGAAGGTTTCAGAATTTCATCATTACCAACAACATGGTACCAACATTTCATGGAAACTAATCCCTTGAAGAAAGAAAAAAATATACAAAAACCAAGCCTTGCACTGGTTACAAGCCCTGTCACTGTTTTTCTCTTGACGGAAGTCTACAATCTGCTGCTATTGTTATTCAGGCTGCATGGCAAATACTAATAATTCACAGGATTTGGAAAGAGTGTGTGCATATGAATTTCAAAAAGAACCCATCATTAGCACATCATCAGGGGGTACCCTGATACACAACATGAACCCTTTTAATACTGTGTAACTCCACAAGTGTCTATACTGTGATAATTATAATCAAATCCTCACTGCCTGTCATCAGTGTTACATCCTGTAAAGATGCAACAATAAAACAAAGGATAGACTGGTAACAAAGCTGTATGACCATAGCACAAGCTGGGATGCACTCTTACAGTTATGATGCAACAAAAAGTTCTTTCTTCCATAAAAGCACATCTGGGGCTTTGGAGGCCCAGCTGCCTACATTTTTCAGTGACGGGAACAGACCGTGACAAACTTTCCTTAACATTTTGCTGACTGAGCATGAAGGAAGCTCCCTGAAAATGTCAACCTGAGGTTCAAAACTGAAAATAATGAAATATGCTTGCACACGCTTAGACATGTAACAATTTCAAGTCATATTTAGTATATTTCACTATCCGTGATAAAGACCATTTAATTTGATTGATTGCCTAAATCTATTCACAGCCCGTCACCCAAATTCTGCATTGTGAACGATCACAGTTCTAACGGTTAATGACGAATAACAAGAATTTGTCTGGTTTTCAGTAAGACAAAGGTGGGAATTGCTTACATGTGAGGGTTGATTTATTGCATGTGAGTGGCAGACTAAAGCTTAATCTGGAAAATGGGGTGATAGGGGATACAGAAATGCTTTGCAACTTAAGAAGCACGTTTTCCAGATTAATATTTATTGCATTTCAAGATAAGCATTTAAATTTAAATAAAATGTTGGGACTCAATTTGTAATATCGTTGGCTTCGTATTGTTTTCATAATAAACAAGTTCAAGTGTATTTGAGAAAAAATGATAAATTGGAAGAATAGTAATCAGTAGATCATATCGTCACCGTCTCCTAACACTGTCGTAACTGATTTTTGGTAGATTTGCATTTACGACAGTATTAGGGGACGGTGACGATATGTGAATAAAACTTTTTTATAAAGTATTTCACATATTTTGCCTTCTCCATCTACAGTAATGTAAAAAGTCACATAAACTCCACAGGGTTAGGTATTTTATTTCCTCACATAGAAACCATTTTAGTTGTCTCCTTGACCATTCCCTTCCATTTAAGCTACCTTCTGCCTCACCAACCATGCCCTCCTTCTCCAACAATTTTCACAGAAGTCAACTGTCATAAAAGACTGCTGCTAAAAGTTGCTGAAACTAAGGTACTAATAGCTAGATCTATAATAATATTTTAAATTAATGCATTAAAAAGGTGGATTGCAACAAAGTGCTGCATTTGACACATGGCGATTTGGATTTTCTCATGATCCATTGACCTCAGATACAAGGTATTCTATTTTCTATTCAGGTCTATTTGCACAGGTCATAGGCATAGGAAATGAATTTTAAAAATAAAATTATCAAATACACACACTAATATAAAAAATGATTCAAAGAGCTATGGCGTTGATAAAACTCACATTTTAGTTTTGCTGAGGTTTTTGTTTTCTATATTTCAGTTTCTATGATGTCTCACTGTATAGACTATTTCCTGAATTCTGAATAATACCAGTGAGTAGCCTACCAATGGCCTATCAGGAATTAGTCTCTGTCTCTTGCTTGTAAACGCTTTTAAATTCTTAATTAGCCATTATTTAAAACATTCTTGGGAAACATAACGCAATGTCTGTATACTTTAAATCTAGACCTAATTTTTAGCTTAGCCTAATTTTGATCTAATTACAACAGTACTTACTTAGGCGAAATGGTCTAACTGCGGTTTAGACTAGTGTCTAGGATAGGCTTACGCCTACGATTACCAGGATAGACGACAGACTAGACTAGTGATAGATCTAGACTAGTGGTTCTTTCTAGGTGATTCGGGTCACCCTGGGGCCTATACTTTTTAATGACAGGAAGTTGACTCTACTATATGATATCATATTAACCGCTGGATGTAATGTAAATAAACCGACGCAAGTAAAACTGTACACTCATAACAAAATGGAAACAACCACAGTGGCTTGAGGCGCAACCTTAGTTCATCGTCCAAAAAGTGGGTCAATGCAACCATCCTGCTCTTGAAGTCGGCAAAGATTTCACAGAACATATTAAACAGTACCGTTTTCTGAGTACATCGAATGTCCTTACCTTCTTTTATCCTTGGCCATATCCACAAGATTATGAAAGGATGTAATACTGCTTCTGTGTAACGAAAATTTGCTGAAAATTATCCTTCAAAACTAACACACATCCGATGTTGTGATTTCCTTTCCTTGACGTCAGAGGAGTAAGACTAGAGGGGCACAATCCTCACTTCCGGTGAATGTGCCAAGGGATATAACTACCATATTTTGCACCTTTCCTGTTTTGAAAGTGATGTCCCTTTACAAACATGTAAGGCGAGCCTAAAAAGACAACAAAAGCAAAAAAAAATGACCCACTCTTGTAGGTTTCATATACTAATCCTGTGAAAAAAAAGTGAGCAAAATAGCTATATCATAAAAAAAACCACCAAAAAACAAAAAATTCAGTTTTCTTCCACAAATCCTCTTCCAAAATGGCGGGCGTTATAAGCATTCACTCGTGGCCTCTTTCCTACATATCTCTCTCGTGAACAGCAGGGAAAAATAAAGGGAGGCACAGCAGCAAGACATAATATTGTGGAAACTGGGTGAGTATAGGAGTGAAGGCAGAAAAGGGAAAAGATTAGAACGGGTAGGGAAAAGAGGAGACTGGAAAGGGGAGAGAGGAACAGAAGAGGAACAAATAGGCGATGGAAGAGCCCAAGAGTAGGGAAACATTGGGATGGGGGTCGAAGACTAGAGGGTGAGATAGAGGAGGATGAAAAGAGAGAATAAAGAAGACGTGAAACAAAGGTAAAGAAGAGGAATAAAAACGTGTGGCAACCAACTGGTAGTGCAAAATAAGTTACTTAACAAGAAAAAAGTGACTCGAAAACGCTTGGGGGGATGATAAGGAAAGAGATACATGTGGATTGACAAGAAGTCAAACACAGAGAAAAGCGGACAGTGAGTCTGACAGACGGACTGAGAGAGTGTGAACTCGATTTGCTAGAAGCCAGTGACCAGGAATGCAGCACACCTACCCGTCACAAACACCAGACTCCAGAATTAGGAAGAGAAACCCCGTCCACCAAGCCCATTCTACCCTCCTGGGTGATATCCTACCAAACCCTCCCCACCCCCACCATGTGAAGATCTTGAACGCAATAGGCTGGGCCTGTTCTGGAACACTTTCCAAGTGGTCTCTGTATTTGTGCTCAATACAATGGCGACAAACTCCAACTCAATGTTGTTTGACAGCGGAGAAAAAGATTAATATTTCATCCTATTTTGTTTTAGTGGCCATTTGGGTGATTTGCCCAGACCAGCACGTTTCAGTCTACAGTGTACACGCATTTCATACCGACATAAGTTATGTAATGGTAGGCCTATTTATCGCAAGATGGTACCGGTTAGCTGCGGTATCATTATTTATTGGCCATTCTCATAAATATGTTATGAGTTTGTAAAAGAAACTCGATGACCTGATCAACTAGCCAGCGTTACAATACTGCTAATAAATCTGTAAGATCATCTCCTGAATTTGAAGAGGTCCGTACAGACCTATATATGTAGCATCATTCCATGGAAAGAGCAATATTATTATGATATTCACGCTCAAGGATCTGTTATTAATGTGGTACTTCTGACGTTGTTGCCCCTCAGTCTGCGTATAATTGCAAGTGCACAACATTTCTCATATAATCTCAGCTGCCAAAACATTGTCCAGCGGCACACAGTAAGGACGGTTATTTATACCGTGCTGTTTATTGATGCATATTTTTCAGCAGTCATGCTTTGTGGTATGTTGCAATTTATTCCAAGTGCACAACTTTTCTCATACCCGAACCGCTAGAATATTGTCCAGCGGCACGAAGTAAGGATGCTTATATTGTGCACTGTCTACTGGTGCAATTTGCTCAGCAATCATGCTTCATGGTATGTAGCAATTCATTATAAGTGCACAACTTTTCTCATACCTGAACTGCCAAAACACTGTCCAACAGCACAGAGTAAAGACGGTTATATATATTGTGCACTGTTTACTGATGCCTGTTTTGTTCTGTAGTCGAGTTTCATTACATGTAGCAATTTATTGCAAGTGCACAACTTTTCTCATACTCCAACTGCCAAAACATTGTCTAACAGCACAAAGTAAGGATGGTTATTTATATTGTGCGCTGTCTACTGATGCATGTTGTTCAACAGTCAAGCTTGATGTAGCAATTTATTGCAGGTGCACAACGTTTCTCATACTCCAGCTGCCAGAACATTGTCGAGCGGCACAGAGTAAGGATGGTTATTTACATTGTGCACAGTCTACTGACTGTTCATTGTGCAAAGTTTCATAATATGTAGCAAATTATTGCAAATTATGGATACCTCTCACACACCCAGAGCAATGATGGCTGCATATATTTTGCACTGTTGACATTGTGCTCGTTGTTCTGCAGCCATATTTCACGGTACACAACAAAAGTCATTGCAAGTGCACGATTTTTCTGATACCCTAGTTGGCAGGGTATTGCCCGGAGCAGCGCAGAATAAGAGTGGTTGCTTAGACTATACTGTGTACTGTCTCCTGACTTTATCTGGTTTATATTATCTTGCATGTTGTTTGGAAGTCATAGCCTATATCATTGCACACAGTGAAACAATTCGAGTTCACAGATTTTGTCAAACCTAGTCGAAAAAAATGTTGTCCAGAATATGGATGAGCTTACATTGTGCATTGTCTTATTGTTTCTCTGCATTTCTTTTACGCACATTATATCTACCCCGAGACTGTTACGCGAACTCTCATGTGGGATGTTGTAGTCTATGCCTTCTAAGTCTGGCGATTTGTAGCTAAAAAGTAGCAACTCACATTTGGCGGTCTTTGACAAAAGAATAGAATTTTGGAAATAAAAGAATTAACTTTTCCATGGATTTTTCCTTCAGGCGATCCATGTCCACCATGTAACCGTTGTCCTCGCTAAGAAATTCTTTTCTTGTACCTTTCATAAGTATTTTGTTACAGCATCGTATGCAACATTTGCCATTAATGGATTGACCTTTAAGAAAAGGCTGATAAACTTGCATGCCCGGCCATCAGTCTAACAACTTCTACTTGAAGCCTGTCGTCGGCATTGTACCGAGCACAAACATAAAAAGACCACCTGGAAACTGCTCCAGGTATGACCCAGTTACCTGTGGCGTCCACTATCCTCACACGTGGAGATGAGGAAGATCGGGTAGGATGACACCCTTATGGGGTAGCCATGGGTTGAAAGACTGGCGATTTCTCTCCTCAGTTCCGAGGTGTAGTGGTTGTTTCTGGGCAGATGAGCTGCCGGTTCTGGTCCCAAACCTCTGAGCACGGCAGTCCACATCTCTGTCCAAAAGATCATCTGACTTCTCTCGGAAGGATCACATCAAATGGGCCTCTGCTTGTCGTTAGTTATGGTTAGGGTAAGAGCCAAGAGGGATATTGTTTTCACCACGGTATTCTCTTCCGCGATGGTACTCGTCATTAGACAACGTGTAGAGGGGAGAATTGGNNGGGGGGGGGGGGGGGGGGGGAATTAGAAAAAAAGGCTTAGGCGCATACGTATTGAGATTGATGCAACCGTTTAACAACACCATGGTGAAAACACAATCTCTCTATCAATGAGGTTTGAGAAGAGAGACCTGGAGGGTTCATTCATTCATTCATTCATTCATTCATTCATTCATTCATTCATTCATTCTCTCTCTCTCTCACTCTCTCTCTCTC
>JAWQUT010000265.1:677327-684827 GCA_033807755.1 Ellobium chinense
CCCTCCCCCCCCCCTTTCCCTCTCTTTAGCCCTCACTCCTTTGCCACTGTATTATTCAGGAGCTTTACACTAAAAGACCGTACAGCCACTTTTCCAATTGCTCCAGGAATGGAAAAAAAAGATGTTTTTTGCATTAGCCCTCTGGGCACAGGCCTACGCGAAAGCCTACCATACTTATTAAGATATCCACATTAAGTCTACTGTACTCAGTAAAATGCACCATGTTTCAAAACAGAAGACCGTGCCAACAACTCTGTTCTATCTCTTAATTAAAAAAAAATCCAGTACAGTATTAGAAATAGGGTTAGTAATAAAAGAGAACATACTCATGTGTTCACATCAGCCTACTACACTAATAAACCATTCATTTGTTCCAGGGTTCTAATGAGAAGAAGTCTATCTTAGCCCCGTCCTTCGTTTGAGCAAATCGTTTCCTTACTAATTCCCAATGGTTAACATGACAATAAAATATCAAGGTAAAAAAAATCGTGTTTCGGATCCCGTGAACACATAACGACCTTTTTCTCAGGATATTCGAAAGCCAGTCGACTCCTTTTAATAGCTATCCATTTTTTTTCTCACCATTTTACTTAATCGCAACATTTTCCTGAATTTCTGGAAACTATTTGTATTAGATAAAAACTGAAAAATGAATCGGTACTTAATGGCAACAGCTCCCCAGCACCTGTGGTCGTGTGGACTTGCGATTAAGTGGAGGATTAACGTTCGAATCGAGTCGTGAAACAAAGTTAGTTTTAGTGTCAAGTCATTGAGTCAGTGCGGAACCAGGCTATCAAGAAAGATCAGAAAGAAGTATTAGGTATGACACCAATGAGCTCTCATAGTGCAGGCAAATTAGAACTGTTTTTCACCTTACATAACCAAAGAGATAGCCTAGTTTCGCTTTGACTTAAACGCATATTATAATAGTGCTTTGACTTAAAAGCATATTATAGTAGTGCAATAGAATTACAGATTTCATTATCTGACACAGTTCAGTCTTGGTCGTACTCCTAATCCGCTCAATACTTTTACTAATTCTAGTACTTAACAGCACAACCACACTCCCTTAATCTTATCCCAAGCTCTGTCCGTGGCTTTACATCACCCCTAACCCCTAGCCACCAATATCAACCCCATCCCTGCCCCGAACAGCCAACCCATGCCAACCCCTCTCTCTTCCAAAAATGCTATACTAAATTGTGTAAATTCCAGTCCAATCTTTTTTACTATGCATTTTTATGTTCTAATCAGCTACCTCTGTGTGACAAAATGAGTTAACACTTTTTGAAAGGATTTCCGTATGTGTGCCATCCTACAACATGCTCCTGACTAAAGAGGGATGATTTTAATGGGGTTGGTATAAAAGAGAAGGATTTTTTTTTTGTGTGTGTGTGGGGATATAGACTAGCCTACAAAGAAAGAAAAGTGTAGTTATCAAATCTTACAGTCATGTTTATCACTGCATGGTGTAGGATGGCACACATATGGAAATCCTCCCAACTTTTCTAATGGTGATGCAGATCTATGTCAGATAAGGGAATCTTGTTGAGATGGAGCTTAAAATGGTTAAACGGAGAAGAGTTAAAGATCCATATTAACTGTCATTGTATCAGATAACATGGGAAGCCCAGCTCAATGTAATCCATCTCCTGTCTGCTCATCCGTGTGGAGGACAGCTTGTTTCAGCCGCAATTTAGTTTGAGATGAAAATTTTAACATAGCATTATCTAGTCAAGCGAAAGAAGACTTGACAGATATATAAGATGGAAGGAAGGAAGGAAGGAAGGAAGGAAGGAAGGAAGGAAGGAAGGAAGGAAGGACGGAAGGAAGGACGGAAGGAAGGAAGGAAAAACAAAGTTTAAAAAAAAACCCAGAAAGGGCCTAAGTTTAACAACAAGTTTTAACAAGTTTAACAAGTTTATTTGTAAATAAGCCCAGACCATATCTGGTATAAAGGCATACAACTGTTTTTAACAAATGACGGGACAGATGACAAAGTAATAATTAAGAAGCACACTGATAAAGCATATATAATGTCAACTTAGTATCCTCATTTATATTTATCTAGTATTTTCTTAGTGTATATGGCCAGTGACTTAATACATTGTACTGATTGGTTATTGAAACATTATCCTCCGGTGTCACAAAATTTGAAGTTCGCCCAGTGTAATAATCCATGACGTTCGAGAAGATTCAGATAAGGCAAATATATCTCTTTGAATGCGGGAACATATAGACGTTAGCCTCAATGAAGCGCAAGTTTTGAAAGGGATTTAATAATAAAATAATGCGGCTTTTAGGCCTCGTACAGTCGTACCTAGGCATATGCCCTCATTCGACTTCACACTATTGTTACCCTAGCCAGTCTGATCACTCTAAGACTTTCTCGACTCCTTGGGAAGCATACGCTGCCATGAACATAGGCTAAGCACCAGCANATGAATGAAAGGCAGTATTGAGTAGGAGGAGATAAATGGAGAAGCTACTCTTGTCCAAAATTTGCAGAAAAATTCGAAATAAAATTTAATGATTTGATACCAGTACTGCCAGGTTTCTATTGATACTTTTCAACTAGCACCGCTGAACGGCCACGCACTCATCTGACCTCAGGAAATGACGTCATACAGCTCAGCAAGGCCACCTTATTCTTAAAAAGGTCATTAAGGCGCCACGTAGAGCTTTGATGAAAAAAAAATGGTACATTTGTACCAATTGAAAAATCACCGTCCACTATATTTCCAAAGCTTTGAATGAAACATGATTTTTGAGCAAGTTCAACTTCAAAAATTCGCTTAAAGGCAAGGTGATAATTGCCCGAAAGACTGTAAATTAACATGGACAGACAGCTTACGTATTACTGTCAAATTCGGCATACGCATTCAACCTATTCACCCTTTACTGCTTAAATCTGTACCAAATTTAATCAACCCCATTAATGATAGGTCCCAGCAGATGTATGCGTTGTAAAGCTTGCAGAGAGCGAAACGGCAGGGTTACAATAGAGTAACAACTACCAAACGATTATAAAATGAACAAGGTTTAAGAAAAACGCAATGACAAATGCCCCTTCGCTGGGTGTCTATGGGGGTCTACGGACAGACAACGGATTATTTTTTTCAGTTCAAATCCAGAAGGACTCTTATTTGGAGGTGATTGCAATACGATCTCGCAGTAGTCTGAATCCATACTCTTACCGGCAATGTTTGGGTCTGAAAGGCGTAAATCACTCTGTGATAGACTGAGTCTCTAGGCCGTTGTGCAAATGCATGCAAATGAGCATGGAGTATGAAATAAACTTCTTCTTTATTAGTATTATGGAGAGAAATTTTGAATGAGACTCACACGCCTAACCGGAACTCATGCCTACCAATACAATCCAAACCTCACCCCTATCCTTAACCCTAACCTTAACCCTGACCCTAGTGCCCATCGAGACAGAAGCATCAGTCCAGGCGTGTCCCTAATCCTAATGTCCGTCGAGACAGGAGCATCCAGGCGTGAGTTTCATTTGGAAATCTTCCTGTTTTATGACAGAGCTGTTCTTTGTCATGACTGCGCGTTGCATTGTTTGCCAGCTGATTGTTCTGAGAATATTATGGCACTGTATCATTTCAAACATTTGAAAAAAAAAAAAAAAGGGGGCATACTGGAGCTAAAAGATTTTATCTTGCATACCCGCCCAAGTCCAAAGCATATCAAAGAGACAAGGGACAGGCACCATCAGGAAAGATTTGCGTATGCAACAATCCCACGGACGAAGAACATACTAAAGAAAGATTTTGATGGTTGTTGCAATGGAAATCTTGGCCACCAGCGAGTGATAAAGTAAACCAAAAAGGAATGTAACAGAGGCAGCGAGAAGCAGAGAAGCAACAACAATATTTCCAATGTTTTATACTCATCTGAATTTCTGTTAAGTGCACGGTGATCCTCTTGACGACAGTCATGGTCGGGTATACGTCAGTGCTGCAGATGTGTTGTCGCAGTTCAAAGTCTGAAGCAAAGAGGGGACCTTGCTCGTACCCTGAGAAAACGACAACTGCGCTGGGGTCCTGGTCTTTCTCCTCGCCTTTCCAGATGAGAATTTTAGCCTCTGCACCTCCTCAGCAGCAGGAATATCACTTAAGATTTAACAGTGTGTTTAAGTTCCGGATATAGATTAAGATCTAGACTAGATGAAGTTCAGACTAGTTGCCATTTACTCAACATTTCGTCACCGGATTTCTTCTACAACTGCTAGACGAGCTTTACATGAAGGAACAGTGCACTTGCAATATGGCTACCCTTGTACTTGAACTATCTATCCTCACGCAGCCTCAAGCTTATATTTCCGTTGGCCGCGTGGGCTTGTGGTTTTTTTTTCCTCGTGAATTGCGCTCAAAACAATCTCTATAATATGGACTAGTACGGAGTAGTACTTATATTTTTAAAAAGAAATAAAGCTGTCTGTACTAGTGGGGCATTCCATGAAAACTGTTCGACACCTTTTATGAAATTCCAACTACAGCCAGAAGAGTGTTTAGGCATGGGCCAAATGGGCATAGCAGTGGCCAAGAGTCTGGAACTTTAGGGCTGGAACGCCGGAGGACAAGTCAAAATTTTCAGGACAGAAAAACTTAGAAAAAAGGGGAGGAAAAAGAGGGAGAGAGAAAGAGAGAAGGAGTGAGGAAGAGAGGAATGTTCCGTATATATATATAATGTTTTTTTTTTTTTTATGATTGAACCTCTTTACATGGCAGAGTTTATCACAAACATCTCCAACTTACGATTCCACGGAATAATGGTATCAGAGTGCAAGGTCTTCTTACAAAGTGGCCATAATTACGCGTAAATCGAATTTAAACATTTTTTTCTTTGCTTAGGTAAATTATTGATAGCTTCTGTCTTTCATTTGATAGTTTCAGATTTTAAAAAATGGGTGTATAATTATTACTATTTTTTTAACACCTCCTATATTAGAATGAATTCGTAGATGAAACATACGATAAGAAAATATGGCTGTTAGACGTCCTTATAACTCTGGGTGTTTTTTAACGGTTGCGCGCCAGACTTCCATGGCATTCTCATCGTACTACCGTCACTTTATGAGGAAAAAAAAACAACAACAGATTTTTATGGAAGGAAAATTCACAATTTATCCCCCCCCCTCCCCCGCCTATTCCTCTTTTTTATTTTGTTGACATGGACAGACACAGAAATGCAATTACGCATTCAAATAATGGAGGACTGTAGGGTAACAAATGCCGTGCGACTCCACTATGATGAAAAAAAAAACCCAAAAACTCACACACACACAGTGCCCATAATAAGAGTAGGCGCCTGTCTACCCCTTGACTAATCTTAGTCCGGGACACATACGTCTGGACCCACAGATTGGAGGATTCTACGATTTTTTTTCTTAGGACTGAAGAACAATATTGTGTGACCTACAACACAAAAGTTTACCAAAATCGGAAGGGTGGAAAGAGGTCAAAATTGACCATTTAGATGACCAATTTATTTTCAAATAAAATGGCCTGCAAATGTTTCCANTGCCATTGCTGCTGCCTACAGACACTGCATCACAACAGAAAGGGAGAGCTCTCCAAAGGTCTGTGCATCGATATCACATTACTGGCCACCACTGATGCATACTCAGGTCTACAAACAGTTCATTAAGAATAATGAGCAAGACTTCCGCCATCTTGTGCTCGATATACGTGTCGAATGAAACACATTTAATGAGTTTGAGTACTTCCCTATCACACGAGAAGTGAACCGGGCGGGAAAACAATGACGTCGAAATGAGAAGTGAGTCACTTTGAGGTTTTCACACTGGTCATGAGTATCTAGATGTATTATATAATGTATCTACCCAGAATACTGTGCCATCATGGAGATTGGCCTACCAACTTGAACTGGCCAACTACATATTTGGTTACTGGTGTACACAAAGTTCTATTACTGGCAAGAGGGCTTACTGGGCCGTATGCTGCGTGCCGCGTAGAGCATCGCTGGTTCCAGGATTTGGGGACAAACCGGCTCGCTGAAGAGAGCCTTTGTTTGCATGCTTTCGGCCATTGTCTTCAATTCCTCTCATTAATAAGAGAACTCTGTGCTGATGTGTAAATGGATAAACGGGATGTAAGTTGGCCAACACCGCAAGTGTCGGTAACCAGGTTGTAGCCGGCAAAATACGTATTATTAATGTCGAATAAACACCACGCATTTCAGGAACATTACTAATACTGAGGTATACAAGTATAATTTTTTGAGAGCTTGGGCTATAGGGTACATTTGAAAGGGAGACATCAGAACTGAAATACATTAGGTAAATGTCACTTAAGTCTGCATAGATACTAAGAATTGTTAACTAAATAAATAGGAAACTCTCTTACTCGGAGGGCGAGGCAACAGATCTTCAGAGAAAGATACCCTCGTCTAACAAGTGTTTTGGCCTTTGACTTCCTGACATTCTAAAAGTGTCAGCATCTTTGCACGCTTTGGGCATCTGTTGGATCAGCAATTCATTTTGTGAATAGACTCAGGGACCCTTCAGTTCTCGAATTCTGTATCTCCACTCTTTCACACTTCCTCCTTCATCTCAGGCATTATTGCACTGGTATGAAAAGCTACGTTCTTCTCTGTCCTTCTCATTTATTTATGTTTGTATGTATGTCTTTAAAGCTACGTATAGATATTACACCCAGTTTATGAAATAGTCCATTTCATGAGCTGGGTATCAAGACTGTCCGTTTCATGAAATGTCCAAACACCATTCACTTCATGAAATGTGCAATATTTTAGCACTGAGTAGACTGGGCTAGCTTCAAAGACGTTATACTTGACAGCTTGCGCATTAGCGATGTGATTTCTTAAGAATCATATTAGTGCATTGGTGCTGAATACACCCTCAGTAGCGTTCAACATGCAGAGTTAATATGATGATAAGAGTTACCATCATTGGTGCCTGAGCTCTCAACTAGTACTATATAACTTCTTTGGCTGACTCTCGGTGGGAGAGGGAATAACTAGTTCTTTAGTTTGGACTGAAACATGCGTAAGTATATAGTACGCACTGAAAATGAAAGACCACTAACCTGACTGCCAAAAACTTGTTGGTTGATTTAGCTAAAAACATTGTATTGTTTTTCTTAATCGGCAATTTTCTAACGGTCTTCAAAAAAGAAAAAAAAACATGCACATCTTTTCTTTGAGGTCTGTGTGAATTAGCCCTACTAATCCTAAAAGGCGCACGGCTACGGAATATCACTTACATTTTAGTGTCATGATTCTGGTTACATTTAACGCTCTTTGCTCGGATCATTAGCCGCATATGGAAACTTATTACTTACATTTCACCCTGATAAAACTTCGCTGGAACACGCACTGTTAAAAAGCTTTCAACCTCATACATAGCACTGCCCATTTCATGAAATGGGCAAAAAAAGAGGCCATTTCATGACATGAGCAGTGGACTAAACTTTGTGGAGCGTATGACCAAATGGTTGCGGTGTT
>JAWQUT010000265.1:687327-705098 GCA_033807755.1 Ellobium chinense
GCAAATAAATAAATGAACTATGAAATAAAACCTGAACATAAATTTTGCAATCAAATGAAAAAACGAACCATTTGGTATTAAAATTATTTCTTCCGGGCGAGATACACAGCTGGAAGAAAACAGCGTTTGCTTCGTCACAAAAGTATTGTTTTTGACATAATAATGACAATCTTTTGGATTTCGACGATATTGTACCAAAATGAGTGATTTGCGTAAGCATGTTGTCTCTATGACAGTCATTACTAGGCCTACAGCTCGTCAACCTCGAAATTACAGCTTTTTTTTTTCCCGAAATCAAAAGTTTGGATTTTACAGAAGCTGTGAGTTTACTTTCAACAATAAATTGCGTCTGTTAAAACAGTGGCCAAATTGTATTTGTTTAAGAAGCAGTTGTGGAATTCACGCTGACAGCGTTATTCTTCATCTTCTCTCCTTATAGGTCATAGAACATCGATATTTTCAGGTTCAGTAATATGTCTTACATTCCCGTTAGAGTGTTTGCCTGATATAGCCTAGCTGTCAAAACAGATATGCGCCTTCTGTTTCGTTGGCGTCGTTGATTTGCAGAAGAGAGAATCGAGGAAAATATGATTTGGAACCTAGGCTAATTCTGATGACTTGCTGCGTTCCGAGACATCCTGTAGGAAACACACTCATAATTTGATATCTCTGGTCACATAATTATTTATTTTTTTCGTAGATTTTAGCGGCTTTCTAGTTTTTACACGTTCTCTACCTTTCGTTGTTTGCGAACATAGAACACGTTGTTATCAGCTCTACTTCCATCTCGTTTTGTTGCAAGCAATTTAAAGGCAGTTTACGTAACGTGCAACCTCGATTCATGTAAACTTATACAGTATCAGGATTCATACGTGAAGTGAGTTGTGAATCGTTGCTTTAAAACAGAAAATCCAGTTAACAGGAAAACGTAATGACGAAAGCTGACTGGAAAACGTAATGACGAAAGTTGACTGGAAAACGTAATGACGAAAGTTGACTGGAAAACGGAATGACGAAAATTGACTGGAAAACAAATGCCTCGACACCTTGTGTGAGCCATAATAATGAAGATAGGAATACTAGCTCTATTTATTTTGAGGTCCCTAATCAGCCGCATGGATCTATAATAATTAACAAGACAGTCCACATGCACTGTTCTGTGTCGAACATTGAAAATGCTAGATCTATGCTTCAGTTTACGCATGGCTGGCAGCTTACACAAGAGCTTACACAAGAACACCCCAGGGGCGCAGTTAAATCGATCTCTGGATGGAGCAAATGACAGTTCCGGAACCATTGAACGATCACGAACAATGCACACTGACGTGTTAATTTCATCATCACACAGAAGGAACTGGCACTTTCTCGCAAAAACTGGTATCAGACAGATTCAGTAAATCGCAGTCTTGTTAACAGCAGCCTCCAGCTAATTGCTACCATTTGAAAGTAATCAGATTCCTTTATACGTATATCACTGGATAAGTCCTGCAAATTTTACCATGTTCCCGGAGTGTTGCGATGGAGTGGAGCTATATGCATTGTCCAATACAAGCCCCATAGGAAAAGTGGTGGGTACCCCGTCCCTGAATAGATTTGAAAGGTGTGTGTGTGTGTGTGTGTGTGTGTGTGTGTGTGTGTGTGTGTGTGTGTGTGTGTGTGTGTGTGTGTGTGTGTGAGAGAGAGAGAGAGAGAGAGAGAGAGAGAGAGTAAGAGAGAGAGAGAGATTGAGGAAGAAAATGTGGATCTGCAGGTAGCTCACACATGACTATATTTCTCCCTCTTGTGTCATACTCTGTGTTGCAAAATAAAAAAAAAATGCTTTTTATAAAATGCAAATTGCACGCAATGACAATTTGTTATACATTAGGATATGAATATTACCTGTTAAGGCTGCCAGTTCAAATGTCAAGGTGCAATAATATTTCGGGGTAAAACTGTACATACTCATCAGTAGCATATTTTGGTAAAATATTTTTGTGACATACTGTGTTTTCACTCTGCTCCTGTGATTAAGTCAGAACACAACAGTTGATGAAACATACAAATTTTACAGGACTTATCCTTCTTTAAGTAGATGTGCTCAAACATTCCAGATTCGTTCCAGATTTTTGTATTTTTTTCTTGAGAGTTTTGAAATTATTGAGCATTGAATATAATACATGAGCTAGTAATTTTTTTTTTATATTTTAGTTGGCTTAGTGGTATGTGAGAAATCTGTGGGAACATATTGACAGCAAAAACGTTCGAACCCAAACTTTATAGAGTCTAACATGAAATAACAGGATGCAGGCTCCAGATGCGCCTTCGGAATGAAAAATAATGATAAACTTACCCTTTCTCACCGCTTCAGAAAAGGTTTCGAAATAGATCATTGCCATCATCTGAGAACTTGAGCATTAACGATGAGATCTTTTACCATTGTAAGACTTACAGTTAACTCCGCATGCTGAACGCTGCTAACATTGTATTCAGCGCCGATGCACTAATGTGATTCTTTTGCTGGCAAGAGATCATGCACAAGCTCTCAACTGTCTAATATAATCATTCTTTACCTTCCTCTAAGTTTCATGCTTTCTCTCTCTCCCTCCCCCTCTCTCTGGTACTGACTTTCTCGACATAACTTTTTTATGCTGAGAATTAATAGAGGGGGAGAGAGGGAGGTCTTTTTGGGGATTAATCCCTGGTAAAACATGCCCGTACGAGTCAATTCCTCCTGAATAAGGTTTGTTTCATCACTTAACGTTGCTTGAAAACTGAATATGAGAGCATTTACATATACATTGAAACGCAAACGAACTCACTGACTCTATGCAAATATTTACCCGAAAACTTCGATGAGAGTTTCAAAACCAGCGGCACTTCCATCAAGCACGGCTTGCAAAATTTCATCATCATCTTCTTCATCATCTCACCATCATCATCATATAACAACAACAACAACAACAACAACAACAACAACAACAACAACAACAAAACAACAACAACAACAACAACAACAACAACAACAGGAGCAGCAGCAGCAATATCAACGACTTAAATAACAACAACATAAATAACAACAGCAGCAGCAGCCATCGCAACAGCAACAACGATAACTGCGTATCAGCAACCATACCGTCAGTGACAAGAATTGCTATAAAGGCAAGCAAACTGAAACAAATTGTTACTTAAAGTTTATTGCCCGAACATAATCAGTGCCAAGGAAAGGGAAACAGATACCATCCGCAATTCATATGCGAATATAGAGACAAAACCTCTGTTATGCTAAAGTGATGGAATTGGTTAGCTGAGCCGGGCAGCAGTGTCCACTCATTCCATAGGGGCAGCCTCAAATGCCATTGTAGGACGGTAACAACCCCCATTCACACAGATAGCATCCCTGCCAAACTTGCTAATGCAGTCGGCGTCACCTTCGCAGCTCGCTGTGAAATAAATAAATAAATACAATGGGTAAAGAGGCAGGCAGGCAGCCAGGCAGGTTGACAGACAGACAGACAGACAGACAGACAGACAGACAGACAGACAGACAGACAGAGAAGCAGGCAGGCATAGAGGCAAATAGATAGATAGATAGATAGATAGATAGATAGATAGATAGATAGATAGGTAGGTAGGTAGGTAGGTAGGTAGATATGTAGGTAGGTAGTTAGATATGTAGGTAGGTAGGTAGATATGTATATAGGTAGGTTGGTAGATATGTAGGTAGGTAGGTGGGTAGATATGCCTCTATATGTATAAGTCTTGTATTTAGGCCAAATTTAATCAACGATTTCACATCATTTACATCTATTAATAAATGGATGAGAGATTAAGTACGTGAGCAATTGAGGGAAGGAAGGAGGGACAGAGAGAGTGAGTGTGTGTATGTGTGTGTGTATATGTGTGTATGTTTGTGTGTGTGTGTGTGTGTGTGTGTGTGTGTGTGTGTGTGTGTGTGTGTGTGTGTGNTGTGTGTGTGTGTGTGTGTGTGTGTGTGTGTGTGTGTGTGTGTGTGTGTGTGTGTGTGTGTGTGTGTGTGTGTGTGTGAGAGAGAGAGAGAGAGAGAGAGAGAGAGAGAGAGAGATCAAACGAATGATTAATATTGTGTCACGAACTAGACTACAACTTCACGAAAATTGGTTGTTTCCGGGACTGACAAATTTCTAATTTAACCCTGCAAAAGTTCAGACAGAAAAGTGTCAGAAAGAGAATGCTGAGTACATATACCAAAAAACTGTGTCCTATTATGAAGACAAAAGTACACATAACTCACTCAGAACCAAAATGCACAGAATTAATGCCATAACTACTTGTCAGACCCCTTCCCACGAATTTCATCTCCTTCCTTTTCCTCCCCCTCCCGAAATTCTCGATGATAAAGAAAGCAAATTTTCTCTGCTGACTAGATAATATAAAGCTTCAAAAAACAACAACAACAAAAAATAAGAGTCAAATAATATATTCCCACAATAGGTCACATAAGGTCAAGAAAGGGCTGATTATCCTAAACTCATGTACTTACTTGCCATTGATACTGCAAGCCCTAGAGAGAAAAAAAAAAAGAAATGTACAGTACATCATGATTATTGTTTGACGTAAATGCTGGCTTCGAATGTGTTCGCGGAATGATATTACCAAATAAAGTGCATAGTTTATATGGATAATCTAGACAATAGGGCAAGCAGCTTCAGTGTTGAAATTTGAAAAAATGTACGCGACTTCGGAGTAGAACCCACGGGCTTGAAAACTAAATGAAATAAATTTTTCAGCTCTGTTAAGTTGGAATGACAAAAAAAAGAAAAAGTGATTTTTGTTTGTCATCCTGTTTAAGCAGAATAATATCTGTGATCCTACCGTTTAATACAATATATACTGTATATATATATATATAGACTATATATTATATATATATTGTTTACACTTGTAACAAATTAATATTCTAGATCTGACTCTCCTCTCTCTGTGTGTGTGTGTGTGTGTGTGTGTGTGTGTGNTGAAGAGGCATGATTAGTTACATGTCAAAGTGTGAAGGGGGATAAAAATTACTGCGAGTCGTGCTCAACGGCGACAACTACTGACACCCATCAAGATGAAAGCAGATCGCGGGTGAAAATAGAACAAACCCAAACGCTTGCTTAAGTAATGGGAATGAAAAATGAAGTACTCTGGTTTATAACAATAATAAAAATAATCTTTGACTGTTTACTTTGAATGATAAATAAAAAAAGAAAATAAGAAAATCAAAGTTTAAAAAAAAATTAATACAGTCAAAGCAGAATAAATATGTAATTTTAAATTTACGCTCATTCCACAGTTGTCCAAGTAAGTTTTGGATGATTTGAGCTGTTTATATTACTATGATTTTACATTTTTCTTCTTGTTTTTTTCTATTAAAACAAATGTAGAGTTTTGACTCATTCTTATATCCCAAACTTACAAGCTAAACCACATCTGCCTCATTGTTTTGCTTTGAGCAACAGGTCGAGAGCACTAAATTTCTCAAAACCTTAAAAATTTGGCTTAGGCCAATGTGGAATGAGCGTGGTGAAATCTTTTTATTATAATATACAGTTAAAGCAGAATAAAAATATTTTAAAAACAATCTGAGTAAACTCACCAACAATGAGGACGAGAGCCATAAGAACAATACAAACAGTCTTCATCTCTGTTTTGCGCTGGAAGATTCAGGGAAGATTCAGACAAAAACCAGCCAATCGGGAACAGCAGTCTTAGAGATGTATCGTCCTTTACCAGGCCACAAAAACGCAGGATTTGAGATCAGTTTGGTTATGAGATGCTCTTAGAGTCTTCCCCTTTTTATAGTGGTCAGTTTGTTGGTCCATCAGAGTTCAACAGGATGTGAAAAATGACATACAACAGGATTCTCATCAAATAATATCCGCTTTATTTAGGACATAATACGAAAAAAAAAGAATGAAATCTTGATGATGCTTTTCTGTTGACCTGACCTTGACACAAAGATGTATGTTTGTCCCCCCTTATTTTTTTTCGCAGCATTTTGCCGAGGCGTGATCAAGGGTTCTTAACTTGTCCTGCTTATACCCCGGCAGCTTTTTCTTACATAGCTTAGCTCCAGAGAGAGTAAGAGCAGCACAGTAGAACCTCACGACTACTAATGTGGCTCTTATTTCCTTAAGATTTATCGATATTGTTCTTATATTTTTACTGTTATTATTGTCGTCAGTTTAAATTCGGTCACTAGTGTCTGTGATGTACCACTTTTTGTATATTATGTACAGTTAGTTAAAATAAATTGTCCTGTTTCCTGTCCTATTTTCTGTTTCCTGTTTCCGTCCTCTTTCGAGCTCCTCACCCGGTGACTTGCTTTTTGGTTTTATATTAAATTTACATCGAGAACTCAAATATATCATTAACTCAAATATTCATGAACTCGAAGTTCTGCATCGCTTCTCTGAAATTCTGCTCCTGACATTTTCTACTGTCGTAGAAAAAGACTTATAGCAGTTGTGCCTTGACGACGTATAATATAATGTACTAAAAACATTTACGTATTCGACTGAGAAAGCTTTGGTCCAACGTTTTATTTTACAGTTAAACATTTTACGCAACAATGTCAAATCTTACTCAAGGAGTTAAACAACTCACTAACTCAAAATTATAGAATGGTATCTTGGATGTTTAGTGCATGAGATGGGATTCACAGAAGAAAGAGAAGGCTGTGGTGCTACTTATTGCATGTTTTTTTTTCTATTTTTTTCCGTTCTGATAGCGATTGCTGAAAGTTCGAAGCCGGAAATAATGAAAATACTAGGAATTTGATAGGCTTCACTATGAAATGGTAAAATCGCCAAACCCATGATCATACCACACTAGTCAGTTACACATGATCTGCTCATGTTTCCCTCACTCAGATCCCATTTTATGAATATCAACTGGCGCATTTTGGACGGAAAATATGATGGACTTTTTTGAAATCCTGTTTAGTGACGAAGGCAGAGAAAATTAATCACCTGTTGCCTCGGACAATGATATTTGTATCTTCAGCTGCATTTGCACTCAATTTTCTCCTCCCACCAAAGTAGATCTGGAAGTCAGAATTAATTTTTTTAAAAAATTAATTTTTTAATCTGCTTGTGATTTCTCGGACGATTATGATACGATTATGATGAAGCGTTCAATGTGAAGTCAGTGTCCCCAGTCAGTGGCTCAACTGGTTCTTCAAATGATCGAGTAAAATATAACGCAGAAGAAGTTCGAAAGAGCAGGCATGGGTCATTTTCCTAGAATAACCTCCCTTGAATCCTTAAGTTAGCGCTTCTTAAGTTCAGCTACATTTCACGATTCTCACTCTATCTCCACTGTGATTTTTAAAACTTAATAGCATATCAATTTCATAACTTCATGCAACACACTTCAACCCTAGGATTCCCAGTGGTACTTAGTCCTGTCATGCTAAATTTCTCACCCCACATTTGGATAGTGTCAGGTCTTCGAAATTTACATGCATGAAAAGCTAGCGACGGTGACTTATGGTATTTTGGTATTAGGGTATTTTACTCTTTATCTTTGTCAACTTTATTTTCCAGACGTTCCCAATGTTATTATTTAATTCGCATCGGTTTGAAAGTGCTACAGAATTGTTTATGACCATTCTTGCGCAAGCCCAACCCTCTGCAGTTAATAGTGTTTTCATATTAGGTTCTCAAGTTTATAAAGCCAAATAGAAGAACATGGCCAGATCTTTTGCGCTCAGAGGGTGGTTGCAGAGTAACCGTTCTTTATTTCTGAGGAAAATGACCCATTGGTCAATTAATTATGGGGAACCCTTGACCAGTACTAACTTCTGTACCTGGCTCAAAGTAAAAGGGAAGAAGCCGGACCTGATCATCCCAGAGCAGTTCGATCCGCGCCCTTCCTTTAAAAAAAAACTTCCCCATCTCCCTGTATATTCTATCCAATGGGTGCAAGTGACCCCGCCACTTCCGGAATTTCGGGCGTCATTTTAAGTCTGAAAAGTTGACATTTTTCACTGTGCGATATCTCCATCGTAAATGAGCATTCTATAATAATATAACAAAATTCAGCATCCAGTTTCACAGAGACACTGAGTCGTAACTATGAGGAAATTCGTACCCAATATTTCGAGGAGAAAGGCAAATCAAGGTTTTGAAATTGGTGTGGAAAAGGTTGGTCTTTATGTCTAGTAATGTTAAGACCTTGCTGGCATTGGAGTTGAACTGGTGTATATATGAAAATATTAGAAAATTGTTTTATGATGTCACAAAAACTGTTCATGAATAAAATCTACAGCTGATAGCTGTTCAACTGACTCTCATATTTATAATTGCATATAGCAAAGTAAAGCATGAATCCCCCAAACAAATCTTCAATCGCTTGCTCAATTACATGTTGCCTCATTGAAACCACCGCGCGATTAACCATAAAGACACCAAGATGAATATATAGACTTCTATCGAGGTTTCTAGATTTATTACAGTGTATCTCTCACACTATGATTCTTCGTATTTCTTCTAGTTTTGTCTTTGTCTACACCAGACCTCTTTTTAACATTTCTCAAGTTTTCCTCCGCATTTTTTTTCGATTTTTTTTTTTCATTGCTTTTCAGCTTTTCTTCCGCTTATTTTTCTCGAATTGTGTTGACAAGTAGGGGCTGGTACTGNGGGGGGGGGGGGGGGGTGAGGACAAGTTCACATATTATGTTATATATCTAACAGCCATAGGTGTTAAGTGTGAAGTCACAGCTAATAGTTTCTGTCCATTAGATGTGTGTAATCGCCACAGTAATCGTTGGAGAAAATGGGGCCGACCTCAGGGGAGAACGAGCCAATCAGTCCTAAACGGGAAACAGACAAGGCCGGAATTATAACAGGAGATCCACATATTATATCATACGATGCTTTGACGCAGGCCCAGCTTATCTCACGGATGTGACCTGATTTGTCTCGTCAAATTCTTTTGTTGTCGTCCTCTGGTGTTCCATCTGGGTCAGATCGAAACTCTGAGATCAGGGGCGGATTTAGAGCATGGCAAAAATGGGCACCTACCCAGGGCTCCGACCCTGTAGAAGAGAATTTTTTTTGTCCAGTGAGAAAAAGAAGGACGTAAGAGTGAGAAGAGAATGCGAGACGGAGAGTGGAAAGGAGCCAGACGGAATGTTCATTTTCATTGTTTAATGTCCTGTTGTAACAGAATTTCAAACTCTGAGGGGTCACCCCATCTTACTCGCGTCCAAAAACCCTGTGTCGGAAGAGGAGAATTTTTTATATTTTTTTTTGGAAATAAAGGGAAGCAAAGAGAGAGAAAGAGGGAAGTAAGAGAGACAGAGGGGGAGCACGAAAGAATAGGAAGGAGGTAGACAAATGTTCAGTTTTATTGTTAAACCTTCTGCTGCGGCAGAGTTTCAAACTCTGAGGGGTTAACGCACTCTACTCATGTTCAGGGCCTCGTGACGAAAGGGAAGAATATTTTTCTCTAGAGGCAAAAAGAGGGAGGAGAGAGAGAGAGAGAGAGAGAGAGAGAGAGAGAGAGAGAGAGGGGAGGAAAAGAGATAGAGAGAAAGAGAGAGAGATAGAGAGAGGAAGCTGGCCTCCTAAGATTTCTAACGACATGTGCTCATAAGTTTCAAGTTTCAGGTTTATTTATTTAGGCGAAAGCCAACCACATACAATATAATATCACATCAACACAAAAGAATAAACGAAAAGGAAAACAAAACATATATGCATGACTGTTACTTACATTTAGTAATGACATTTCTGTCTCGTTCTCTTTCTCTCTGTCTCATTCTCTCTGTCTCACTCTACCATTAACTTTCTCTCTCCCTCTCTCTCTCTCTCTCTCTCTCTCTCTCACACACACACACACACACACACACACACACACACACACACACACACACACACACACACACACACACACACACACACACACACACACACACACACTCTCTCTCTCTCTCTCTCACTCACTCTCCCCATCTAATATAATATTAACTGTTACAACTTTCACAGCACCCCATTAGATCAGACACATCTATGTAACAAAAAACGAATACAAGTGAAAATGTATCAATTATAGAAAGCTCCCATATGCATCTCTGTTAATTACCTCTTTCTAATCCCAAGCTAATCCCAACGATAAACATTTCCCTGTCACTAATCCTACATTTTATGTAACCCTAACTTTAAAACAAGACACGGAAAATAGGTTATCCTAATAACCACTCTCTTTAAAGCACAGGGATAGTCTATCTCTAGAAGAATTCAAGTGTTTTTTTAATAGTTGGGATTAGCCATTTAGTAAGTAACCTTGTTTATTGTTACTTGTTATTTTGTAAGTAACATAAATAAATATTGGCTTATTTTGTTTTTATCATTTGGAAATTCCATCAATTTAATCACTGAGAACGTTATGTGGTGATGTTCTCTTTACGACGGTAATGTAATTCTCTTAACGTGGTCGCACTTAAAAACATCTGATAACATGCATCTGTCTAGAGGAGACCAATTCACGCAGATGTGTCACCTACTTTTTTACGCAAATCAAACTTAAAAAAAACATCTGTGCAGATTTCCTTCGACCTGGTTCCTGTTGTCCGCAAATAAATCTTTTAATGCAATATGCCTCTACCTGGTTTCCGTTTGGCCGCACTTGGCCGTCATGTATAAAAGTTCAGGATGGCGTCTAAACAAAAACACGGATGTTCCTAGGGTCACTGAAAGGTCAGTTTCCAATACCTGCCTTTACCAACACACATTATATATCCTGTTCCGGGTTCTTACTTTTCGTTATTGTCAACAATATGGTAAATGGACCAAGGCCTTGAACTTTTTAGACTAGAAAGTACTAAGATAGTATGCACTACTTACATTTGCCAATATCTTTCCCAAAGACAGATCAGAACTTACGTTTTCTCATCCTAAATAGAGGAAAGATATGAAAATCCAGCATATCATCATGTCATCACCACCACCACTACCACCACCAGCAACAACAACAACAACAACAACAACAACAACAACAACAACAACAACAACAGCAACACAACAGCAACAACAAAAACAGTTATTGTCTTTTTTAATGTCAGAGTTAAAATCTTCTCTTTTGGATCACCTTAACCTGGAATGATCGGTACTCAAAAGAGTTCAACGTAGTTTTCTCTATGTCTATGCTAGTCTATGCTAGTCTATGCCTAAAAGTAATTACAGTTATGGAAATCATGTGGACACAACAACCATCATATTTACTTGTGTGAAGTTTAGCATCTCTTTACAGTGATTATCGCAAAGTCAGAGAAAAGGATTTAGTCCCTGTCGGGCCACCGACATGCACATGACTCTACGACCACGCGAAGAAATCGCAAAGAGAGCTTAATAACAGACGCAACTGCAGCACCGGAGACAACAACAACAACAACAACAACAACAACAACAACAACAACAACAACAACAACAACAACAACAACAACAACTACTACTACTACCATTACTATTACTACCGCCAGTGCTAGGATCATTACCATTACTACTACTATTACTAGTACCATTTTTGCTACTGCTACCACTATACGACTACTACTATTTTTACACTACTATTCACCACTACTACTACTACTATTATTACTACTACTACTATTACAACAACTACTAGTAGTACTTCTACTAAAACAACAACAACAACAATATCAACAACGACAACCATAACAACAACAGCAACTCCTACTACTATGATTGTAAGTATCACTACTACTACTAATGCGTCTATTTCTGCTATTACTTCTGTTAATGTGTTTTGTTGCAGTAAATTTTTGAATCAGAAGTCAAATAGGATAAAGGGGGAAGTGCTCAAGAAGACAAATGCAGAGAGAAAATGAAAGAATGAAAGTAAGTGATGTGATGGGAATCGAACCCGCGACCTCTGCGTCGGCACCCATCGCCTAGCCGTCAGTTTGGAATCAGGTAGACGTCTATACACCACCACGCCGCCACTCCAAAAAAAAGTGGCTTAGTGACCGGGGTCTTTCCCGAAGCCGAATAGAAGACTAGCAGTCATAGCGATAGGCACGAGACTCACACACACACCACAAACTTCCCAGCCCCCCTCTTCAACCAGAGGCCGTTGGCTTTCATTTGGTAGCTCAGCAAGACAAACACACAGACGTACACACAACATTAAACATAGTGAACAAGACAGGGTTCGATTCCCACCACATGACTTTCTTTCCTTCGTTCATTTTCTCTCTGCATTTGTCTTCTTGAGCACTTCCCCCTTTATCCTATTTGACTCCTATTATTTAGTGCTCCGTTTCAACCTAGTATTACACCTATTTAAAAATCAGAGTTTACGTCAGCTTTTCGACAAACTTGTTGAATTTGAACTTGAACTAATCTCTTCAAGGCGACATTTTATTCAACCCAAGTAAGGCCACAATCAATGGTAATTTCTTCCTCGCTGCTATAGAATATCGTTATTAAATCACATAGTATTCAACTAAAATTATTAAAGTAAGGACACTCTGAACTCCGAACACATCAGCAAACTTACTCTCTTTTGGGAACAAAAGTGGAAGTTAGGTAGTTTCGCTTAATTGCATCATCCACATAATGTCAACTCCTTCCACCTTCCCGTGAAGATGCTATCAAAAAGAGTCCACTCTTTACCTATAGTTCTGAGGAATGTAAACTGCATGTATAATTACAAATAACTACAATAGTAAAAGATTCTTTGGGCTTATCGTACAATAATTTTCTCCTCACCTACCGCAAGAGACTTTCCACATGGGCCAAAATTTATTTATTGCGTTTCAACAATCACTGTGCTCACGTAAAACCCGGTTTAAGAAATAACTTTAGCATTGAATCTTTGAGCCATTCCGAATTGAGTGAAAACGTGCTGAAGAAAAGAAAAAAAAAACAACAACAAAACAACCCTCTGTCCTTGTCAATGGCAACAGAACTACACATGGTAAACACCAACTCCACTAGAAAAGACCAAAACGTGTTGATTTTTTTTTTTTTCAAAATGAGAACTTGATGCACAAGCTATAATCAAACAGGAAAAATTCATTATGCCTGCACTTTTAAAGCAGTCTATCCAAGGGATGCAGATTAATTGTTAGTCTAGTTTTTGAACATAATATGTCTTGCAGTCAGTCAAGAGGAGGCATTAAGTGGCATTTTTTGTTTTTGTGCTGAATCAAATTATTAGAACGTTGTGAAAGCATAATGTGTTTACTTCATTACGTGAAAACAGTTGTGACTCAACATCATTTTGGCTCTTGTCTGAGGTGACATGGATCTCTCCATGTAACAGCAAAAAGCATTATGGAGAAAATCGCGATGGAGAACAAGTTTATATTGAGTAATTCATCAAATCTGCCTCACGAAACCTCAGATTATCTACAGTTACTGACCACCTGACCATTTGCCCATTTGCCCATAACACCAATGTTTTTGTGTATAACTGTACTCTCAATTCCCGCAACCAACAAAACTTCAATACCGGATGGTTCTGGTCACCTCCAGAACCTGAGATCTCAGTTCTTTGTCTAGCCATTATACTGGCAAGCCTCATTTTGACTGGCTACAAGCATGTAATCATCCCTGAAAGGACTTAAGTAAGAAATGTAAATAACATGCTCATATTCAGGTTCTCTTGATCAAGCACTTGATGACAACGAGACGAGCAGTGAATTCATCATCGACTGTCTCAAGACGGCTGCACTGAGTCTGACACTGAAAGTGACCTCTGTGGCGGTAAAAGCTGGAAATGATTTCATGCTGTACAGAGAGGGTAAGAGCTCTCTTGTTGTGGTAGTGGATTGTTGTATTCATGGCAGTGGTGACGATGATGGAGTTCATGATAGTTCTGGTGGTAATAGCGTCAATAGTAATGGTATGCTGCAACCCCTCCCCCTCCCCCCAACCAACAAAACAACAAACAGTCATTAGTAAGAATGACCGTGGTATTACGAGATAGAGCTAGTGATGGAAAGTGTTTGGGAGGTGAAAAGAATAGAAACCTAACAACCTTTACTATTATGATTGTCTTCCTTAAAACTGATTTTTTTCTAAAAACTCAGTAGAGCTTAGCCTAATATTTCAATACTGTAAATGATCCAACTGTATCAACATGTTAACATAATGTACATTTTGATGGCACATCAATTTCACTGAACATGCATACATGCATACATGCATACATACATACATACATACATACATACATACATACATATACATACATACATACATACATACATACATACATACATACATACATACATAGATCCTGCGGCATTAACTGGAATTCAGACATTATCATTTAGGCTATGTTTATGCTTGAGTATTAAAAAGACAAAAAGAAGAAGTTCATTTACGATCATTTATCAAGATTGGGTGTGCAGGATAGTAGTTTATAAACCACCACTCTCACACGCAAGACATTATTTGTAAGACCTATGCTGCGTTCATTCTTGTTAATCTAATTTTCATAATAATAAGTGTCCGCCCAGCTGCACTCACTTTTATTGTTTTTTGTATATCAATCATACTTCTACTAGATACAACTTCTTGACCATTTTCCAAATCTCTTTCTCTACTTCTTTCTTTCTTTGTTCTTCTCCTCCGGCGAAACATTGCAGGCTGCTGCCCGATTCCCAGTTTCCTCAATACCCCTCTCAGAATGTCTTTATTAAGAGGTCACTTGCCAATAAATCCTCCTCTAGGACTGGGTTTGTTTTGTCCCTGCAATTTGACGAAAGAGCAAGCCACATACCTTCCGTAGCAAAGGAAGTACCAATCTCCAGTCAAGCCAAGATGGCTGCGCCTAACGCGGAAGAGTCAGAAAATACTGCACTGATTTGCCTCATTCAATAGCAGTCATACCACCGATGGTTCTTGCCACATCCTCCTCCGACTTAAGATCATTCGAAAGAAGTTCCACTGACAAATTTGAAACTGTAGATGGTTGCTGCCATTTTGCCAAGCTTTCTATTCCGATTATCAAAAAAAAAGTCACATTTCTAACAAACTTCTAACAGGTGTGCACTCTTCCTAACTCTGGCTGGCGCGCACCAACCAGAAACGTACTCATCAGCCGAGGAAGGGGGTGTGGCTTACCATTTCGTCAAACTGCAAGGCCCGAACAAACACAGTGTAGCAACATTTAAATAGTCGTAACATCTTACTCCCTTTGCAGTTCACAACCTGCTTGATTTGGGACCTAACCTTCTGTTCATAGATGAATCACTGGCTAGAAGTGATGCCCTCGCTTTCCTTGTGGACAGTACATACCCACACATACCGACACAAGTCTTTGCGGTTCAGGTAGATCAACTTATCAGTGTTTCTTTTCAATCTGTCTGTCTGTCTGTCTGTCTGTCTGTCTGTCTGTCTGTCTGTCTGTCTGTCTCACACACACACTCAGTATGGTCCTATTGTTATTTCAATATGGAGACTGATACAGTGTTGTTGTCTAAAACGACTCAAATGTGATGTCTTCTGATCTACTTTGTTCCCACTGATGAATTACCAATTTAGTCTAAAGCTGCTCTCTCACTCTCTTTCCCCCTTCAACACCTGTAGTTTCTTGCTCAGTCTACACTTCCCTGTGTGTCTCTCTCTGTACCTGACCCTCTCCGACTTTGCTTCAATGCTGATCCATGGGAAGACCCTTTACAACTTCTTCTCTGTAGAGTGATCACACAAACAAACAACATACAAGATTATTCTTCTTCAAAGTTGCAGTCTATGTTGGCACCGTCCAAAGAATGTCGAAGATTTTCTGTTTTCCTTAAGAAACATACGAGGATAACTTTACTGCGGTTTTCTGGCACTGGAGATATTATACTCTCGCCAATGCTCAGAAATTGCGTAAGCGTGTGCCGTATGTAAATCAGTTTTAAAGTAAGTCTGAACAATACGAATTCGTTAGCACCATGGAGGTAATGTACAGAATGGTAAAACCCACCAGTACCCCAATTAGGCGGTGGAGATAACGAACATCAGCTTCATTACCGAGTAAAATCTCGTGAGTTCATTACGAGGGCTTCTGAACAAAGCAATGGTCATCTGTTATAAGGCGACATACAGGAAGTGATTAGAGAGTCTCACAGGATACTTTCAACAGCAATTTTCTTCACCGAGGTCAGCCAATATTCACCCTCGTTCTCTGATGAAGACAACCATGTCACTCCCTAGCCACCCACTCGCCGGGATCAGACAAGATTTCGGTGTGAACCTTTTTGTGGTCAGCTCAGGTATGGCGCATAATTATCTTCGGCAAACGTTTTTGGCAAGAGAAAAAAAAGTGATAGAATGCAGATCACAGCTTTGTTTTGTCCAGTCTCAAAGTTGTCACAGAACATTGGCAGCTGGCTGTCAGTGCCTAGTGACACTGTCTCAAATGGGGAAAAAAAACAACACGGTTATTATTTGATTATTAGTGCCTTGCAAGGTATGGAAAGGGGAGTCTTGCAAAGAAATTCCTGCAGAGGTAGTTTTGGCATTGATTGTTAACGATGTCAAAGACATCGTTTAATGCCACGATCTGAAAGATCTGAATGTTACGGTAATCACAAACAGGGTCGTAGTTTATCTTCCTATCACCTTACTAACGCTGCAGCGTTTCCAGTGGGCTTTACTTTGTCGGCTGATGATAAAAAGGTCTATGCCACATAAGCTTATAGCATTTACATTTCAGCGTTTGCATGACTATGATCATATTATGAGGCACTTATGGGATTCATTCATTCACAAAATGTCATTCCAAACGATGTGAGCGGTTATTTTCATTACACTGTATTATCTTGAGTCAGTTCCCAACCACCTTGTCAGGCCATGCGCTAGATTTTTCCTAACCTCTCTCTGCTTCTCTTTCCATTGATCTCTCCAGTTGTCGGGATTGTTGCATGGTGTTCCATGCAGCTAAAAGGCATTACGTCAAAATATGATGAAGGGAAAAAAACCTGATGAGCGTATTTGCAAGCACTGTAAATCTGGCCTAGAGACAAGTTTCACATCCTGTTTGATTGTACAGACTTTTACACTTGAAAGACACAACTTTTTAAACATAATATGTTATAGACACCCTAATACTCTTAAAGCTCACGAACTCCTTCTCTAGTCAAAGGAGACACATCGTCTTAAATCTAAATAGTATCTGCAAAATCGTATTCTTGATACTTTAAGCACATTTTTATAGATCCACGTATCAATTTCTTTCGCCTTTCATACACTCACAGTCAATAAGATCGAAGCATTGCATCTCCTGCTGCCTAAATTTGTCACCACACAAAGAACATGATACTTCCATGACGGTTTGTCTTCTATATCCTTATTTGGTATGCATGTAATTTTGTTGTTTTGTCTACGCATTTTTAATAGTAAAGTTTTAATTTGAAAATATTATATTCTGGAAGTAAATTGAAAACTGAATATTATTAAATGCTTAATGGCACATTAAGGCACACAGTAACTCCCAGTACAAATATAAATATCTTCCATAGAGCATTTCACATGACTCCACCAAACACTGATTTTCGTATCTATAAACACTTAGGTTCAATAAATTGAAAATGAATATTGAAAGAACCACAGATCGTTGCTGTTACATTTCAGGCATATGAGGACACCCCCCGGTACTTATGCCAACTAACATACCACTACAGCAAAACAGTGGGACCAGGGACGGCACTGTTAGCCGGACCACCTGCCCCTTACCTCCATGGGGTGATGTCTTTTCAACAGTGGGCAAGTATGACACTGAAAACTGCTCAAGTAATATTGGAC
>JAWQUT010000265.1:705165-733919 GCA_033807755.1 Ellobium chinense
TGTGAGCCAGCACCACGAACCTCAACGCAAGTCGCATTTTGAAGGATTTAACCTAATAATATCATCAAAAAGTGCCGAGTTTCATCTTTAATTTGATACTAATATCGATCAAATCCATCAAGCCATCACAAAGTTATGCGATATTAAAGACACCTACCCCCACGTCAAATTCGGAAGCAACTTCCGAGAAAATCACCGTTAAAGATGGCGGTGCGTTTTTTCGCGTTCGGCATGAAGGTCCCTTCTTTCACTCCCTAGCAACGGGTATTTAGAGTTAATTTATAAGGATGAAATTTGGCATGATTACATATAAGGGATTGATAAACTTTCTTTCAAAAATCTGCATATTTTGACTCAGCCATCTATAAGTTATAGTGAATTGATTTCAGCCTACTTTATAGTCCAAGAATGAGTTGCAAACAGTGAAAACTAAACAGATTACGTGTGTGCTTTTTTCTTCAATGTAAGGGCCTCAATCTCGTTCTTTACTACTTAGAGTGTTTTTATAACTGGCTTTTTCATAAATAACACCATGATTTTGATTTAAAATCAATTAGTCATTGTAAATTATATCCTCAACTCTGCCATTTAGGAAAGGCAATAACCAAGTTAAAAACAAGTTAAAACAGACAGTAACGCAGATTAAATCAGACAATTGTCACAAGCCAAGGAAACATTGTTTGATTTAGAGGGGAAAAAAGCTACATCAACCATGAATGAAAAGTAATGAATTTTATTGAAAAAGGAGAGGGAAAAAATAATGAATAGAGTCCAACTTACCCAAAGATGCCTACTTAGTAATCCATACACAAAATATCACCACTTGAGTATATGAATTAACTAACACATACTGTTAAAGCACAATCAACAAGTTATTTTATACATCAAACTGTCCTGCCCAACTTCTCCAATCCAGGTCCATTAAGATATTTTCTAAAGCTACCAGCTTATGCAAAAACTTTGATAAAGAAAACATGAAGCAGACTGAGAGAACAGCAGACCAAGAAATAAGAACTGACTGCTACTATTTACCACATGCAGGCCATGCTGTCTCCTTTGAAATCTTATCAACAGCTGACACTGTCTAGTCTTGCCTAGCCTTGTCTAAGCAAACTAAATACTGCCACTACTACTAGACTAACTCTGCTCACACAGCCATAGGTTACAGCTATCACATCAGAATGATTAAACTTATCACAGTATAAAAAGAAAGGCAAAAATTCCATGCTGACCAGTTGTAAACCACGTGCGGCTGGGGTAAGTGGAGCATGGTCAAAGGCCAATAACACAAGGACTTGACAGAGCTGCGCGAGGATTGGCTGAATCTATTTCCGTCAACCAATCAACGCGTACAAAACAAAGTCTTGGCAACAAAGCCTCTTTTGTTTATTATTTTAGACGTTTTCATTGGCCAGTTTGAAGATAACAGCTAAATTTAGTAGCTTGACTAATACATTGTCAAAGAGAGGAGCTTTCCACTTTTCCAACGATACCAAATAATCGGTACTTGTTAGCCTGCGTGATCTGCAGAGAGCGAGCAAAGTGGGACCCATTTCGGGGCAAATTTCGACAGATTTTGCTAAGCAAGTCAGACCCCCCTTGCTTTTAACGATCAAAATAATATACTTAGCAACATTTTTAAAGACTATGCTTCATATATGATGTACAGAAATGGCTAAACTATCACACTCATCAAAAATCAAAAATGACCCAAAAAATCGAGTTTTCACCTTTGAACGCGATTTTCTGGATTCGGGTGATTGCGACTTGCGTTGAGGTTCGTGATGCTGGCTCACATATCTTCTCTGTGAACTTTAGTTTTTAATTATTTCCCATGCCTCTCATTGTCTGCCGCAGTCAAGTTTTTAAGTCAAATGGAGCTCCCATCAAGCTGTGTTTTGATTAGCTAAGCCAGCCCAGGGAAGCCCGTTCGCTGTCAGGTGATAATGAAGGAGTAAACAATGCATATATCGAGTTATGACGACATCGTTCGTCCGCACCCCCTTTTCACATCATTTCCGTCAAAAGTGGCGTAAAGGACTCTGGTGTGCCTTGTGGTGATGTATACAGGTTTCTGTTTGGAGAAGACACACCGGCGGATGGAGGAAACACTACCATCTTGATACACACCATGAAAATCATTTCTTAAGCCATAACTATTTGATCTTCAACATATCTACGTACCAGGCCTACCAACTTCTTTTGCTTTTTTTTTTTCTGTATGTGATCTACAGACAGAGAGCTTAGAATCTAAAATCGGGAAAAGAATATCCGTTACTGGACGCTCGAACTGGCTCCTGTTCTCCCAGGGTGGACGGGTGGACCACAACAGCTGGATGTTCACTTCCCAGTTTGACAACGTGGCTGTCGTTTGTGATCCTAACGACTTGGACCCAGAGCTTCAATTGCAGGTAGATTTCTGTTCACTGGAAGGGTTAACCATATCGGTATAATTATTAACATTTGCCTAAAAAAAAATCTCTGTATAGTAAATTTAACTCGCAGCCTTTGTGAAGTTGGAAGACAGCCGTTTATCTCTGCAATGTTATAAGAGTGATTCCTTTTAGTTCTTAAAAATTCATATTGGCTGGGGTCATAGCTCAAGAAAAGATCCTTAATAATAAGATGGTGTGAATAGGGTTGAATGACCTCGCTTGGGCATGTTAAACCTGCGACTGACCGTTACCGTAAGTGTCAAAGCAAAGACTTTTGCGGTTCAATCAACTTTTCCAGCACATGAAAATGAGGAAAAGAAGAGTTTGGTTGAAGTAGGTTCCCACCACTTTGCCAATGCATCAGTACGATAATAATCACATTAATCATAATAAAGCAAAATGATTTGTTATCTCCTTCCTCCATTTAGCCAAAGCTGTGAATAAATAGGACTAGGAAGAGCCAAGATGAAATCACTCCAATCCAGCTTGATGGGACAGGTACATGTTACACAATCATACCCTGGCATCACTCATACACGGTGTTTGCTTGCCTACATGAGAATAATACTGACATTGCCTCAGGGCTGGGCATCTACAGAGAAAACCTAAAAAAGTTTCCAGGCTGAATAAGACATGCAGAGTCACTATTTGGGTACGGTTCAGTTAGAGTAGGTAATTAAATATAAAACAAATATCTGAAACCTGTTCCTTAGAGGAAAAGCAACTGATATTGTCCTCTTTTCAAATGGCCAAAGTCTACCACTACTAAAAGAGTTAAAAAGTTCAGTTTGCTTTGCCAGTTCAGGAAAGGGTAGCTAACAGTCTGTGGAAGGCCTTAACTCTCTAAAACCCAAGAGTGAACATACTGTTAGAAAATGTAGTTTTACATGTACTGAGTAAGGAGTGCACATGGCTTTGTTTAATACAATATTAGAGACAAACGTTTAAAAATCTAAGCACAGTTATCATTCTGTGCTCACAGAGGCCATATTATACGAGTACAGTATGCTGATTCTTTGAGGACGACCTTTTATCATAATTAAATATATTCTCCAAACTCATGTGTCAAATATGGAACAGTAGGCTCTAGAAGGTTAAATAATGTTTGATCTATTCTTAGTAGTGTCTCCAGTGTAGCAGTTACAACCCTGAGAATAAACTACTTTTGTCAAATTATCTTTCACCGAAAGCCTACCCGAATAAACTGCTATGTTACCGTCGTAGCTGTTGGTTTAGCAAGTTCTCGTTAGTTTGCATCTCCTAGCCGCTGGCTTTCTTTAACCTTTGCCTATCCTGTACGTGCAGTTAACTCAGAACTCACTGAACTCTCAGTTCCAGTATTTCGTGACGAGGCGCGGGGAAAAGCACAAGTGCTGTTCACTCTGTGTTAATACCAATAACAGCATGGAGCTAGAAATGGGAGCTATCTGATACTGGTCTCTTGTAAGTTTATGAAACTATGTCCAGTGATATGCTCTCAGTTTGAGTCTGTTGAGGTCAGTCTCAGCCTTGCAAGTCTGAGCTAGTTTTTGAAATGGTCGACTCCGTTTCAACGCAAACCAGATAATGGTAACTTTCCCTTAATCGCAACCCTTCTCACAAATCAAAATACTGCATTAACCTGCAAAGATCACCGGATAATCGCAACACCTTGTAATCGCAGCATTTTCTTTCTTCCATGGAGTTGCCATTAAGTGGAGTTGACTGTACATGTACTTCTCTTTGTCCTCAGCAGGAGAGGATATGTTGTCATCTACATGTATGTCGCAACCAAATCAGGGTAATTAAGTTCCTTATTAATATCTAGCCGCCTTATAATCATACTACTTTTGTAATTTGTTTGTCATCTTGCTTTTCAAAACAGGTCATTGGCCAGACAGTACTTGGTTTCTTCTTAAGAAAAACTGAGATAAAAATAAGAAAAAAAAAAGATAAAAAAATGATTTAAATGACAACTGCCCTGCCCACGTCTTTGGGACAAATATATTTCAGCTGCATACGTTACCTACGGTACTGGGAAAGAAACCAAGAAGAATAAGATTGAAAGGAACACAGAATTATAAGATTCAAATGAACCAAGAAGAATAAGATTCAAAGGAACCAAGAAGAATAAGATTCAAATGAACCAAGAAGTATAAGATTCAAATGAACCAAGAAGAATAAGATTCAAAGGAACCAAGCAGAATAAGATTCAAAGGAACCAAGAAGTATAAGATTCAAATGAACCAAGAAGAGTGCGATTCAAAGGAACCAAGAAGAATAAGATTTCACACTGTGCAACAACAACAACAACAACAACAACAACAACAACAACAACAACAACTATAACAACAACAACAAGAACAGCAAAAGCTTACCAAAAGTAGAATATAATTAGGGACCGAAGCATAATGATCTGTTCAGCGATGTCGTATCATTTTGGATTTGGGATAATATCGAGGTGCAGTTTGGATGATTTCTCAGTAATGTATCCATCTTGGTAAATGGTTGGATCTTGATCTTTCAAACTTTTCATATTGTTTTATGCCGTACAGCTCATCTTCTACTAAGATTTTACACACGACACATAATCTAATCCTGTCCTGAAGTTTTTATAACCAAACTGCTCCTTTATACCTTTATCTCAGGCGATCTAACTATAGATTTAGAAATGGCTGCTCCGTTTCTGCTTGATTTTGACTTTCACTTATACTCAGGCACATCTAGATATTCTTTATACATGTGTGCAAAATTATCCTTAATTATTTTTTAAAAACTTTTGCTGTAATTACTATCGCTTGTTCTCTCTACATCACTGTGCTGTTCGACAGAAAGCAGTCTTCTAGTATTATGCATAACCTCATTTACGAAAGAGTTTTCTGACTCAACCTTTTGTTTTTCCTATAAATATTGCAAAAAAAAAAAATGTTACCATTTCCGTTAATTAGCAGACTTTTTGATTGGTGACATATGATTTTCTACCTTGGGTTCATATCATAAAACTTTCAAGATATTTTCTGTTTCAAGCTATTTTCATGACAGTCATCTTTCTCTACCTTTAATTTTTTGCACACTCTGCCTCACTTATAGAGAACTAAGCCTTGTGCTTTCAGTGTGTTTATTTTAGTTAATTTTTTTTTTTGCACGTGTGCATGCAGTATGCTTGCATTTTTTTAAACCTTCCTGTAACAATCAAATGCTTTTAATAAAAACTGTCATGTCAATTGCAGACATGAACATTTTCATCAAAATTTTTATAGATATCTTTATATATCTAATATCTTTATATATTTCACTTCGTATGTTATCTGTTTTTGAGCACAATAATCCCCTCCTACAGTCCCGGATTGCTTGAAACTTAATATGCTAGATCTTGGAGTATGACATCTCACTATGATGTGGTAAAACAAACGAATCTGAAAGTAAAAAGCTCTTTCATAATACCATTTTTCTATCTGCTAGTCAGTCAGTCAGTCAGTCAGTCAGTCAGTCAGTCAGTCAGTCAGTCAGTCAGTCAGTCAGTCAGTCAGTCTGTCTGTCTGTCTGTCTGTCTGTCTGTCTGTCTGTCTGTCTGTCTGTCTGTCTGTCTGTCCCGATAATTGAATAATGAGTGTTAGATTAAAGAAAAAAATGCAGTCGTTATAATAATTCAGTGGAGTTTCAGGAATACTTGTCCTTTTACGCCTTTCCAAAATGCAGTGTTTATCCTATCTAACAATCTTCCTTTATATTCAAGCACACATTAATTGGCCACGTGCTGGCCGTGACAACCCTGCTGTACAAGACCGATGGGCGGAGACTGACCAGTGTCGGATTCGTGGACTTTGGCTGGAGGCTTAGGCTTACGTCGGATGTCTTCCCCAACATCAAGTTCGGGTTCAATAGGCGTCTCTTCATCATTACCACTAACATGGTGGGGCTCACTTAATAAGACTAGCTTCGTATGGCAGCTCGGCAGGTTCCTAAGGGCTGGAGTGGGATGGGTGGTGAAAGGGGGAGGGGGAAGAAAGAAGGGGGAAGAGTAGAGGGTTAGGGGGTATCAAAGAGCTAGTAGTCACTCTAAACTCTTTGGGGTCGAAGTCAGTTCACAGATAACAGGCACTGCAGAGTTTGAAAACGATGTTTGAAGTTTCATTTCTCCAACCCCCCCCCCCCCCCCCCCNNNCCCCCCCCACCTCGATGTATGTATTTTTATCGGCAGATGACCTATTACTTTCAAAACCGGATGGGCTGTATAATATACCTCATTGACGTGGCGCGTCAGCACGATTTTGTCTATATTGCCAAGGTATCAATAAATAATATCAAACAAGATATCAACTATTGGGTTTAAGCTTACCACGACAACAGGGTGAAAAATATGGTATTCGATTACAAAGAAAACACGAGAGATTCGTTTCCGACTGGCCCCAACATTGTTCATATATTATAGACATTTCTATTTGTTTTCGATTTTTCAGCTGTGTTTCGCAAATTAACTTTGTCACGTCGATAAAAGTTTTAATCCACAATGTTCATTTATGTACTTCTTTATCTGCTTGTATTTTACCTGTTCCACCTTTCTGCCTCCTATACCAGAAGATTAACTTCCTCTTGGCATCAGACACGCCCATCTATCCAGTAATTAACTATGATATCATTTAATTCCAGTGTGGATAAATGTTTTGCAAATTATGATATCATGCGTAGGATGTTAATAACGGATTGAAGAAACAAAGAGAGACCAGTGTGACTTCACTAGTAAGTTGGTCTGATGCCTAATCAGTGTCCATTCTCCTTGCTTGGGCAGCTAAGCCATTAGTAAGAGGCTTGGCTAAATCCGTATCTGAATGCAGTGATCACAGATTTGATTCAAATGATTTTGTATGATGGCTTGTTTCAATTTTGAAATCCAACAATAAAGAAAGGTGGGGGAAATTATATAAGAACGCCGAGAAAGTCAATAATCGGGCGGCTGGAAGTGGAGGGAGAGGGGAGAGGAGGAGAAGGGGGAGAAGGAAATGAAAAAGTCACCTTTCTGAATCAGCCAGCCAGTTCAAACAATCTCGTATTTGTCATGGCCTCAGAGTCATATTATCTGTCTGTCTGTTTGTTTGTCTGTCTGACTGCCTGCCTGCCTGCCTGCCTGCCAGACTGCCTACCTGTCTACCTGTCTGTCTGTCTGTCTGTCTGTCTGTCTGTCTGTCTGTCTGTCTGTCTCTGTCTGTCTGTCTGTCTGTCTGTCTGTCTGTCTGTCTGTCTGTCTGTCTCTGTCTATGCAGAGCACCAAAGTGAATAAAAAGAGAGTGGCAATGACTTATTTTGGCCCTATGATGGGTCTCGGTTGGCCTAGTTTAGCCACGTGAAAAGCTTAATCTTAGCTTTTTTCGAAAGGGTTAGTTGAACTTTACACTGGAAGCTTGTGACAAAAGTGTGTTTATTCCAAAAGGATATTTTAACCTTTGCCTTGTCACAATTGTACTCACAGTAGTCCAAATGCTGTAACAGAAAACCCCTCTGCTCCATGTTTGAAAAGGCAGTATTTAATGTCAGTCAATTTCCATTAATGATGTAAATCGACCCTTTATTATTTTTAATTTACACGCATTCTGCCTCTTATATCTGAATACTAATTTTTAAGATGGGCGTCATTCATATATAGCTAAGAAGTAATTAAACCCACGATATTGGCGATATTGTGTGGGATGTAAATGATGGATTAAAGAAACAAAGGGTAAAACTCAGTAAATTGAATTGTCTTCCATTGGAAATATAGGTCGGATGACGTCATGTGGTGATTCCAATTTGTCAGATTCAGTCAAGAAAGGGAAATATTAAAACTTATTATGACAAAATCTATAGACACGAGAGCTGATTTACTACTCATGTCTTTAAAATAATGTTTTGATGATGTCATCTCACCCCTCCTATCTAACTGGGTCTACTAGAGACAGAGTCATTTGACTGACTGTTAGTGGACTGAGGTTCATGGTACTTCATAAATTGTGGTCCTTTGCTGGGACCTTTTTTTGGTGTTTACTCTCATTTCATCAATTTAGTAACAGTTCTCCTTTAAAGATACGTCAACCAATCGTTGTCGTCGGTAGGCAAACCCTGTCTACTACTCCTGGTGCTGGCAGGGTTCCCAAATGCAAACGATTTTCTTTCCGAGTTTAGCCTCCTGTCCTTGTAGGTAGACATTCCTGTCGTTCATATTATGTCATATCAAAGGGTTTGATATTATATTCTTGATGTTTCAGGATGGCAAAATGTGATTTCAACTATTTCCGTATTTTTTTTCTTTGAATGGCAATAACAAGAAAACGTACTTGATTTCAGCTAGACACCCTAACTTTTTTTGAAATGTCTTGTGGTATAGATTCATAAAATCTCGGGTGTCTTTCTATCCCTCGGATGGACACGGGAACCCATAGAGCACCAGGACTATACAAATGGCCGTGGATACTGTGTCGACTCAGATGGATGTAGTTTCATATTTTAATTACTAGACATTATTATTATCAGTTTTCTTTATCGTAATGTTCCGGGGGGAAAGAGAGACAGAGAGAGACAGAGAGAGAGAGAGAGAGAGAGAGAGAGAGAGAGAGAGAGAAGAGAGAGAGAGAGAGAGAGAGAGAGAGAGAGAGAGAGAGAGAGAGTAAACTAAAGATCTGCAAAGTTTCTATGCTGTATAAAATCCTTTACATGTGAAATTCGGCGAAATAGCTCTCCAGTGTGCGATTGAATTGAAATTAGTGCCTCTAATGTCTCTCGTCATGCCTCTCTTCTCCTTTCATACCCTGGGCAGGCATTCAAATCAGTGAGCTAGTCACAACCACCGTGCACGATATCGGTTGGTATGTTTATCATTTCTATTTAACTCCATGTGAGCTCATACTTCTATATTTTTTGTCTATTCAGTGGGCGCCGTATGTGTATAAACGTATAGTCAATGGAACCGCTGAGTACTATGGCTTCTGTATGGACCTGGCTGAGGAGCTTGCTAGAACTCTCAATTTCACGTGAGTACCATATTATGAGCATGTGTTGTTGTATGTGGTGAGCAACAAACGTTGTGGTCAGGGGAAAAGAGAGAGTCATAAGAGAGTATGACGGGAAGAGAGGGTGATTGAAATGTGGGGGAGGGAGGGAGGGAGGTTTGAGTTCGAATTCGTAAGTAATGTATAATAATAATACTAATGCGGTTTATAAGTCTCGTATCCAGGCTGATGCCCGCTCACGCGACTTCATACTATTATTACCCCCAGCAGACCAAGTCATTGGAGGACTTTCTTAACTCCCTGTGGAGTATATAGTGTCGCTGCCATTTTATAGTCGCTGATCACAAGCATTCTGACAATATCTTTCACTGCATATAGCCAAGTACCCATTTTACAGACGAGTGGACTGAGGAAATACTTTCCCAAAGTACCTACAACAAGACAGTGGTCGGGAATCAAACCCATGACCTTTAGATCTTGAGCCCAACGCTGCTCCAATATAGGGAAAATTCACAGAGGAGAGTATATAGTATAAGAATACCTACTTTGGAGAGGTTCAATAACTTGCTCATGTTCCCAGTGGGTCTGTTTGTATGCCTCTAAAGCATGTGGGAGAAGTGGTGAAAAAGAATGGAATGTGATAGTCATTTTTGCCTCAGGACCAGTTACATCAACGGTGTGCAAACAAATTCTTTTGCCGTATTAACGATCACAGAGATGTTTGAGAGCTTGCGCATTAACGATGGGATCTCTTATCATAGTAAGAATTACATTAACTCTGCATGTCGAACGCATGATGGGAAATTCTGTCCACTTCACTTTATTTTTTAAAAATTATATATTCGTGTGCATCATGAAAGGGGTATTGTGAAGCCCATTCGACTTTGACCGGTCAGAAAAGTAGGATACATGACGGTAGAATCTTTTATTAAACGCTTAGCTACAAAAAAAATCCATGGGTGAGTTATATTTTCAGTATACTGAGCTAAATAACTGAAATGCAAAGATCCTTGTCTCCTCATGCCATTTTGCTTAGCTCTGGGTAATGCTTTATTAGTGAAACATGGCTACGCACTGTCATCGAACAGTGAATAATCACTTAATAAAGGGAGATCTTCTTATCCATACAAAATAAATTCTGTTAGCAGAGCTAGCTTCCCCTTCAGATACTTCATAATTATAGGAACTAGGAACGAACTAGCTTGATTTTTAAAGAGCCATGACATAGCAATCAGTGCCCAGAATTGCAGGAAATTTCGTAAGCAAGTTCCTTTTGCACCAAAGGCGGCTCTTTTCAAGTTTTGTTAGTCAAGATGACCACTAAGTATTTATTTTGAAATTTGTTTCTGTCGTATACACGTCCTTGGGAAACTGCACAGCTGCATTCCATATTTAGGTTTTCGCGGTTCACCGGGTGTGTTACGTGCTAGCCACGTACGTGGCAAAACTCTTTTTGGTTTGCAGACTACGGTAAACAGGTTGGCGTCATGAGGTATGACACAAATATCACAAATATTTTGCTACAAGACTAACTCCCCAATTTACAAATGGGTAGGCAGGCAACGCACCAGCGGCGAAAGAATACCTAGCGCACCGAAAGGCATCATAGACGAATGCATTAGATTATAAGATCAGCAGTGTAAGTGCGTAAAATTATGGCATGAGTTTGGTTGCCGCCTTCCCTTCCCCTTTCTCGGATGGCACCGGGAAACCTTACCTAGTTAAAGGAAAGACAAAAATCGTAGAAACCACGTATCGTACCACTGGCCGTATGCTTAATCCATGCGTTAATTAACGTATTGCGTTAACTACAGTGAACACTACTAATGTTTTGGGAGTTTCCCGTGGTTACCGCAGTGCGTTAACTAACGTAAGGATTATGCATACGGCCACAGATCCGGTGGGAACATGTCCTAAGCTAAGTCAGTCCTCATAGCAGTCCCTTCTGGATTCCCATTTTTTAACACATTTACTTAACTAGACCAGCGTCTCAGGATCAAGCTATGATACCTGATCCATATCTAAACAATGAATTTATTGATTCCCTCCCATGAGGCAGCATGCGGTTCACTGAACCTCCGGACGGCAACTGGGGGGCGGATATAGGAAATGGCTCCTGGAATGGACTGGTCGGCCAGGTACAACGAGAGGTACGTAGATGAGAACTTCCTCCTCTCTCTTTCTCCTTTATTATCTTCTCTTTTTTTTCCACCGTTAATCTCTTCTACTCTCTGTCTCTCTCTCTTTTTTTTTTTACCTCCTCTCGTTCTCTCTATCTCTTCCATCTATTTCTATTGCTTACTTGCTCTCCCTCTCTTTTCCACTTACTTTTTCTATGGACCACTTCGGAATAAGGACTCAATGATCACCTGATTTTCGAAATTTTGAATAAAATGGGAATGTAAGATTCCTCCCTTGGGAAACAAGTAGGATGTCATCGTCAAGCAAGTGCAAGAATTGCACGATTAGAAAGAACATGGTTTTAGGTCTATGAGATTAGACAGATATCCTCTTTGCTTAAGCACTCGCAGTAATCTCGCATCTTTTGGGTCCCTCGTGTAGTCTCCAGAGTAGGGCGTGCAGACCGTGCTGTCTGGTGCAATGGGTACCTCGTGAAGGAACTTGACATGTTGCCCTGTGAAAAGTCAAAGAGTAGAATATGGAGAGTTCTTGGAGGGACAGTCAGATGTGTTTCATCCCACTGTCTGTTTCTGGCTCTTTCTCTTAAATTATCTTTCTTACTTTCTTTCTCTTCGTCTCTCCTTTTCTCTTCTACTCTTGTCTCGTTTTCTTTTCCATTCTCTCTTTCTCTTCTTTATTTGTTTCTCGTCCTCTCTCTTCTTTTCTAGCTCTCTCACTCTCTCTCTCTGTTTGCCTTTCCAGTGTATTACTGTACATGCACATGTATGTGTTGGTGTGCGTTTGTCTGCTTGTGTGCGTGTGCTGTGTGTGTATATGAGTGTGGTAGGTGTGGTGTGTGTGTGTGTGTGTGTGTGTGTGTGTGTGTGTGTGTGTGTGTGTGTGTGTGTGTGTGTGTGTGAGTGAGTATATGCGGAGAGAGAGAGAGAGAGAGAGAGAGAGAGAGAGAGAAATAGAGAGAGAACAGGAAAAGTAGAGAGGAGAAAGAGAGAAAGACAGAGAGGAGCGGTGTCTAAACATGACATACTTTTAGCCCACAAATACGTACAAATAACTGTTATTTAGTTCGTATTATCTTCTCCTTATAATCAACCCCTTCCCTGTGATAAACTACATATATGTTCAGCTAATTTCTGTTGTCACTCTCTCAGGAGGTTGACCTGGTCATAGCCCCTATAGGAGTGACCGGTGCCAGGGAGAGAGTCATAGATTTCACAGTTGCCTATTTCTACGACGACACAGCCGTCATCTTGAAAAAACCTGACCCACAGGCCTCAAAATGGAGGACATACATTGACATCTTTAGCGAAAAGGTGGGCTTAACCAGTAAAGTGGCTTAATGAAATATTATGATCATAAGTATATTAGAAAAAAAAATAATTGGGATATCGCCAATATTTTTTGGATATAAGTCCCTAATTATACAATTACTTATTATAACATTGGAAGTTAACAATTATAAGTAGTGATGGTACCCAGGAAGTCGTCTTGTGAAAATCCTGATGTCGTGTCTTGTCATGTCGTGCTGTGCGGTGTCGTGTTGTGTCGTGTCGTGTCGTATCGTGCGTCACGTCTCGTCTCGTCACGTCATGTCATGTCATGTCATGTCATGTCACGTCACGTCATGTCATGTCATGTCATGTCATGTCATGTCATGTCATGTCTCAAACAGGTTCTGATGTGCCTTGGAGCGGCCCTCGTCCTCGGAGCAGTGGTCGTCCTGACGGTAGAGCGAGCCGGCCAATTTGTCAAGAGAATCAACAAGCCTGATGTGTTTGCTCACACCTACGTGGGTTCATGCTTATACCTCATGGGGGCCATGATGGCTCAGGGTAAGGCAGATCAAGACAATGAAATGTTGCTTTTTTTTTTTTTTTGAAGATACGGCCGACTCCGCCTAATTGTAACGTTTTGGGACCTTTTATTGAAAACTTACGGTATTGTGTTATTGTAAAAATCAAATGTTGCAAAATAGATGGATGTTGTATTTAAGCAAATTTCGAGTAAATGGAGTCCACCGTATTTTTCTTCCTGAAGCTGCAAATTCTGGGCTTACGACACTGTTGTCATTAAGGTGATCCACTACTCTACCTTTGTAGAGTTTAGTAAATTACTGTGGTGCGCATTGCCCCATTCCAATTCACTACATTTTATATGCTAAATTGCGCACCAGAGTGCTGAACAGTGCATTTTTGTCTGTTGTGGATAGTGATCTTAGATAACTGTTATCCCAAAGTACATTCGTTACTTCACAACCAGATTTTACACATGTATCAAAGACATAGTAATGCACATACTTACAGAAGCATTTTATATTTGTGAGGTTTATTCTCGTTGTACTATTTTGAGAGACAGCGTTTTTCATTAGTTCCATTGAACTTTTTCTTCAGAAACACAATTCAAAAACCCCCCTCTGTAATTATGTGCCTTAATGTGTCTTTGATACATGTGTGAAATCTGGTTGTGAAGTAACGAATGTACTTTAGGATAACAGTTTTCTAAGATCACTATCAACAACAAACAAAAATGCACTGTTCAACACTCTGGTGCGCAATTTTGCATATAAAATGTAGTGAATTGGAATGGGGTAATGCGCACCACAGTAATGTTAATATTCTTCAATAGGCAATTTCTTTCTTCCTTTGGTACAAATGAATCGTATATCAGTTTGACCACTGCCTTCAATTTATGTAGAGAATACTAAAGCATTCTCGTCGACGTATTATCGGTAGCTATAGCTTGAATTAGAGGGGTATCATCGATCGCGCCCCACATACCACATACCAGTTTGTTTGGCCAGCTTCAGTAGATTCAACAGCACAACTGTATGAATCAATAGCAATGAAACTCAGAGTTAAAATAGAAGTAGGTTAAAGAGTTGTTTGAGAAAGAAGAAGAAGACATTGAGCCTAGCAATGAAAACCTAATCTTTAAGACAAACACTATGACAGAGAATGGATGTGTTCCCTCTTGCAATCTCCATAGAGACATAGTTACGAACAAACACTCTTGGTTAGGAAAGCAATAAACCACAGTACGGCCTTATGAACTAAAAATTCAAGGAATCAGTCCATGAGTTGGAGTCAGTAAGATCATCGACCTTGTCAGTACATCGTCATTTTCGGGGCATTCTCATAGTTACTCCGTCCCCCTTTCCAACAGCCATCGTAAGGTGTGAATACTTATGGTGCCAGTAGATATCTGGTCCCTAGCCCTCCGAGACTTGCCACGCAGTAAGATCATCGAGTTCATGAGTATTGTCAGATTATGATAAGGAACGTGGGGGGCTATAGCATGCCAGTAAGGTTGTAGAGTACATAGATTCTAGTTCATGTAGCAGTCCTGTAGTACATGTGTTATCAGACACCAAGCCCTATACTGCTATAACCGAACTTTCATACGTTTTTAAATAATACTGTAAACATTTCAGGGGGGCGGAACCTCTCAACGTCACTGGCCACTCGGATATTTGTGAGCTTCTGGTGGCTTTTTTGCATCGTTATTGCAGGTGAGTAGGGAGCAAAAGTGCCGGAACTGAGGATGGGATCAGAGGGTGAGGGAGAAAAAGATAAATGTGAGAAAGCATACGGTAGCAGAAGACACAAAAAGAGAGAGCGAGAAAGAGAACGAGAGAGAAAAAGAGAGCGAGAGAGAGAGAGAGAGAGAAAGAGAGAAAGAGAAAGACGGGATGTTGAAAAAGGTAAGAGCTGGAAATCTAAGAGAAAAGTAAGAAGAAGAAGAAGAAAAAGAAGAAGAAGAAATTACAAAAATTGGGAAAATTCCAAAGTGATTTAACAATAGGCCAACTAAGGAAAAGAAAAACACAGAGGAACAGAGGATGACAGAAGATAAACAAGAAATAATTAAGAAATAGAAAGGAAGTAATCGAGTCAAAGAGGAAAAAAATACAGAAAGAGAGAGGATAAGATTAGGTAAAGCTAAAAGACAGAAACAAAGAAGACAGGAAATTAAGGTCGATGAAAAAAATAGGACGAGAGAAGGAGCGAAAATAAAAGAAAGAACGAAGTCATTTACAGGCCAATTAGGTAAAAAGCAAATATCCTCATGGGAGTTGATAAGGGCAACCGTCCATCCATTGTTTAACGATCGGCCTCCGACCAGGCGATTTTCTCGTCCAGCCTCTATGGAACCTTCCCTATGAGCGATATTCGAAACACTTGTGTCAACAGTTATGTATGCGTCTGGTAGACTTTACAAGCAGTAATTGTCCCTTCCCCCTCCTCCCGACGGGTTATGCCACATAAGTTAAGGCTAAAGAGAAGACATTCTGCTTATATATTGCAGAACATGTCGAGTTAAAGCTGCGTTTTCCGATCATTACTATCGGAAGATAAGCCCTGCCTACAAATAGCCTTGGACACTGCTGCTTCGGCTCTGGTGGATACTTTCATAGTTCAAATACTATAGAGGTTATCAATGTTCTTGCCCGTAATATTGGGAAGGACAGTAACTAGCGATCTGCAAGGTTTCTATGCTATGTACTCACTGGCAAGTACTTATTCTGAAGTGAGACGAGCACAAAACTAATATAATGGTCATTACTCAGCTGTTTACAAACGAAACACGTCTTTAGTTATTTGATATCCTTCAAAATCGTCAAAATCCCACTAAATTCTGTGAACATCTAGTTTCCCTCTTAAACTGTCGAAGCCAGTTACATAATATTCTGTATGGTTTCAGGAACATACACTGGCAACCTCATGGCCATGCTGACGGTGACCAAAAATAAACCACCTTTCAACACACTGGAAGAGATGGCCAATCAGGACGAATATAAATTTGGGACTTTAGGACAGTCCATGTGGACCACGCTGTTTAAGGTACGATACCAGAGGCCGAATGTATGGTGCTGTCTAACTATGGGTGTAACCATGAAACACTTCAAAACATAACGATGTTTCTTGTAGCTACTCCCAGTGGGTAAAGTTAGTCAGCACTGTGCATATGGCCCCAGATGTTATATTTGGGAAGCAAAATTAATTTCCAGAGCTTCTCTGTAAACTATGGACAGGAATGTTAGAAAAATTGGGAAGTTTTGAAGGAGAGGCTACAATCCTTAGCTAATTATAATTATTTTCTGAGACAATTTTATACATTTCTTGTGCAGCAGAATGATATATTTTTGATTAATGTCCGTTAGAGCCAAGAAAGACCCAAAGGGCTGGTTGTAGAGGGAGAGGAAAAAGTCAGATCTGGCAACCCTCGATATGGAAGTAGAAGTAGTCCTCAAGATTCTATTGTGCCAGCTGACGTAGGCGATCATGGTTCTCTGCTGACTTACATCTATCGGTTGTCAGCCGCACCATTGTCCAATACTTTGTGCATTTCTCCAATTTGTCAATCCCCCGAGAATTCTCTCTGTCTTCCTCCATTTCTTTTATCTCTTAAGGTTTTGGTTGTTATTTGGTCCTCTGGATCTAGCCTGTATCTTCTCTTTGGAAGTCTTATAATTTTTGCTTATCTTCATGTCACTTTAATTCCCTCAGAATAGGCCTTAGATAGTATATAATCTACTGTCTTTTCACGCGTAGGGAAATTTCCACTTGTCTTTTAACGTCTCATGTATCTATAGTTCCTCAGGAATTTTGTGAATGGTGAAAACCAAAGCATCGTTAGGGGCATTAATCAAGGATTTAGAACTGGCACAAGAGCGATCCTATCCATTTAATTTCCTTGGTACATGTGTCACCCATACTGCCGTTAAAATGAAGAACCTCGTATCTACGTATCTGGGTCAAATAAACATTTTATATCGTTAAAATCTTTGGAAAATTTTGCGTCTGATAATCTTAGTTTGGCATCGATACCTCACTTTTAATGGCGTCTAAAATGAGAATTGTATATACTTTTTGACCTAATTAGAAATCGAATCCCAATATTTTAATGAAAAACACAGTATGGTAACTGTCTTTATTTGACTTAAGAAGTCTTATTTCTTAGTTAAAAATAGAAAAATTAAGAAAGTGTGTGCCAGTGAAAAAATGGTAACGATGCGACTATTCTATCAACAGTTATTAAAAGAAACAGTTTTTTGTCATTTGTAGCAAAACATGAAAATGGTAGATACTAGGTTCTTCATTTTAACGGCAGCATACATCTTTCATGTTCTTCCAGGCTGTGTCATTAAAGCTCAGCTGCTTCTATTCCTATATTATGTTGTAGTATATGGAAGAAAAAGATAACATTGTATCCTTATTCACGAAATGCGTCACTCCACAGACTTCTTCAAGATCAGAATTTCAGGCAATTTACAGGAAAATGGAGGAGTTTTATGCTAATGACCCTAGTGTTTACAGTATTGATCCAAACGAGCAGCTGGAAAAGGTATAGCATCATCCTCGACGTCATCATCATTTTCAAAAATATAAAAAAAACTCTCAAGACTGTGGCATGAAAAATTGAATAAAATTTCCAAATTTTCGGAGCAGTATCCTTCTTCAGAGAACATAAAATAATGACGCCAATGTCATAGTCATGAATTTGTGAAATGTAGAAATACCAATCGGACTATCTACTGAAACACATCTAATATTTTTTCTTAAAACAAAATAAGAAGACAAAAGTCAAACTCCGTATTTCAAAATCAAATGCAATTTCTGAAGTTTATATGTAGGTTTCTTCATTATGGAAATATAGTAAACTACAACACAACGAAGGTGAAAGTAAAAAGGTACTATTAGCTATCAGCAGCTTCATAATTGTCATCAGTATCATCATCTTCATCATGGTCATTGTCATCGATATCGTCATCTGCATAGATATCATCATCGTCGTTGTCTTAGATGTTTCTTCCTTACGTCTATTCACCTTAGTTGCCTAGTTTATCTATTATTACATTAGAGTTGATGTATAATGTCTTTTTCCACATATATGAAGTCATAATGGAATCATATACAACCCTTTTTTTTTATTAGAATAAAGAGATCTAATTCCTCATGAAAGTATTGAACGCATATGTTCATTGAGTTTGAACATGAATTTCTACACCTGAAAGTTTGCGTATTAATAATGATGGGATCTCTAACCATCGCAAGAATTACAGTAGTGCACTGGTGCTGAATACATCCCGTTCAACATGTAGAGTTAATGTAATTTTTGCCATGGTAAAAGATTCCATCGTTATCGCGCCAGTTCTCTACTGCCATCAGATACGGCATGAAATTGGAACAAAACTATACCGGTGGTGGCAATTGTCATAATATGTGGAATATCGTCTTAATTTCAGCATGGAACATAGTAGATCACAATTTTTTTCCCACTCATTCATGCTTAAAATTGCGTATGTTTGTAGGTCAAACGAGGCGGCTACGCCTATATCGCAGACAAAGGTCTCTTCTCCAACTGGCTGGCATACAATTGTGATCTCATGCTCTTGAAGGAGAAATTCTTCCCTTCAAAATACGCCATCGTGCTGCCTAATAACTCTGTCTACACGAAGCTTTTCTCAGATCAGTAAGTTCCAAAATGACTTTTAATAATTTTGTGGTAGCTTTTTAACCTCCTCCATGTTCAGTCTTCAATGCCCCATTAGAAAGAGACTTAGTAATAGAGCATTTCATACCATGTGGCCAAAACAAACGTTCACTTAATTCAAAACCCAGAAACTTCAAGTTGAAGATAAACTGCACTTTCAAACTAAGTCACAGACAGATATTATCCATAATTGGTGCAAGTTCATCAATCTACGTGCTCACAGCACAGGAAAAAATCATCTAAAGAACAAGATGCGCTGGGGCCAATGTGTTACTGTTAGATGTATTCCTGGGCAAGCAATCGGTAGATATGTGTTTTAAAATTTCAGCTGTGACATACCTATGGTGCCTAGTAGCCTATATCAGATTTGCAGCATTACCAGATAATATCCAGCAATTAATGTGTGCTGAATTTCAGCTGTCTAAATTCTGAATTACTGACATTCTTAAACTTTGAAATTAAGTAAGCTTGTTCCTGGCCACATTCAAGAATTTCCTAGTCCCGTAATAATTATTTACTACATATTTTTGAAACAACTGTCGAAGCCCTGCTCGAGCAATTACATGTACAGCATTTTTCTCATTAGATATTTTATCTCAAGGGTGAATTTTCTAGCCAGTACTCATATCTAACTAGAAAATGAAAATATGCTGTGGATGCTCTTTTCAGTAATAAGTCTTCTCTTACAATTGATGTTAAGCTTACTTAGTTATGCTGTTCTTATGCCTTCAGGTTTTTGACACCTATTAAAGGGGCAAATCACTCATTGTGTACAACCCAATTAATCCGCTAATATATAAAATCCCCTTTTTTGGGGGGCCCTGCCAGCCAGTGTCAGGATGTAGAAATATGTAAAATGACCTGTGATCTAAATAAAGCATTCAATTTTAAAGTTTAAGGCACAATTTGAGCCTTCTAGATAAAAAAAAAAAATATAGCGTGTAGGCCTATGTGTTCGCACGCGGTCAAAACCAGTCAAATGAAAAATTGGGGACCAAATCAGAATTCGAAGTGACCTTTTTCAAAAGACATTTGTGAAAAATTTTGGGCGTTGACACCTCTTTTTCTTCCCGTTAAAAGATCGAGTAAAAGAAGTGCTTTAACCTCCATGGAAAAAAAATTCCCGAAATCACAGTGGTATATGTAGAATAACACAAAATATTAATAGGGCCAAAAGAAGTATAAACAATAGACCGTCATGCAAGCTTAGAAGAAGCAAATTTTAAACAGAATAATGGAAGTCAGCAAAATAATAATGCTTCATTCTCTTCCCAGAGTGATGAACATATACGAGAGTGGACTCATCCAGGTGTGGATCAAAAGATGGTGGCCCAGTCGCAGCTTCTGTGGAGCTGACATGGTCACAGAGGCGACATCCTTGTCCTTGATAGATGTCCAGTCCACCTTTTACTTCATCGGCATAGGTGTTGTCATCGGCAGCATTGTTCTGGCCGGGGAGTTCTTGGTACAAAGGATACGGCGGTCAAACTCATCTAATTAGATGACATACCTCGAGGGTGGATTATTTAAGCAATAATCGTGCTGGTACTTATGAAGATAAGCCTAAAACAACATCGAACAGAAACGTTCTGACAATCTAGGTCATATTACGAGATTACGAGAGTCTTATCTGATAGAATTCAGCTCACCACAAAATATGCTGGAATACGAGATCAGTGGAACTTTGTTGACACAGTCATTGCTTGAATAATTTAACACAATCCCCTTTAGAAGTCCCGACTGACTGCTTTGTTTCTTAGGAAGATAACTCTGGATAGCACAGACTCTCTGATAACACAGCTTCAGTAACTTCGTTTGAAGGATAAAAGTGTTATTAGAATTGTATGTTGTTTTTTTTTCCACATATACTGTATGTGATAAACAATAGAATCCCCAAAATGGCATAAATATAATGACTAATTTTTACAACCCAGTGATAATACCAGTTGCCTTTGTGCAGTTCATTAAACACATAATGTACTCAATTATCAAAGGACGACTTCCGTTACATCTTCATTTGCCAAGTTACTGTGTCAGTTCTCAAATAGAGAAAAAGAAGCTGATCGGATAATTATAATGGAATTCCTGAGGTTCTGAGGTTCTATAATATTACAATATGTCTCACCTTTGCTGCAAACGGATGAAAATGTGTTGAAGTACTTTGGCAGCCCACGTATTATTATGAAGGGTTTCGTGACAAAATACAAAGATTTCCACTTACAGCAATTTGAGCCTTCCTACTTATCATACAACTATAAAAGAACTACAGACCACTATAAAAGAACTACAGACAACTATAAAGGAACTACAGACAGCTATAAAAGAACCACAGACAACTATAAAAGAACTACAGACAACTATAAAGGAACTATAGACAACTATAAAGGAACTACAGACAACTATAAAGGAACTACAGACAACTATAAAGGAACTACAGACAGCTATAAAAGAACCACAGACAACTATAAAAGAACTACAGACAACTATAAAGGAACTACAGACAACTATAAAGGAACTACAGACAACTATAAAAGAACTACAGACAACTATAAAAGAACTACAGACAACTATAAAAGAACTACAAACCAAAATATAATAAATGTGTAGTAATTCAGATCTTTTTCAAAACTTCCCTCATTCTTTCAATGGTCTTTAGGTTCTCTATAGTCTTTTGAGCTGCTCTCTTATTAAACATACAGAATGGAGTCTTACGTGTCGGTGGATAATGCATTTTCAGACGAAATCCTTAATGTTTCTCATTTAAATACAGAAGAACGGATTTATAGAATTATTTATAAGCATAAGAGATCGGCTTTAATCAGTTAGGTATGCTTGTGTTGAATACTTGTATTGTTTGATGGCCTCTTTCCTGTATTACTATAACTGTATGTCTTCTGTTTTTAGATGCATCTGCTAATTTCTTAAATAGAAGTTTTCAAGATTTGAAGAAATAAAAATATCCTACACTACTTTGTGCAACGATAATATGTTTATGCGGGTATTGTTTGATGGCCTTTTTCCTCTATTGTCACAACTGTATGCGATCTGTGCTTTAGATGCATCTACTTATTTCTTAAACAGTACGTTTTCAAGATTTGAGGAAAAAATATTCGATATTACTTTGTGAAACGATGGTATGTTAATGCACATCTTGTATATCATGTCATTATTAATTAACATAATTATCAAGTTTATGTGGCTTAACCCTTTCACTGTTCTACAGACACAGTGCACAACACGAAACTGGCGACGCGATGAATTGTAGACGTCTATTGTATGTCCATCCTTCTTTAAGTATTCTATCAGAAAATTCTAGCTTATTAGAGATAAAGAAGTCTAAAAAAGGATTTCGCTATATGGTAGATATTTTTTTTTTAAAGAACGTTTCCCATGATACAGGCAGTACAAGGGGCGGATACAGTATGTCAACAGTGAAGCTGTTGCTTTGTGTTTGAGCTCAGTGAATCTCGGTGGTTTGTTTTTCCGAGCAATTGTCAGCCATTGTCATTATCATCATTATCATCATCATCACCACTTTCATCATCATCATCATTATTATCATTAATGATATAGCACGATACTTATCAGTATTTTAGTCTCTGATAGAATTTTCACCACCATCTTCTTCATTATCCTCCTCCTCGTCCTCCTCCTCATCATCATCATCATCATTATCATCCTAATCATCACCACCATCATTATCACCATCATTATCACCATTTCATTCCCTCCCTAACATTGTTATCTTTCCTCTTCTTCCTCTCTGTTCTTCACACCTTTCCTTTGCTAAGTGCATTCAGCATTTAGATCCTCAGATCCTAATGTCCTTAATATGTAAACATTTACAATTTTCTAATCGCTAACATTTGCGAGAACTGGCACACTATTAAAAATACCCTGAAACAATTGTGGATAATAAAATCTTCCTTTATTTTCAAAATCTGTATGTTAGACCCTTTCCCCCAAAGTCATGTATATTATCATGATAAATGTCTTGTGTTGACATGTGCTGTATAACGGTATGGCTGTGATAATAAAGGCCAGTAACACTAAAATGGTTCAGAGATGTCAGATAATGTATATTTTATTATATCAACTCTGCTTAACTGCAGTACGCTTAATCACAACATTTTAGCAGACACAGTCATTTTTTCATCTTTGTGCCTCCCAATGGGAAATTGCGTGTAAGTGAATATGCAATTTCCCAATGACTTTAGTATAGGGAGCACGAAATTGTATCATCTATGGCACCAAAACATGTTGTGATAAAGCGAACTTGTTATTATGCAGAGTCGACCGCAACAGAATACTGATGTCTCCTTATTAAAATCACTTGATAACTGCAACTCCTTTTAAACCACAATAATAATTATCCATGCTCCCGAGGAGTTGCGATTAAATAGAGTCAGTATCAGCACAACTGACTCTCGAATGGACGACATTGCTAGGCAACTGAAGTAAACAATAACTTTGTGCCTCAGTGTGAGTCTTGCATGCCCAAAATAGGATAACAATAGCTTTATTTTTTAAACTGAAAACATAGATCTATCTACGAAAATTTGAGAGCTTGCGCACTGACGATGTGATCTCTTACCGTCGTAAGAATTACATAGAGCACCTTTATTAGAGCATTGGTGCTGAATGCATCTTTGGTAGCGTTCAACAAGTTGAAGTCATATAATTTTTACGATGACTAGAGATCCCATTGTTAATGCGCAAGCTCCCAAATGTTTCGAGTAAGCTCAGTTTGCGGTTACACGGGGTCGACTGTTTACAAAGTCAGTGATGTTAATTTACCAACCGTTGTCAATGGGAAAAAACATGAAACAGGTTCATTTCTATATGACAACCACCGTCATTGCCGGACGGACGCTTATCTGACAGTAAACACGATGAGGGAATTTCTTAGTAAATCATCCGATATAGATATCATGGACATGGTCGCCATAGTTGTTGTCCCAGAAAATACAATAGTTTATAATCATATAGCTATCCAAAAAGAAACATTGCCAATCATTCCATCCGCTTAAGGCTTATGGCATTAATACTATAATATTATGTTTTCTGAGCACCGTTGCGATTAAGCGACAACTGCAGCTAAAAGGATTCAACTGTGTCCCACTGTAACGTGTATTGGAACATTGTCAGTGTTTGAGGCAATCAGCGCTAGCGTTTCCAACTAATGTCACTAGTAGTATACATTGGGTATCCTTGATGAGGAGGAAAAAACTCGTTCAATTCACATGATCAAATTAATGTGATTTATTTTTTTTATCTTATTTTCTGCCACTTCCAGAACCTAAACTTCAATATTCATATTTACATTGATATTTATGTTTCCAGTGTCTTTGTCAAAAGAACTAGACATTTTAAGTTTGTGATAGGCCTACGAGGTATACTATATTATTTCAGTCCGTCTTCTATAACATCTGCGACGTTTTGCTCGTTCTTTCCCTCCTACTCTTCCTAAGAGATAGCCAAGTCATGCAGCGTTCAATGACTGAAGGAAGCAAGTCCAAAAAAAACAATCGACAAAAATAAGTAATGATAAATAATATGCCATTTATTATCACTGGACTTGCTTCCTTACGGTCATAAACATTTTAGGCAGAAATAAACCAACTGGCACATAACATTTTACTTCACTGATTCAAAATATAGGCTTAATTCAATCTGAGTAAAAAGTGGACTTGCTTCCTTTTATCATTTCATGATAAAATATAACCTTATATCAACCCCTCAAGTCCCTACATTTACTTTGGCTTGACTTCTGTATGCTCCAGCAACTTTTGAGATAAAAACTTTTAATTATAAAATGCAACCTGGCGCCGATAAAGTGAAACAACCCCGATAGAAATATCAACAACAGGAAAACAAGAGAATACCAACACCGTGTGCTCAAATATTTATGTACATGAAGTTGTGTGAGTCACCACATGATAAAAAATTAAGCCCTGTGTGTTATATTATCATATTAATAAGCTAATGAACCTCGTAGCGTGACCCGTGGCCGTATGCATAATACATACGTTAATTAACGTAGAGCGTTAACCACCGTGAACACTACTAATGTTTTGGGAGTTTTTTCGTGGTTACCGCAGTGCGTCAACTAACGTAAGGATTATGCATACGGCCACAGGGCCGTTACTTCCACAATTCAAAATGCAAAGAACAGACACACATTTTTCGTCAGTGTTGATGTATAAAGTTGTATTCCACAATTTGGTCAAACGAAAAAAATGCTGGTATTATCATTATAACTATGCGGCAGCATGTTCATGTAACGCCTGTGCATTTCATTACATTAGCACCTGCAGCCGCGAAATGCTAGACATGCTGCCGCCATTTTGCTCAATGCGGATTTGCGTGGTGGATTTCATTTTATGATTTGGAAAGATTTTATCTTTCTAAAACTTCATGTAACCGTCAGTTGTTGTTTCGAATTTGCAGAAAAACATGACATGTTGCTTCCCCCAGGTCAGAATTCATGGGACAAAAGTCGCGCTACACTTTGTTATTTGTCTGTTGTTTGTCGTCAGTAAGCTTATGCCATGTTTCAGAATTCACTTTTCAGGATCAGCGAGCCCATGCGGAAAATGGGGGTTGTTGCTAGTTTTGCTCAAAATTATAGGTTTGTTCTGAGAACAGTATCGGAATTCATGTACAAATTCTGTCACCAATGAAGGAAACAAATGCAATATCTTGAGACATTCCAACTCCTTGTGCCACTAAAATCATTCCTATACAACGCTGCTTTTGTCAAAACTTTATTTTACATGGATATAACTTTATAAATCAACCAGAGCAGGTCACAATGGCGGCGAGGTGGCTCTCGCGACCCCTGTTTACCTAATCAACCGTGAATGTGGCTCTCACGACCCTCAGCCAAATCAACACGGACTATTTGTGGCCAGTACTGTGCGTCTGTTGCGCATCTGTTCCTGATGTTTCATAATGAATATAAAGTTTGAGATCTATAACCGTCGTCGCGCGTGCAATACATTTTACATTAATGAAAAACATCACCTCTTAACCCCTTGCCTTGCCACTGCAGACTCCGTCCAGAACATTTTAAACGTCCTTATATTATTTAGGCACACTGAATGATGTGCATTCAGGACAACAATTTTTGTCTTCAATGGAAAACTTCCACCTTCCCCACTTTTTAATTGATTATGCATCAGCTTCAGATTTCAACAATGCCTGTGTCGTTTAACAGCATTTTAAAAACAATTTTACAAACACATGGGATTCTGTAAACTGTTTAAAAGGTGTCTATCGTTTCGTGTATTTCTGTAAATGGCTATAAAGAAAATACTCCACTGGCTCACTTAGACAAGCAATGGTGAAATTTAGTGCTAAAGTGAGATTAAATGAAAATTCAGAGGCACAAATCTTCAGGAATTAGCAGTACTGAAAGTATGCAACTCTTGGTCAAAAAGTTCCCAAGTAACCCTATAATTCATGTTAACACTACAATTTTCCATGAAAATACAGTGTTGGCCTACTTCCACCATATTTTAATAGGCATTATACAAACTACACTGATTCATTCTGTATTTCAGCTTCCCGTATAATTTGATAGCGAGCACATGAAGTAATGAGAGATCATCAACATTTTTTATTGTTGTTTACACAACGGGTACCCCAGCTTGGTTTGAGGCAAGATCAGGGGCTATATCAAATTCAATGTTAAACTAATATGACAACCTTTTGACAACACTAGAAAGTTAACATAGTCATAAAGGAATTCACTACCCTTTCATTGTAGCTTATTGTGTACATTTCTGAAATTGGCTCTGCATTTTTCTAATTCAGTACATTTGGTATGCAAAACTGCCCTTTCAAGTGTAGAATAGTCAGTCTTTCCAATTGTGGTGGTCTCTTATGAAAACTTTACCTCAAAGTATAGTGTTGTTACTTCACTATTAGATTTCCCACCTGTATCTAAGACACATTAATTTACATACTAAGGGAGATGTTTTCAATATGTGTGTTTCAAGAATAAGTTACCTGGAATTAAGGGAGGGGGGCTGTTTCTCAGAGAGGTACAATGAGAATTACACGTAGAAAAATAAAATGGCACTGGAAGGATGTGCTCTAATGTATCGTAGATATATATGTGTGAAATATGGTGGTGAAGTAACATAGTATTTTGAGATAAAGATCATCATCCATGATGCTTTATGTAGCGGATTGGCGGGCAGTTTTGCATGCAAAACGTATTGAATTACATCAGTTATGTTCTTTGATCTACAATGGAAAGGTAGTGCATCCCCTTAAGATGGATTCTGTGTATGGAACATTCAGGCAGCCGAAGTTTTAGCAAAGTAGTGCGAATGTAAGGCAAGAACTGGTTTACGTAAAGGAACTTCGTTATTCTCGTCATTCACATCATCTGTGGAAGAAGGCGTGGCATTTCCTTGCTCCGTCCTTTCTGAGTGACTCGGGGCTTCGTTGAGTAGATCTGGGCCGAGGGCATTGTCCCGAAACTGTGGGTCCTCCATTACTTGATAAGAGGTTGCCATTTCCCTCTGAGGGTTGGTGAGTTGAACAGCATTATTCTGCAAGCAAGAGGAACAGTAATAATGATCTGGGGCGTCTGCCAGAAAGCTGGAGGTAGCTGCGCAGACGTGGGCGGGGTTTGACGCATGACTGACATGGCAAATACCACGCCCCCCGCGTGTGTGGTGTATGTTGTGCACAGTGGGACCGTGGTCTGTATAGTTATAGCGCCCGTCGTGAAATGGAGAAATGGCTACCTGTTCCGAATTTCTGTGGTAGGAATGGACGAGCTGGTTACTAGATGCGCCCGACTCCTCCCTGTTGGTCATGTCGTGATTGCCTCGCGGAGCTGCTTCAGACGCCGTCTTGACCTTATAAAGTTCATCCGCGCAGGGCAAGGCGTTGTGCTGAGCTTGGCTCATGATAAAGGAATGTAAAGGGGTGCCAGCCAAGTTGGGGTAGTGACACGGGGAGAACGTAACTAGCGGCTGTTGTTGTCCTGGGTTGGAGAAAGCGATGTTGAAACAGTCACCAGAGGAGGTGGTGAGGGCGGAGACGTTGGGAAGGTTCTGACTGTGGGGCATGGCATTGTGAACATGATGACCAGACAAGGCACAGGTGTGTTCAAGTTCAAAGTACTTGGGTGGTAACGCTGACCTTGGAGCGTTCTCGGCAGCCTCATCCCCGTTAAACCCTGTCTCGGCCATTTGCTGGCTGTCTCTGACACCGATACCGTTGTGTTGGATTGGGCGGAACTGCACAGCGCTGTGGCCCGTTGGCGACATGGGACAAGGGATGCAACCGTGGTACGGATTTCTCGGATCGTTCTTTACTGGAGTAATTCCCCTTGACTGGGGACAGTTTTCATTACCGCCCCTTTGCGTATCGTCGTCGTCGTCATCGATAGTTTCGTAGACGGCTGAGTAGGCGCGTGAGTAGTACTGATCGGGCGGGCTCATTCTCATCAAAGGATGGCACGAGGCACAGTTTGGACAGTTCCATTTAGAATCACAGGAGGGATGGCAGGCTGATGGTGGCATTGGAAGGCCGCGGTGGCGGAATGGTGGGTAAGTCAAATCATCATCACCTTGTACCTGTGAGAATGTGAAAAAAGAGAAAAAAAAATGAACGTTCATTTTCGCAAGCAAGTCATGATCATTATGTCAACAGCCCTTCTTTCTCACACTTCATTTTCAACATGTTTCCATGTCTTCCCCCCCCC
>JAWQUT010000265.1:756721-779967 GCA_033807755.1 Ellobium chinense
GGGGGGGGGGGAATAATGCTAACGGCTGTGTTGTAGAAAACAGATATAAAAATCTGGAAAACAAACAGCAAATTTGGGACCGGGTGGGGATGGGAGGCGGAGGGAATATACATGCAGTTTGTTTAAAAAGATCAGCTTTAGAGCGACAAAGCATTTATCTCAATGACTAATTTACCTAACTTTCAGCGATTAGTCAGCGCCGGAACTTTTTTCTTTGTTCGAAATATTTCTTCAATCCATGGATTCTTTCGTTCTTCTAAAAATGTCGTTCAAAATTTTCCCAGATCCTCACCTGAATACATGATTTTGATAAACTAATAGTATTGCATTTGTCCTTTGGACATTCTGAATTTTTGCGACTAATATTGTTTATAGTAATATGCACTTATCCACTGCTGAATGTACATATACTTCACCACTTGTATCCCTTTCTCTTTTGATCTGTTTAGCTTCTAAATATTTTTTTTTAACGAGGCATACATGAAACACAGTGCGTAATGCTGTAGATTATTTTGCCTGCAATATATTTTTATATGGTAAACAACTACGAACAAACCAGCCAAAGGAAGAAGATGCTAACTGAAATTGGCGTGTCATCCTCCTTAGTCTTCCACCTAACTGCTTACTAGACTGGACAAGACTCGGTGTTTGTTTTTTTTTTTAAGATAATCGCGATTCCTAGAACGTTGCAACAAAGGAATCCTGAATCCAAATCCGATTTTAATTCCCTGTCCTTGAGGAGAGAGCTGGATAGGAGGCAGAGGCGGGAAGATGAGAAATGAGTTGGAGAGGCGACTGTTTTTTGTTTTTTTTTCGAGAAGGAAAACAGGATGTTTGAATGGTTTCTTCCTACCCCACCCCACCCAAGCTCCTCGTCTTCAAATGGATTTTTGTTTTTTGACAGCTATTCTTCTTTGGCCCTAAAATTACCCATTTTGACAGAAAATTTGTCCCAGCCGTGATAAACATCTGACAATCCTGTTAGTTTTTTCCCACTGCCTTTACTCTCTAGCCCTATCTGACACTCTGGACTCGGCCTTGACATGACATAGATGTCACGATCCCGAGTCAGATTCCGAGTCCGCTTCTCATTCGCTATGATTACGCTCGTCCAGTGTAAGACAGCTGAATGGAAACGCATTTGAACGAGGAACCGGTTCTTAGGAATCGCTGGGCAAGAACTCGCAATTACCGATTCCAGATCCGAATCTGGTCTCGGCCTACCTCTTACTCCTGTAGAGAAGAGGGGACAGAGTGATGACAATACTTTGTTTCTTTTTGATACTCGTCTTACAAAATGACAGAGATGCCAGACATAAGATATTGAAAGAAATAGAATGCCATATCTTCTCTTAGTTATTAATCTAGTTGGCAAATATGGCAATTTTTTGCCCTGAGTAGGCGAATCAACAACATCTCTTGTTTATTCGAGCGCCTATTACTTTTATGGATAATACCAGCGAAATTGGATGCAATATTGATAATAATGATAATATCTCCTATAAATCACAAACATAACCCTAGGGACATGAAAAATGGATTTCAAAATATCTTCACGATTCATATTAATATGCAGGACGAAACGCGTTATTATATATATGTTGACCGTCCTTACGATAAACTCTGCCACAAACATTCATTCGGTGGCTACCCACTCTTCTCTCTCTCTCTCTCTCTCTCTCTCTCTCTCTGCTCTCCCACACTTTCCCTCCTCTGGGTTATCCAGGACGGGGCATTTATAAGGACGAAATCCCCCCCTTCCCTACTCCCCCACCCCACTTCCTCACAAGTGCGAGGCCCTATACACATGCCTTTCGTTCCTATGTCCACATGCGCCACCCACTAGTCTTGAATGTCGCCATGATAATTCTGGACCTAGACAGTGGGAAAAAAAAGAAGAAATGAAAACGCCACAACGCAGTAGCCTACTGCTAATGGCGATTTAATTAATATTGTTGTGTGTAATATTCTCTTTGAAGATGTTATCTTTATTTGCGAAGGGTCACAACGGGGCTTGCAACTGTTTCTCCCAATGCAAAACATCAAAAATGATGGATGTTTTCCAATAATGTAAGGGTAAACAAACACACGCCCATACACCTTTGTAAACAGGCCTGGGTGTGTTTGGTCCCTGCGGGCGAACGGAAGGGGCGGTTCTGTTATTCTGTGGGCGGTCCCTCAGAGATTCTAAGCAAAGGAAGCATGAGTCTGTAAACAAGCCAAGATGGCTGTGACTGATGCGAAATAACAAGAAAAGAGTGCGCTGACTTGCGAGTAAGTTTGCTACACGTATAATTATCTCCGTCTCTTTCATTAGCTTACATATCACAGTTGATTCTTGCCATATCCCCCTCCGACATTAGGCCATTGATAAAAAGTTCCACTAACAAATTTGAAACCGTAGATGGTGGCCATTATTGCCAAGCTCCTACTTCCGGTGTACCTCAAAAAAATTCCAATCCTTTTAACTCACGTCAAAGTTCCGCAACTTCCCGTGGGGATAACTCACGGCAGCAAAATACATATCCTAAGGCACTGACTCGGATGACTTCCATCCAAGAATGTTTTATGCCGGTCTGCATGCCCTTAACTGCACAGCGTATGGGAATACTTTATTAAAATGCTTGGAATGTTTTCTAAATTTTTGTAATATTTCATACCTCTAGAGTTGCAAATCATGCCTATCTCATGTGTACTTTGATGATTTTGTTTTCTTTTTAAAAAAATTTGAATTAGGTTTAAAAGTAAAATATATATTGGCGTAAACACGTTAATAAGGAATTCTCGCCGTCACCAAATTGATTCTTCCACTTAAATCTGAAGACCAAAAAAGAAAAAAAGTATACGCGAGGCAGAGATGCGTGGGTTAAGGTGCAGGTAGGGTTAAGAAAAAGTGGTCAGGAAAGGTATGAAACGTTAAAAGATTTGAACAATTTTTTTTTTTTGCAATCTTGATGAGGTGGGCACTTATGTGCGATTAAGAACACCCTATTTTCTTGATATTATGCAAACCTTCATTCTCTTTGTTCTTCCCATAGTCTTTTAATAGTATTTACTGCCTACTCTAATTATTCGATCTACAAGACCCTCGACCCTATCTATTCCCCTCCTCTCCTCTTCGGCCTGTTGGCATCTTTTTGTACGGGATGGGGAGGAAGAAGAGGTTGGGACTGGCAATTTCCAATAACAAACGGCTGTCTGAGCTATAACATTACTACTAGTGTCCACTCTCAATATGAGATATATCTTTGTCCACTTCCAGCAAGTGAAGATGACCCCTGACTACAGTTTCAGTTCTAATTGTGCGACAAAATTGCTTTTTGTCTTTTTTTAAGCGCCCTGGCAGAGGAGTCTATCACGGAAGTTAATATCCTTGGAAATCTCAACCTCTCTTCCCCCTCCCCATATCTCCTAGTCTCAAGTCACCCTTATCCTGGTCGTAGTGCTTTGTTATTGCTTTGATGACGTCACGGACCACCAGACTAATCAAGTAGCTCAATCCACAGGCTTGACCATTTGGCTTCCGCCTAATGACCACTGATTACAAACATTGGTCTGGCTATAGGAGATAGCTTCAGGACTAGACTATAGCTCACACAATCAGTTCACATTTCAAGAGAAAAGGTAGCTCTTTCTTTTGCATAGCTTAATGGAGAGAAAATGAGATTCTTGTTCTTGTGTGTATGGCACGGTGCTTTTCAATATGTGAACAATTCCGATCACTTTACCAACGAAATCGGATGCAATATTGATAACAATAATAATATGTTCCTTTATACATACATCACAAGCATAACCCCAGGGACACGAAGATAATACGGATTTAACAAATCTTCAGTTCAGAGCATGCAGGATGAAACGCATTCTAGTACACCGGGATGTCCTGACTGACGAGAGGTGGATTTAAGATCCATGGGATCCTGGTCACGATACGATGCGGGGGACTCTTTCACATCATAAGATGACAGTACAGCTGTACATAAGGAAAACTTTGCCACAAAATATTCATTTGGCTCCCTCCCACTCTTCTCTCTCTTTTTCTATCTCCCTCTCTCTCTCTCCCTCTTTCTGTCACTGCTTGACATTTACCCTCTGACCTTGAAATGACCTCTATAATATGTCACACAGTCAAGGACGACAACTCAACACTGACCTTGAGAATTCTTCAAAAACACCTTCTTCAATCATAATCAACAAACAAATACGGTCATCCATCGGCCCACTATCCCGAAAATGTTTGTTCAACGGTCTGGATGACACACTGAGACGATGCATTAGTGACTTGACCAAGCACCACATTGATGTCGAACTTATCTGATAAATCTTAGGCCTTTCCTTCGGATTAACAGCAGGCTAAGAGATAGACTGAAAGAGAGTCTGAAAGATGGAGGGTCCCGATATTTCGCTCAAAAATTCTCTTCTCTAACCTTACCCCAGGTCCTAAACCAACTTCACCCTTGAAGAGTCTTGGGAGTGTGCCAAATGGATAAACGTCACTTGCAAACTGAAGTAAGGCTGGTACGTTAACTTATGTCTAAAGATAGAGTTCACTTATTTGCTATTTAGGTATATTTAGCGTCCCCTGGAGCAGTTTGCCCTATTTTTCTAAACAGACAGAGGATAACTTGCAGAAAATAAGGCATTTCTGGTCCTCTAGGTTTCAGGGAATGTCTTTCAAGTTTTTTAGAGATATTGTCCTGATCAGTTCATATTTTCATCGAGAACTGTAATGAATATGTGCGTTTGTTTGAGAGATAGGGAGATAGAGAAGAAGAGAGAGAGATGAACAGAAGGGTGACTGTTGAAAGAATGCATTCATTAGTGGTCTTTGAATGTATGTGGGGCTCACAGAGCTCATGGCATGTACAAATGTAATAAAAACAATAATTTATCTGACTGGCTTCAAACTTTAACTTGCTGGAGAGTGATGCTCAGTTTTATACGCGAGGTCTTGCGGCAGGACGTAGGCCTCTTGTGTACAATGACATGAAAGGGCTTTTATTTTCAAGTTCGGAATTTCATGTCTACCACAGAGCAATATGATCACCAGGAAGTGCTATTATTATGCGCACTGCGCATGCCTACCTCTGTCATAATGATTCGTAAGAGATCTAAAATCGAAGATATAAGCTCTCCATTAATCAGTTTGAAAAAATGATAGTCCCTTGATTCTGAACCGCAGTGTACGTCGATATACAACCGCCCTATCATTATATACACTACCCAATAATTTATCTATGCCCTGATTAAAGGGAGAAAAATACCTGCCACCTGCGTATCTCGGAATTCCCAGACCCAACGTGAAGCCGTTCTTGGTCCACGATATCTCTAGACGTGTATCAGACAGACAGACAGACAGACAGACAGACAGACCAGACCAGACCAGACAGACAGACAGACAGACAGACAGACAGACAGACAGACAGACAGACAGACAGACCTTTCATGATCTCCATCAAACACTATCTCTCTCTCTCTCTCTGTCTCACGAGCAATCTTGTTCATAAACACACATAAACATACTCTTACTAAGCGAATACCCACAAGCCAAGAGCATTGAATTCAGAACTCGCCAAATGAGATAATGGAGATGAGACAAGCCCTTTACTGAGAGAGTGGTTGGGATTTTGATGGATTGAGTCCATCCTCTCCAGGGCCACTCCACCAAACATGACCCTACAGCGGCCATCGCATCACGCGACCATTAAACTGAAATTGCAACTTGATTGTCTGTTTTCATCGTTTTTATTTATCTGCTGGTCTTGGCTTTAAATCTATTTTCGTCGAAACTGCTGCGTGTGGACCCGTAATTTTATCTTTCTGTGTCTACGGGTATTGGGGTATATACGTTTTAAGAATTGCCCCTGAAACCACCACTCCCCTCCCTTCTCCCTCTCCCCCCCCCCCCCCCCCCCCCCNGCGCCTAACCAGTTCCATTAATTATTTTTATGACATTTTATGCCCACGATTTTAATCGTAGCAGAAGGCAAACGATGTCCTGGTTTGAACTGCGCTGCAACTCTATATTACGGGTATTCATAATCATTGTATGACATTGTAAAATAATTTCGCACAGGTCCTAATTTCATGTTTGGTTCACCTATCGAATCGAAAAGTACATGTCAACCTATGTAGTCATAATCCACAATATTGAGGCCAAAGGTGAAATTTTAATGTGATCGAGTAATATTTGTTAGCTAGCATGAAAGTACCAGACTTCTTATAAAATGTTTGGGATTTTAGGTTTTTGAGCTTATACTTATATAGCAATTCTGTAGTTATCAGAATCTCTTTAACCTTTTCGCTATGTTATGTGTTTCATGTGCAGATGTCACCAAATTAGCATGTGCTCATTAACCTGTACGTAAGAGTAGTTCAATGCACAGCATATCAAACGTATTGGTTCGTCGGATACGACACGCCAATGCTACTTCCAGGACGTACCAGTACATCACAAGGCTGTTTGTAGTAAAGGGTAAAGGCATACATGAACAAAGTTTGAAGAAGGTTTATTTAGAAAAAGCCCATACAACAAAGTTGTAAGTGGGCATACATAATGACAAATGACCGTACTGAGTAAACAGCAAACAAACATTCATCAAACAATAACTTCAGAAATCAGTCAGCCAATCATCACATCAATCTGTCCATCAATCATTTATTCCACTCATCAGTCGATTGTTTAGTCCATTCTATCTAGTACTCAAATCCAAAATCTACAAGGCAGACATAAGAACTAATTATTGACAAATATATTCATTTTGTATTAATGGCGTTCTATTACGTTATCGCGGTCTCAGCTATTTTCTTAGCTAATCTTGACAGGCAAAAGGAGTTAAAACTCTGAAAAAAAAAATGAAACCAAACTTTGCATATGACCTAATATGTAGAATCCGACCATATCCCCCGTCAACACGAGGAATTCTCAGTCCGTAATCTACTGGGCGCATGTCCCGTGGAACTACCCTCTAGTAGGTCGGCCGACAGTTTGAACGACTATGGATTAGACGTGAAAATGTTGGAAATGGTTAAAAACAGAACCCAGTGATTGGCGGAGAACAACTTGGCTGGGAATAAAAACAGGTTGTTGCGAGATCAATATTATGTTCTTGTCTATTGGAAATAGAATGGTGATAGACACAGAAAGATTGGGAGTTGGGGGAAGAATGGGAGTTTAGAGATAGAATCAATACACGGCCTAAATGACAAGGTCTAAATCGGGAAGACAGTGACCGATGTAAAATAAAAACAGGATTTCAATATAGAAGGCGACAGACAGACAGGGATGGAGACATTGTGACAGACGGGCGGTAAATATAGACAGACAGGTGGGCAGAAAAGTTAGTTAGATGGGTGGACTGAGAAAGGAAAAGGAGAAAAGACAGACGGGCAGACAAATTGAAAGAAGGGCGAATAGATTGACCTTCACAGCGACAGGGAACGGATAGACATGAATGGAAGCAGGGAGGCAAGCAAGTAACTAAATAATGGTTATTAATACTAAAGCAGGACAGACAGACAGACAGACAGATAGATTGACAGATAGCAGACAGACAGACAGACAGACAGGCAGGCAGGCAGGCAGGCAGACAGACAGACAGACAGACAGACAGACAGACAGACAGACAGACAGACAGACAGACAGACAGTAAGAATGGGAACGTATAAGAAAAGCTGATAGATCAACATGTGGAGATAAAGAGGAATGAAGAAGTATCATGGGAGACCTGGAACATGAGGTGCATAACAGAAAGCATAAAAAGGGTCAGAGATATAGAGAACGAGTTAAAGAGAGAGAGAGATAAAGAGAAAGAGAGAGAGAGAGAGAGAGAGAGAGAGAGAGAGGCACGAAAAGAAGAGCAAGACGAAGAAATAGAGAGGAAGACAGAGAAAGAAGAGAGCGGGGGGAGGGGGGGAGAGGGGAGCGGGAGAGAGAGAAAGAGAGAGCGGGGGAGGACAAAATAAACGCTGCCGCGAGAGAAAATTTTCAAGGAATTTTCTGTTGACCACGACGCATCTTTATGAGTAATTTGTCACTCTTGAAAAAGAAAAAAAAACCCTCAGTGGTAAACATTTCACACGTTTTGTTTACTCTGCAGGTAAAAAGGGCAAACTCGACAGCACATCACAGGCGCCACTACCAAGCCCATGGGAAAACCCTGCCTAACCGGTCAGCCAAAAAAAAAAAAAGATCTCTTAGCTGTAGTAAAGAAAATAAGATTCTTACGAGCTTTTAAAAGAACGGTAAGCCATTTCACATTTATATATAGCCCATGAGAGAGAAGACACTGTCCAGACTTCTTGCCAGTGGACAGCGTCATTCAGTCAGAGAAGCGGTAAGAGCCTGAGATTTCGCAAGAGGATGATAAGTTTGAAACAAACTGATTGATTACTTGCTCGTTCGATTGGTTGATCCTTTATGAGAGTCGACTGATCGACTGGCTGATGAACGAACTCAGTGACCGATCGATTGCTTGCTTGCTGGCTCTTGCTTGATTAATTTCTGAACTGGGGCTGTTATCTTGTCAATATTTTTGGTTCAGCTTACTATGTTACTTGCAAGTAGAGCTACTGACTTCATCGGATACTCGAATCTTTCTTGTGAGCCCTAGATCTAATTCATGAACTGGACTGTTATGTTGTCAAAATATGGGTTGTTATGTTGTCAATATTTTGGCTGAGCTTTTCTGCTGCTTGCAAGCTGAGCTAGTAACGTCAACGGATACTCGAACCTTCTCTGTAAACATCAGACGATTTAAATGGTGTAGTTGGAAGATTTCAGAGAGCGGTTGGAAGAAGAAGACGTGATGCTCCCACGTGAGCTAAAGACCAACTGGGACTTACTATTTCAAAACAAAAGTCTTTCTGATGCACCACGAAACAATTCTTTCACCATTCTCCTCGTGCCTTTCAGTATTATTTTTGTTAGTACATATTATTATCAAAATTTTTGGGTAAAGTATGGATAAAGACTGGCTTTGTTATTTCTCTTTTCCGTCTGTATCACTTTCCCTCATGGTCAATGGCTTTAATCAAGAGTCTCAAAACGTTCTCTATCAAGCAACAAAAGACAACTATATAGAGTAGGGGTTCACAACTTTTTAAAATCTGTTACCCCTGAACGCCACCAGGCAATCTTGTGTACGTACATCTTAGCAAGTATTCATTGATCTGGTTTTAGTGTCCAAAAACAAAAAAAAGTTTAATCAGTAACTCGTATTTTTTATTGACGTTTTACGCTCTCCGCATATCTTCTGGAGTTTTAATGGCATATTTATCCTCTAGAGGCACAAATATCCCAGGGTGGGAACCTTTAATTTAGGACCTTTATTTCCAACTGAACCTGTTGCACCAGTAATAGCGGACACCTATCGTCCAAGTCACTTGCTACTGTCCGTCAGTGACCACCATCTGTCATTGATTATTGTGACGGGTAGCCCGGGATCTAATGTTCTCAACTCATCAATATTTAAGATAGTTTCGTGCGTGCAAGGAGCTCATTTGAAACAGCCAAGATAGCGAGGGGTACAATATTTCTGTCACACACAAAAGAAAACGGTAAACGGTAGCAATAGGCCTTATCCAAATCACTGACTTACGCGATTATTAGATGAGCTAGGCTAATGCTTGTTTAACTTTAAGGCTAACAATTGCCTTACCTCACAACTAAATCGCAATTTTGTGACCAGTTGCGGAAATGTATATTGTTTTTATATTTCTCTTAATTTAACATGGTTCATATTATTTCATGTCATTTCAGCTTTTGTATATTCCCCCAGATACAAGTCTTGGTCTGCAATTTATCATTGTATTCGCACAATTATGACATGCCTTTTGAGGTCAGCCATTGTTTGCCCCCCTTGATCTCATTTCTCTATTATGCAGCCGATCTATTTTGTATTAGAAAAAATGTTGTCAACCATTGTCACTATAGTTTTCAGAGTTTCCTGGTCAGAGCTCTCAATCTAAACCACAGTACTCAGTACGCAAATGAAGTAATCTAATGAAAAGGTCATTCAATCTTAACTGCACGAGCATTTTGATGAGATGAAGTTGACTATCGGATATCATCTGAACCTGAATACCTATTAGCTATGGCAGGAGAAGCTTATTGTAATCCGAGCTTTTAGAACTCAAGAATCAATATCGTCGTAAATCTATTATAAAGCAAAAGCAATTTACAGTGTATAAGGAAATATTGACGTTTCACCTCGTATTTCACATACAGTCATCCCACTGCCATAAAGAGGAAGAGAGAGAGAGAGAGAGAGAGAGAGAGAGAGAGAGAGAGAGAGAGAGAGAGAGAGAGAGAGAGAGAGAGAGAGAGAGAGAGAGAGAGAGAGAGAGAGAGAGAGAGATCCCTACGTTTTTGAGCTTGTATATTAATATGATCTCCAATAAGCGTGGCCGTGTGGTTTGTAAGTCGTACTTAAGAACTGAAGACTGTCAAGTCTAAGGTTATGTGTTCGATTCTCGGGCGGGGCGGCTTATGTTGTAGGGAAAGACACCTCACTTCCCTTTCCCCACTCGTATTAGATGTAAATGAGTATCTGGCTTAAGAGCTGAGGGTACCAACAGGCTGCACCTCGACCGACCAGCGATGACTTTGTTACGTATTTCATTTGTAATATTTTGTACTTAATGTATGATGTGTATTGCTCTGTGTGTTTGTTTTTATAAATAAGATGTAACACATTTTATGACATTGTAATTCAATTTCTCTACTAAGTGAATAAAAGTTGTAATTCCATTTTATTTCATTTTCACAAGAACTTGCCTAATATGTTGAAAAAAGAGGTCAATATTTGCAGAAGGTCTAATTTATCAGGTACGTACTTGTATGTCGATGATAGGGAAGGCATGATAATAGAAAGAGAAAAGTGTCCTTGTCTGCCATCACAGCAATTCGCTGACAGATTTTAGAGCATTTTTATTTGTTGTTTAGCGAAGTGATGCGCATTCTTTTCAGAAAACGTGAAGGCCATATCTGTGTTTGTGTTTCATCCTTACATAATATGACACTGAACATAAGATAAAGCATTTTACAATCAACAATACTTCAGTTTTGTTTAGCAATTTTTAATACTTGATATTTTTCAACTAGGGCAGTTATGTCTTGCTCGCGAGTCTCCGATTCGGGCAACAGCCCCAGTGGCCGTATGCATAATCCTTACGTTAGCTAACGCACTGCGGTAACCATGAGAACTCACAAAACATTAGTAGTTTTCACTGCGGTTAACCCAATACATTACTTAACGTTAGGGTTATGCATACGGTCACCAGGGACTATACCGTCAAATAACCAACCAGCTTTTTGAGCCATGTTTTACACTCTGATGATTTGCCTGGTAGACCGACGGTCGCACATTTCAGAATTAGGATAGATATCCTCAAATTAATTGACCGTGTCCACTATCAACACGCAATGGTAACAGTAAGTGGTAGAGTAGGTTTTTCTGACACATTAAAACTGTAACTAACCACTTTAACCACCTCTCCAGATTAAACGAATAGTTTGTCTGAATTTTGGACAAGCAAAATTGGTGGATAAACATGTGTGAATACCAAACATTTTAGCCAGCAATTGCTAAATTCAACTGGCAAATCAAAAACTGAGAACCATCTATCAGAGAAACGGCTGCGGCCGCAAGAGTAATGGTTCTTACATCAGACATGAAGTCGAGCGTTGAAAAAAATTATGCCTGATTGCATGAGATTAATGGTAGCTGGGGTCGACCAAAACCATAAAAAGAAACATGGAAAAACAAATCAGAGAAAAAAATAGCTTGATTGAGTCATGTTTATCAGGAATATCAATAGCCCAGGCCACACAGTTCAGTCACAATCGCTCGTTGATGAACGCCAGACTGGCTAATCTCCAAGAACTCTGAGAGACATTGAATACAACATTACCATTAGAGGAACGCACGCCCACCATGTGCCCTACCACAAAATGGAGAAAAGATGAGTGTTTACGACCTATGACGCCAGTTTCTAAAGCTTTAGACCATAAATCACGGAGAACACTCAGTGATGGATTATTGACGGGTATGCTGCTAGCGAAAAAAAGCAACAAAAAACTGTTTCGGAGCACAAATCCTGATAAATTTTGCAAACCGTCCAAGGATTAAGGAGGCACTGAGGTTGCCGTAGTTTCGTACTAAAAGAACGAATAGAAACTGAGTTATTAGTGCCAGGACTTTTCATTTCTGTACATTTTAAGATTTTCAAATGGATAAACTCAAGTCACAGATAACTTTGTATGTTAATGGCGACAAATCAAATGAATTACTTGCAAAACAAGAACAACGACGACGACGACGACATCATCATCATCATCATCATCATCATCAACAACAACAACAACAACAACAACAACAATAACAACAACAACAACAACAACAACAACAATATCAGCAAAAACAAGAAACGCATTCATATAAACAAATTATAAATAGCTGCCCTTTCAGAATTGGCATAGCTTAGTACACTATTACGCCTTAGATAGTCTATATTTCTCTTGAGCTGGGCGTTAGAAGACTAGGTCAATAAAAGTTTCTCAGAACATAATGTGCATTAACGTCTACAATGAAATTAAAAATTTACATTTTCTCTGTTACGCGACGTATAAATCTCCTGTCCAGACTGTTGCCCGCTCACTCAACTTCACACTATTATAAAACGTCGTTTTAATACTACATTAGCATCCGAATACAATACAGTCTACGTATTCCCACGATGATAATCTTGCAAGCTAACGGCGCTTTATAACAGTATTTTTTCGTTATTTGCTTTTCACTCGGTCAGAGAGAGAATCTGAGAATAACCATTTCGGCGGTAGAAGTGAAACCAGTCTGACAGTAGCGGTGGAATCAGCGCTCTTTGCTTTACAGGATTCATTTTTATTCATGCCACGAGGTGATCCCTGGCAAACGCTGATTGGCTAAGGGTCATAAACTGTCTGCGCTCATTCTCTTCAGCGCTGAAGATCTATTGCAGTCACACTGATGAGCAATTTTATGACTGTTTAAGAGGATTTATGGAATGAACACCTTGAAATAAACGCGCATGTTAATTCCGGCCTCGAATTTTTATGATCATTTGCTGAATGAGCATGGTGGCAGATTTTTTATTTTTTTATGTGGCTACACGATGTTGACAGATGTTGGAGGTCCACTTGTACTTTTTTATTGTTTGGACTGACCTTTTTTTTTGTTGTTGTTGTTGAACGAAACCCCAGTATTGAAAATGTGTATACTGATTATCAGATTAGGAGCTTTTCTTTACTGACCCACTCCATTCAGACTTTTGTTCCTTGCCTGACTGGTTGCTTGTAGTATGAAGTATTAAAAGACCACATAGTTTTCGCTTGTTATGAAACAATTAAAGCCTCAGTGTCCAACAAAATCTTTTAAATTTTCCTGAGCATCGTGACTATGCGAGGATTTGTTTCTCTGAAATCAGTAAGCTCATTATATATTTCAAATCATTATGTGTCAGTGTTGCCTGAAGAATGTAAAAACTAGGTAGATTCATATTCATTCTATAGAGATTTTGTCTTAAAAATCGGATTCATTCCGAATCTTCTGTCACCCTGAAAGTCAACGGCATTATATAAGTGCTATACGTGGAGGAATGATGAATATCGGTAGTTTTGGACGATACAGTAATCATACTTGTTAATGTTTATCCACCACGACTTAACTTTTCGAGCAGTGAGTTAAGAGATACCTCAATCCGCGCAACTTCAACAGTGCAATTGTTATGCACAAAATTGGGGTCTAAGAGCTTCGCATTCCTGCTTAACTGTACAAAAATTGTTTTTCAGACAGATAGAGATCTCCATCAGGAATGTTTGCAGCCTCAGGCAGAAGACATCACTTATGAGCAATTTGCGGATAGACTTATCCAACTGCTTTGCGCGTAACGCCTGAGACAAGCGGAGGACGGGGTAGGGGCTAATAAATCATCACAAGCCAATGGAGGGGTGAAATGTGAATGTTTTAGAGTTTTTTCTCTGGTTTTTTTTTCGGTTTTGTTTGTTTTTTGCAGTGCTTCACCAAAACGCATTTCTACACCCGCGTCTATGGCACGCAATTTCCTCTTCTCATATGCTGAAAGACTGATGTGTATCTGTATCTCACAGCTCCAGGACTGGCGAAGCGTCCTATCCGGAAGTATATATATATATATATATATATATATATATATATCCCGGAAGGAAAATATGAGTTAAGTGGCTTTCCAAGAACCTGGTAATGAGTCTTTTTTCTAGTATGCAAAGGATGAATGGAAGAGTTAAAAGACTGAGCTGAACATATGCTGACTTTTATGAGTGACACTGCCAAACAAACTCAATCAACAAAAATTAAGAATGATTGAGACGCGGTCTCGTTTCGTAAATGTACTCTCAATGCTTGCCCTTGAATACATTCCCTGGATGTTGTGAGTTTGCTCTTTATCTGTCAGCGTACTTAAATACACGTACGATGTGTTCCCTCCAGTACAAAGTACCTGAGAGGAACACAAACGTTTAAACAAAGAGACAAAAAAAAATCTGGTTTCGCACCTGTGCTACAACTGCAGCAGGTAAGCAAACGTCCAGACTGTGTTTATCAATAACTTCAGCAATAAAATAAAAATGTTCTCCCTTTTGTATAAGAATATATATATAAAATTGTAATTCAAAATTTATTTAAGAACTTAAAGATATAAGAATTTATGACATACTGATCTTTCAGCTGTATCATTTCATTAACAATAACAGCAACGACAACAACAACAACAACAACAACAACAACAACAACAACAACAACAACAACAACAATAAAAACAAAAATAGTATAACAATAACAATAATGCTGATGATGTTAATAATACTAATAATCATAATAAAAATAATGACTTCATAAGTCTCGTAGCCATGCTGGTGCCCGTTCATGCGACTTCGTCCTCTAATTAAGTCGGCAGGTCAGATCACTCTAGACTTTCTTAACCCCCTAGGGAGCATACAGTGACGCTGTCATTTACACGAGCTCCTATCAGTAGCAGTTAGATCTTTCACTGCCTATAGCTAGTTACCCATTTTACAGACGAGCAGACTTAGGGAAATGCGAATGTAATGCTTTCCTAAGGCATTTTCTATGGCGGGGATCGAACCCACAATCTTTAGATCTTGAGTCCAAAGCCGTAACCATTAGGCCACGATGCTCCATTACATACAACACGTACACTTTTTCTCTTACCTTCATGCAGCTTGCCACTGATTAGACTGCTAATATCCAGTGTGGCCCACGGAAAGGTCTGCGATCCAAAGAAAAAAAAGTATGGAAAACTTCTCTTAATATGTGCATAAATAACTACATTTCTCCTCTAGCTTTTAACCAAAAGAAAAAAAAGGTCAAACACGGGCAATCAACGTTCTTCAAATGCAAATCTAAAATTTACATGAAATTTACATTCTGCGAAAGAACTCCTGCTTTAAAAAGCTTAATAATTATCATCTCATGAAGCTTCCGTGTTTTGGCAAAACAAAAACACACACAAAAAAAAATCACACTTTCCAGATCATTTTTATCTGTGACATTAAAAAAAAAAAAATCCGTGCTGTCGTTGTACGCATGTTGTGGAGGTTCGATGCAAATGGAATAAGCCATCACTTCCGGTTCGGATCAATTCATCAGCGGGCAACTGTAGCGAATGGGGTGACGGTATCAGTACGTAAACCCGCCGAATAGCTAGACAGCGTGCGACTAGCGGTATCAATACGTACAACTTTACAGATAGACACATCACGGTGCTCCTCTTGTCGGGCCAGACAGGCGAAAGACGGGTGGGCTATCCGGCAGAATAGCCTGACGGACACGGGAATGGAAATCGGTCTCTCTGGCAAGCGGTTTTATTGACTCACGAGTGACAATTGGAAAAACTATCTGGCCACAAAGCGCTTTAATCACGTCTAGCCTCATCCTGGTGCTTGAGCAGTGTCTTGTCAATACAGCAAGGGCGGATCTTAGAATGATGAGTAGTGAAGTAGGTGGGGAGGTGGGTATGGGNGGGGGGGGGGGGGAGTGAGGAGGCGATCTTGAAGAAGATAAAAAAGTAACATTTTTGCTTAAATTCAAACCTGATGACGGGGGATATTTGTTGTTTAGGTGTTATCACAAAACTGAATTTTACTCTTAAAAAAAACAACCAAAGCCCGAGATAGTTTTGTAACAACAGAGACATAATGATAGTACTTTTCATACAGTGTTGGCGTAAAGACAGATAGTATACAATTCGGGACATGACAGGTTGGGAACAGGTTTAAGATGATAATAATAATAATTATAATAACAATGATAACTACAATAAATGCAATAACTATAACTATAATGGTAAATAACAATTATCATAGTCTCTTTCCTTAGCATACCTGTAACTACTGCATTTAACTGCAGAGAACTTTCCGGGGAGGGACTTGATCTACCATTTCTCAATGGCATATCTACGCCTCTGACTGTGGATACTTTTTTGGGACTTCCATTTCCGACTATTTGTCATACAGATCTCTGCCTTACATTTAGCCGTCAAATTTAATTTTTATCAGACACCTTCGGGTCATTTATGGATCTGGATCTATACAGCCTAAAAAAAAAATAAACGGACTTCAGCTTTATGGGAGCTCAAGAGAGAACAAAAATATTTTAGGAAACTTAATAGTAGATAGTCTGGCTCAGTTAAACTTTCTTTCCTCACTCAACAAAGTCCCTGGTCTCTAAAAGGTGGCATTGCTACCATATTGATTAAATAAAGAGACTGAATTTAACACTACGTTTCAAACCTTCTCAAGAGTGGCTAGTAGATCGCAATGGCCAGATCATACATTAAGACAGCAGGAGAACACCTTTGTGAGCATTATTTTGCGTTGTCGTTAAGATTATGGTGTGAAGTCATGATGCACTCACTAGTAATGGACAACAATTAATAGTAAAGATGAAAAGAACATAAAGAGTTGGCTTAACATTACGGGTTGAATATGACAGAATGTAACCCCAGTACACCGCTGGCTGATCTTTCACAATTATGTAAGATATCTTTGTATCAAGAACGATAATGCTGATGACTCTTATTAAAAAAAAAAGAAAAAAAAAGGTGACATATCACATATGATGTATGTAATAACAATTTTTCTGTGGCTCGAAATATATTTTTTATAACCAAAGCGTCCTCCTGCGATTTACTTATTCCGATTATCTGCTTATATGTCTTGCAGCCAGTCAAAATGTGGCTTTTGTCGCTAGACAAGGAAAAGAGATAATAGGCTCTAAGAGGTGGTTGGGAACATGAACTACTGAATTTTTGTTCGTTGCAGAAATTGAGAATAAATAATTTCTTTACGCGAAAATATTGCTTTTATGAACTGGTAGTTAGTATTTGTAGACAGAAATGAGTTTTTGTGTGGCAAATTAGACAATTTGTTCTCCAATCATGTTTTTCCACAGAATTTCTTTTACTGCATGGAGAAAATCCATGCCATTCCAAACGACTACAGCATGTCTAAATACTGCTTAGTCAAAACTTTATATTTCACCTTATGAAAGCACACATTCTGAGCATTCATTTCATACTAATAACTCAACACCAATCATACTATTTAATAACTCAGCACATATGTAGTCAAATCGCGAATTCCGCCTCATTTTTGACTTGCTGCACGACACATTATCATGACCTGGTCATGAAATCGACATGGGCGATACAGCGCCGCAGCTTGTACCCTCCACAACCCGAGGTCATGACGACGCCTTTAAAACAGAAGAACTGCTCAGTTTGATGGTGATATGTTTGTTTTCTCGCCCCAGCTGGCCCGTCCATACACCGATCGGTAATGTGTTCATATTTCCATATCTCCGTGTTGACTCTTGGATCCGGCGCGTATGCTTTTCCCACAGGAGGGCCCCCAAAAGACTGGCGACTCTAAGATTACGGAGCTCTTGGGAAGCGCGAAGGATTTGGGCCTCAGTGTGAAACTATGAAGAGCTGCGATGTCATGGGTGTGATAGCCATATTAAAGTGTTTTCGCTGGGTTTTGGTCAGGCAGGGCAGATTCGAATATAAATATTCATTCGGACAGATGTTCTGTAATCGAATTATTAGAGTGACTAGAGGTCTTTTCTTCTGACTAACGGTGTTGTTGTTGTTGTTGTTGGAGTTGTTGTTGTTGTTGTTGTTGTTGTTGTTGTTGTTGTTATTATTAAATGAATCATGTGTATTCAGGTATGTAAATTAATTGAAATCAAATGAAATTTTGATTCCATTCAGAGTTATAATACTAAAGAATAAATGAAAAGATATTGCTCAAAAACAGTTATCCTAACATTTCCTATGAACTAAAAAGTGTTGGAAAACACTCTGAAGTTACTACTGATAAAACCAATGCAACAAATGGATGTACCACATCCGCAGGTCTAAAAGACTCCTGTTTGCAGATGTCAATTCCTGTCACAACATAAAGCAACAAAACAAATGAAATAAAAATGTATAATATTCTGGCCTCTTGGAACAAGATCAACCATGCACTTCCCTCGCAGGAAAAAAAGGTGTGGAGGAGGTGCTACAAAAACGCCAAAGAATCATAATATTCGTGTTGTGAAATTATTACTATCGTCAAACGCTGTGGGTGTACTCGAATATTCATTTTGTTTCCAAACGCCCATCACTAACTAACACTGTTGGTTTAAGAAGGAATATCATACACTATGACAAATGAAGAACGAGACGACGAGGGAAGAAAAGAGAGAGAGCTTCTTTGCACCTGATCTTGTGTTTTCTGATGGGGACGGTTATGTTTGCCCTTAGGAGAAGGTGTTTGGAATGGGTTTGAAATTTTCCAGTTATGAACAAGGTGGACAAGCAATGAGCGTGAGACGGAGGTCGCAAAGGAAGAAAACAAAGCCTGCAAAACATGAAGCAAGTCTGAGGGATAAGAAGACAAAACAGAGAGGAAAATGAAGCAAGACTCAAAACAAAGGAGTTATTGAAACCACCTTGAGTATAAAAAAGACAGAGCAAGAGAGAGAGAGAGAGAGAGAGAGAGAGAGAGAGAGAGAGAGAGAGAGAGAAAGGGGGGAGAGAGAAAAAGAGAGAGAGACATAGAGGGAGACAGAGACAGTACAAACAGTGACAGAGAGGCCGAGAAACAAACAGAGAAAGAGAGAAAGAGATAGAGAGAATGAGTTACGACCAACCACAGGTTAAACAAGGGTATCCGCCACCAGCTCACGAGGCATAATAAGAAAGACGAAAGTTATCACATGATCTCACTCAGAGTTAATCCTGTCCTAGGTTACATTAATATGACCGCACATTCGTGAATACAATACCATGAAAAAAGCCTTTTGTTTTCTGTTAGTGAAGTTCGCCGTTCCTTATCTTCTTTCCCTCTATTCCCCCCTCCCTTCCACCCCTCCCCATACCAGCCTCTCTTGTCATCCCCCCTCCCCAACAGTCCTTGGCACGTGATGTGAAACAAAGAGTTCACAGAGAGAGAGAGAGAGAGAGAGAGAGAGAGAGAGAGAGAGAGAGAGAGAGAGAGACAGAAAGAGAGAGAGACAGAAAGAGAGAGAAAGAGAGAGAGAGAGAGAGAGAGAGAGACAGAAAGAGAGAGAGACAGAAAGAGAGAGAAAGAGAACGAGAGAGAGAGAGAGAGAGAACGAGAAAGAGACAGAGACAGAGAAAGAGAGAAAGACATACAGGCACTGAAAAAGACAGAATGAGACTATTCAGATAGGAGGAAATTGCCAAAAGACACGACAAAGAAATACAAAGTAAAATACGATTTCATATTATTATTCTAATTAACCATAATGCGTTACGCTTTTCAGAGTTTTCGCAACTGCGTGGACTTCACACTGGTGACGTCCTATCCAATCAACGTCCACCTGCTTAATAAACGCCGGCTTTCATTCCGGGATTCCATGATGAAAATTCATTATCGGATGCTGTTCCGGAAAGCTCTGATTTGCACCTTTTAAACTAATGAATGCTAATGTGTCTGTGAATTAATGAGTACAATACTTTGCAACTATTTCATTAGACCACATAATGACTCGTCTAGCCACTGATTGCCTCTTCATCCTCCCATCTCTATCCCTCAAGCCATTCCTGCCTTCTATCCTCACTGTGTCATTGGCGTAGCCACCCCTACCGAATCCTGTCTCCCNTTCCCTCCCCCATTCTCACTCTGTCATTGGCGTAGCCAGAGGACTAGACACTGTTCGCGGAGACAGGTAGGAAGGAGCACGCGCAAGTGGGTGCAGACTTTGTTAATAAGGAATGGCGGCTGGGAGATGAACATTGACCTTCTGTGGATGTTGGGATGGGGAGGAGTAGAGCATAGGAAAACACCAATCGATCACACACCTTTTTATGGGGTTTTTTTTTTTTTTTCGTTGTTAGAAGGGGAGGGAAGCGTTGGGGAGGGAAGAGGGAGAGAGAGCAGGAAGAGGAAAGCGGAGAACAAAGTAGAAATATCTAACAAAGAGCGTCTGCAGGGCGTCGAGACCCAGAAGGGGAGATTATAGGGAGCTTTCTTCCTGTTTTTCCCCTCCAGTTTTCCCCCTACTCCTCATTTCCATCCCCGCCAAAGCAAATTTTCAGATAGTATTATTCTTTCTTTTTAAAGGGAAATGCAAGCCATTCTATGGTAGAGAAGAAATTAAATATCTCTTGGCCGTCAGGGAGATTATTGCAAAAAACGCACAGGTCATCCTGACATCACAATGCGATGATTTAGACTGGAGATGTCACCCCCCCCCCCCCCCCCCCCNCCCCTTCCCCTCCCGGCTGCGGCTCCTTCTTCCCACTCCCGTCTCCCTCCCAGGGGAAGGGGTTACGCCTCTGAACTTGAGCCTCTCCTTTGTGTGTGGTGGTCCCTGTGCTATTCTGATGAAAGGCCTAAATGGAACAAATCCTCGAGATGTCACCCCACGGGCGACAACTCCCGATAACTCACCGGATCACCGCCGAGCCCCCTCCTGAACGGAAGCGCGTTTCTAAGAGCATGCGCGTAAATCTGTCAGAATTAAGCTTCCGCATTTGCTGGACCACCAAGCAATTTGGCCGTCCGGAAAGATTTACTTTCTCTGTCGATTTGCAGGGTCATGAAGCATCCGTGTGTTGATTGAAGCAATTCTCTGGTCACTGCTGGCTGGTGACTGCGGGTTGACACCCGATTAACACTATGGCCGGCTTAAGTTGCATTCGATGGCGATGGATTGGCAAAGACTAGCATGAGCGTGACTCTCCTTATATATGCTGTGTATACATAGTGTTTCTACTACAACCTTATCAAATGCTGCAAGCCCTGATGTACATGGTCTTGCCACCGAAAATGCATTTAGGCATGTGTCGTCCCTTAGTATGCAGTTACAATGTCTAGTAGGATCGGACGATCTCAGACCTCATGCATTCCAAAGTCTTTTATAACCGTGTAATGCTCTGATCCCCTGTCATCTACGTCTATATCACCGTTTACTCAAGAAGTTGAATGTACCACAAATTTGAAAAATAAAAATGAAAATAAAAATACGACTTTTATATATCCGGAAGGGAAATTGGGTTACAAATACAATATTACATAATGTTTTACATCTAATTCATAATACAGACACATAGAACACTACACATCATGCACGTAAGATACATACAATTACAGATGAAATACATAACAATGTCATTGCTGGTCGCCCGCTGTGCGGAATCCTGGTCCCCCTACGCTCTAAAGCCAGGTACTCTTTCACACCAGAGTCAAGTGGGGGAAAGGGATATGAAGTGTCTTTCCCAAGGACACCAGAACGTAAATCACTCAGCCTGCGAGTCGAACACACAAACCTTTGACAAGACAATCGTCAGTTTCTGAATGCGACTCACAATCCACACGGCCACGCTGCCATCCGACTGGTCTCTGAATTCCTAGCACTCGAGCTCTTGAGGTCTTTTGTACACAATAAATGTAGGATACCTTGTGGACGCCACACACTTCCGTGGTCGAGTTTATCAACAGAAATGTGTGTTTATTAGTGGCAAACTCAGAAATGCCATCCCATCATGATGAAATGCCTCCATCTCATGACCTCACTTCATCAAATTATAATGTGCAGAGCAGCAGCCCCCTGATGAAGTGCGGGCCGGGTCGATAATGATGGCAAAAAATAGCAATCAAGTTCTGCTACAGCCAGGACATATATCTAAAGGTTACTATTACCGCAGTGTCTTAAAGATCAGTTGTAGCGGCACAGTTATGCTCATGTTCTCTTGTCTTAAGATATTTAATATAGAACTAGAGGTAAGTTCATGCCGCAGTGTCTTTTTCAAAGATCAGTTATGACGTCATAGTCTGCTCATAGTGTCTGGCCTAAAACTGTACAGAAGTTTAGGTTATTTTATCGCAATGTCTTAAAAGTCACTTATATCGTCACACGCTTTTTGGCTCTTGTCTTTTGCCACGTAGAAATAGTCTATAGGTTACCATGACCGCAGTGTCTTAAAGATCAGTTAGGGCGTCGCAGTTATGCTCATGTTCTCTTGTCTTAATCTATTTGCGGTGTCTTATTCAAGATCAGTTATGACGTCACAGTTATGCTCATGTTCTCTTGTCTTAAAGGAAGACTGCACCGTCCTACAGACCATATTAAATCATACGATACCCTACTATTCCAGTAAAACAGTCTTTGAGGTGTCTGTCATAATGATATAACGCCTCTGCTGGCCCCAGACAACTCACCGGGTTACATTATCCAAAGTCCGAATTGTTACAATCACTGCGCGCGTGGCGGCCATAAGCTTACGTCAAATATTCTCGCCACATGGCCAAGCTGTCTAGCCAGTGCTCTGCGGGTAATAGCATGTTGATATGAATGTTTTAATTCCTCTGTGAACAGTAGATATGCCAAATAAAATCATGCTGAGGCAACAAATATGCAGAATACTTTTTCTGGCTTACGCTATCAAATTTTACGCTTGAATTTGGAATACCAGAACCTTAATTAAAAGCTGAATAATACATTGTCAGGTAGAGGTGACTGTACTTGCTGGAACATAAGTGATGTCAGCGTTTTTGCCACAGGCTTCTGCTGATCGGGGAAGGGGAATAATTCTGGACGCAAGAGCCAAACCCGGTAACTCTAGCTCTCCTTATTGCGTCATATTACATACGCGCACGGTAACAGAACGATGCTCTTTCTTCGCAAAATTGACTCGGT
>JAWQUT010000265.1:785090-816902 GCA_033807755.1 Ellobium chinense
CCATGCTGCCCCCCACTCCCCTTCCCGAGCTTTTCCACCCCAATCGGTTAATTTGCCAGCAAAGGGTGCAGTGAACAGTTTTTACCAGGCTAAAGGTACTAGAAAATGAATATGTGTTTGTGTGTGTGTGTATGTGTGTGTGTGTGTGTGTGTGTGTGTGTGTGTGTGTGTGTGTGTGTGTCCGTGCGTGCGTGCGTGCGTGCATGTGAATGTCTGCGTGCCTGTTTTTCTGTGCGTCAAATTCAGGAGATGGGATGAGGATATTGTATAGGGAAGAACACGTATCGAATGACCGCATCGGAAATAGGGCACTACATTATACAAAGAATCTCCCTCACTTTGAATCCCTCTAGCACCAAGGATACAGGGACACTTCCCATTCTCTTCTAGGATTCCTCTCTACTGCCTTGCCCCCTACTCTCCAGTGACCAAAATTTCTGTTGAAATAATAATCTTTTACTTTAAAGCCAAATACAATAAAGCCCGCTTTTACTCGGAGAAATTGCTTGCTTCGTGTACCGCTGCACGTTCAGGGTTAAAGTTTTCCAATAGGAGGATAAAGGTTTTCCAATGCTGCACTGTATAAATAATTAACAGATCAGGCCCGCGGCAATGTTGCCACTCGCAGGGTTTTTCCGCTAAAGTAGGTGAAAATGGTTTTTCGCAAGATGGACGGAAACCTACAAGTAAAACTGTACAAATGCTTTTGTCTACTTTCCTGAAAAGAAAAAAAAAAGTTTGTTTCACAAAATTAGCTCTTAATTCATTATTGTCTTTTTATTTGCTTTCTCTCATTTCTTACTGCTCACAGTTAGCTAGGTCACAGCACAATTTGAGCCACAGCAATAGCAGAGTTGCCAGTTTGCCTTATTTGGTGCCGTATGACTAGAAATCTGGCGGTTTTTGAAAAGTGTTTGGCGATATTTTTTTATTTTATTTTGCACTGGTTGCACCTATATATAATTTTGAATTTAGGCTTATCGTTGTTTTTTTTTTGGAATTATTGGTCTTCGGTTTGACACCCCGTCACTGATTTAACCGAAAAGACAAAAATTTGTTGTTTGTAGGGTTGAAACAAGATAGTGAGGATTAAAAGAATGACCAACGAGGCTCTTAGCATTTAGGGAAATGTAGGGGGTAAATCACCTAGGGTTAACAGACCAGAGTGGCAACGCTGGTCCGCAGTCAGATTAGAAAGATATCTTGAATAACAACAGAAAAAGAAAGGAGCAAAGAAAAAAAGTTACTTCTTTTTCTTCCTCCTTTGTTGCTCGCATAACAGGGATGAGATAATCTATAGAAAGCTAGAAACGCCCGGAGGACAAAGAGAGTGTACTGGAAACTGGGTAGAAAAGAAAATATTCTGGTCTGTGCAGTATTTTTCATGGCCAGTTTAGGCACATACTATTATTATTGCTTGGTGGTCTGGAAATAGATCAGTCACGCACGTGCACGCGAGCACACACATACACATACAGACGTACACACATGCACACACAAGCAAACATATAAACACATGCACACACACAAACATGCACATACAAATAAGACATACGAACACAAGCATACACACACACTTAAATACACGCACACACACAAACACAAATCGACGCACACACAAGCACACATACTCACGCACACAAACACACGCATGCACACAGGCACACACACATGTACAGAGGCACGCGCACATAAGTTTATACACGCTCGCACATACACACATAACACATACACACTCGCAAACACACACAGACACATAGTTACACACATAGAGAAGAAAGAGAGAGAGAGAGTGAAAAAGAAAGAAAGAAAGAAAGAAAGAAAGAAAGAAAGAAAGACAGACAGACAGAAAGAAAGAAAGAAAGTAAGTAAGAAAGAAAGAAAGAAAGAAAGAAAGAAAGAATGAAAGAGGGAAACTATTGCCCATGTCATTCCATCCATTTTGAAGATACATTTTTGCTAAATTAATTTTTCTTATGCTACTTCTTACCAGTATTATGATAAGCAACTGGACCCGATGTCTGAATTTATCCTCATGATAACCATATCTTGCCATGCACACGTTAATGCTTTGGTGTACTTTTATGCACAGTAAGCTTTCTAAATAAACTTGTTAAACTTGTTGTTGAACTTGTCAATGAATTTTACAGTACAGCCGACGTCATACACAAATGACACTCATTGTCTTTGAGTTCTGTACCTCTCACCATTGACGTCCTCCATCCCACCTGTTCTCCGTTTCATACCTACTAATGGAGTGCGGGGCGGCAGTTACTATACCGTACTCACGCACAGTGTTCACATGGAAGACTAGAACTTTGGCGATTTACGAACACCACAATGTAAGCCATCTATTCACACTGCCATGAGACGACAACGACAGGAATACATCTAGGAATATTACATAATATTAGTCCTCGTCTCAAGGGCTGGGAGTTTGGTATGCAACATAATATCCTCATCTTTATCATTTATTAAAGTGCATATCATAACTCCATCATCTGCCCGTGCAATCCCATTACCCGCTCGTAAAATGCCAATGTCTGGCATCTGGCGGTTAAAATTAAACAGCTACTCATCTGGACGCAGCGTGCAGGAGCATCTCCAACGAAGGCAGAGGGTTCTTTCTTTGTTGTTCCTGGTTTTTGTTTAGGAGGTGTGGGGAGTCTGGAATCTGGAGGGTTTACGTAGCACCATGATGTTTGGATTAACTTGACGAGCGTCGCATATTATAGGCTAGAATGTTCTGCCCGCCAGTTTAAACGTGTTTTGAAAGAAGGAGGAAAAGAAACTGATGGAAGTATCATGTGGAGCAGTGTGGCCGAATAGTTGCGGCGTTGGACTAAAGATCTATAGGTCGTGGGTTCGATTCCCGAACGTTGTCGTGTTATAAGTGCCTTGGAAAAGCATTTTTTCCACATTTTCCCCAGTTCACCCGTCTGTAAAATGGATACAAGCAGTGAAAGATATTGTCAGAATGCTGGTGATCGGCGCCTTTAAATGGCAGTGGCACTGTCTATTCATTAGGAAATTCTGAGAACATCCTGAAGTGATCTGGCCTGCTGGGGTAATAAAAGTGTGAAATCGTTTGAGCGGGCATTATTCTTAAAAGAGACTTAGAAACTGCATAATCATAATAATAATAATAACAATAATATCCAGGGATTTTCCCACCTTGGCTAGTTAAGTTAGGGATAGATTTAGAGGCAGGGTTAAGGTATTAAAAATTACATTCTTGGAGCAGTCTCTAGACATTATCATCATCTAGGAACTCTCTCACGTGTGTGCTTACCCCCCCCCCCCCCCCCCCCCCCNCCCCAAACCCTGCCCCTAACCCTAAACCAAGCACACGGGTGGAGAGTCTTTGGTATTGCCAAACTCAGGAAGTGATACTGCCAGCCATATTGTCAGAAAGGCTCTGGCTGGGAGATACATCCTGACGTCAGTCATGTTCAACCAACCTCAGCTTTGAAACGCACAACATTCCGTGCTTTAACTGTTGCAGTTATCGCGTTGACCACAAAAGATAGTTCTTGCTGGGATACGAGGATACCCTTTTCACAAATTCTTCGAATCTACAAACCCTTGCCTCAGTTTTCTAATACACAAAGCCGAACCGGGAAGCGAGTGTCATCAACAGAGTACACGTAAGTCTTTCTGACAATATAAGAACTTGCCCATTAACGGTGGGATCTCTTACCATCATATGAATTTCTCACTAACTCTGCATGCTGAGCGCGGCTATGGGCACATTCAGCACATATGCAGTAACGGTGGTAACAAAGATCCCATCGTTAAAGCGTTGGCTCGTTATTGAAAGAGTCAGATGACGCACGACGCGAGGATAACTGTATTCTGGTTTTATACAATAGCAACACCAATCACGACGGTTATAACATCAAAGGGACAAACGACATCTCACAAACAAACAAAAAAAAATTAACTTCTCTTCCCCTCCCCATTCCCTCTAAAACAAAAAGGAACGATACATTTAAAACTCTGTCACTCGGTACAGACATTCATACATAATTTAACAACTCAGCCCCGACAGAAAGATCCAAGAGCTTGCCATTTAATGCTCTACGGTTGTTTCAGTAAACAGACGCGTGCAATTTATGTGTTTTAATGAAATGGCGAGACTATTTCAGAGTCACATAAGGTTTATAAAAACTGGGTCACGCAGAGCAAAGCCGATAGAATTTTGCGGAAGAGGGAGGGGGACGAATAGCTCGATAAAATGAATGAACGATTTGCATCAAATCTTCCTCGACGGTAACGCAATTAAGGTTATTCGCCGAAAACAAAAAATCTCTCCTAGAGAGCATCCGATTTGCAAGAAATCAAAGCCCGACCGCTACAGAGTGCCATAGTCGGATTTAAAATCGTTAAAAAGTCGGCAGTGCGTCGTCATTTGAAAAAGGGCTTTATCACATTTTGGTCGGAATTCACTGTCATGAAAGATTACTGTCTCATAAATTGATGAATGAGAACTCAAGTGATTTATGTATGCTGGTACTGGTAGGCTGTGTGCTTGAGTCGAGATGCTGCTGAAGATCCGATTTGCGTCTTTTTTCTCTGATACCACTTACAAAAACCTCGTCATGATTAAAAAAAAATTTAAGGCACCCACTGAGCTTTTAAAAAGACTGCTAAATTATAGGAATTTTTATTGAAATTTCGTTCTACCAGGCGCGGAGCGAAATCCTTTATGAAAATCAGTTGTATACCCAAGTGATACTCTTTCTTTCAACAAGGCAGATATACCACACTCGAAAGTTTAAATATATTTTTCAAAATCAGGAAAAGATAACCAAAAAAAAAATCGCAGTGGGTCTTACCATAATCCGTCACAGAAAAAAAAGCAGATTTGTTACCATACTGAATCTGTCCGAACATTGGCAGATTATTGTCCCATCGCAAGTGTAGAACATGAACAAAAATGACGTCATTTTGGCCTTTCTGCAAGATTCTTCCCCTGCAATAGCTGACATACATGTTTTCCTTGAACAAAATGTGCGGTTAGAAAAAAATGACTTGCTGGTTGGTATGTTATGATAAGCATACAGGGCTAAAGAGGTAGGGTAAGGGAAGTTGTTGACTGAGAGCGCATGCTCCCTTTTCCAGACGGGCTATTGTTGCAAAAGTGAAAGGAAAGGGGATATAGGCTGGGGGTGGAAAGAAAACCGTGAACGGAGGGGATTGAAGTTCAGAATCTTATAAACTGACCACCAGTTATAATTATATAGATGATCCCTTACTTCTGCCGGTGGTCTATCCGCGTCCTTGTCTCCAGACGTGTACGAATTTGGGATTACTTGCCTTATTCCTGTGCATCAAAATTCAGTGTGATGAGAATAACAAAAAAACCTTTCCACGTCCACAATTCACATTCATTGATCATATCATGCTGTATGCCCCTCAACCTGTCTCTCACTCATTCTTGTTGTCTTCTCTCTCCCTACCTCCCATGGCCAGAATCATTATGCTTCAGCGTCGGCATTATTTTGTTGGCCTTGTTCTTGTTCTTGGGATATTATTCTTCCTGTCATTTTGTTGTTGTCTCTGTCAATCTCATTATCACATTTTCCTTGATTTATGGTGAGAACATTTTTCATCAATGCACACCTCCCCTCCCGACGCTCCTCCCTACTTCCTTCTTCCCTCCCCCTTCCCCTCCCCGCCCCCAAAAAATCACACACGCACACAGCTTTTAATGAATTCTGTGACTAACATTCGCTTTGATTGCCACGAATTGATTAAGGGCCGTCCACGCTCTGCCGAACAATCTTTGGATACGCAGGCCACAGGCATAACAACATATCGTCTGTTTTGAAGTAAAACGTCGTATAATCTACAGCAACAGAGATTTTGGAATGAAAAAAAAAAGATTTGAATGAAACCCATTCAGTGGTATGGATGGAACGACCTAATGCATTACATATTTTAGTTCGAACATGATTTTCGATATTAACATCAAAACTTGGCTAAAACTCTGAACAGAATGAACCAAAACATGTACTACATTTTCGTATAATTTGTGAAATACGATCCTTTTTTCCCTACACGTTAACAAAGTCGATATAAAAACTAGAACTTCCTCTTGGCGCCCCGACAACAGTTTCCCGAAAAACGAAACATCAGTTTCTCGTTCTGGAGCGGACACCATGGTGAGCGCAGCATGATGGACTGGTGATGGCCGATGTTTAATTGATGAGGGGGACCCGCAAAAGATGTAGCAATCCAATTAAATAGGGAGGAACCAGGACACAAAAATAAGCCTGGCACTTCGTCATTCGTGTTGTGACCCTGTTGGCAGGACAAGTAGATTAACTTGAATAAAATATGAGGAAAACATAGATTGGAAACGCTGATTTTCTCTGGGTTTTTTTTTGTGTTTTGTTTTCTCTTTTGGTAGACTGAAGGTTTTGAAGAGTGGTTACAGTACATGTCGTGTGGCATGCTTGTGGTTGGGGTGGGGATGGGAAGAACAGACAATCATTAAGAGGTGATTAAAGGGTGAAATAGGACACAGACAACATATTAAGGGTGCGGTGGGTTATCTATGCAGAACGCGTCAGGAAGGGAGTAGAGATACATGTGCAGACTGCACCAGAAAATAGATTATACATATTTTTCAGAGTAACAAAAATGTTATATATAATCAGAAATTTGAAGCGTTTTCTATTTTAATATGAACTTGTTCTGTCTTTTTTTTTCGAATACTGTTAACTTCACGATGAAATACATTGTCCCTTGTTTATCAACCGAAAGGTGAAGGCAGGATTTTGTACAAGATACAATTTTGTATTCCATTAAATAACTTTCAATTTGGCATAGACTGTGTGTGGACTCGCTCTGTTTTCAAAGCATTTGTGAACAGACTGAAGTTCGAATGATGAGTGATGATGAATCGTCGGTTAAGGTGTGTATGATATTATTATGATTCATAGCCATTAGTTGCCTCACCTTTGCTGGGCGGATGGCTGCACAATTCAATAGAGAAAAAATGGTGTCCCTTCCAAGATAAATAGGAAAATATGTTTTTGGTCTACAGGGAATGTAGTGATGTCCATTGAGGTACGGAACATTTATAATCCTTGAAAGAAAAAAACAACAAAAACAAAATAACAATATCGAACTACTTCGAGATAATTGGCACTAAATATAAACGCATACAGAAGAAGACTGTCGGGGAGGCAAAGTCCGGCGCAAGGACACGAAGTTCAGGAAAACACCCCATAATATCGACAAACCGAAAAAAATATGGTAAATCCTAGAAAGAATTACGATAGTTTATCATCACATTGTTGTGCAAACTTACGATTTCAGGCATACGACACTTACATCAACGCTGGTAGTACTGTTATTATATGTGATAAATATCTTTGGACATGTGTATGCTATGTGCGTACAGCTCTGTGACACTTAACCGTGTAAGGTTACTGCTGTTGTCAGTGTTGTCTTTCTCTCTCTCTGTCTCTCTCTCTCTTTCTGCGTCCTGTACATGTGTGTGTGTGTGTGTGTGTGTGTGTGTGTGTGTGTGTGTGTGTGTGTGTGTGGTGTGTGTGTGTGTGTGTGTGTGTGTGTGTGTGTATGTGAGTGTGTGTATAAGTTTGTGTGTGTACACGCGCGCACATGCCTGCCTGCTTGTGTATTTATCTGAAGCTGCAGTGCGACTGTGTTTTTGGAGAATCTTTTAAACAACCAGTTTCTTTTGTGACTGGTTCGGCCAGCACTTCAACGTCTCCCTATAATTACGGTAATATCATTATCTCGTTTCTCAAGCTTCCCGGGACAAGCATTAGACAACCTAGAAACTCATCAAGGGGAAAGCTCTATTGAACGCTGACAGATCTAGCAGCCAATATGACATTCACAACTGACATCGGCCCTGACATTTTAAATCTCCAATCAGAGAATACAGGAGACGAGAAAAAAAAAGGTAGGAAAATTCTCAATGACATTCTGTCTATATATAAAATGTTCAAAGCAAACAATATAATCTACCTGTCTTTCACACAAGGGTAGCAGATCCGTAGCATCAGAAAGTGACAGACCTGCGTGGCAATGTGAATCCTATGTAAACCACGTGATCATATCAGCTTCATCAACTACAGTAAATCGCATGACCGACTGCATAATTTGTATACGTGGCAAGCATCTGATTCTCCCCTGTTACGTCATGACTATCAAACCTGATAGATTCTGATTATTGAGGGTAAAGCCATTAATTGTCTGACATAAAGCCTACTGATGTTGCCTGAACAATAATTAATGCTCGTGCCCGTTGCAGTGATATTAGTGGTGATGATGAGGGTGCTGTTGTAGTCGCGATGGTGATAGTTTATACTTATATTTAATGGTAATGTTTAAGAGGAATAATGCAACTCACTTCTGTTTGTAGAGAAGGTGTGGGTCACTGTTGATTGCTAAATTTTGCTGATAGACTTGTTGTGCTTATGACATGCCGGCAGTGGTAACAATAACGGTTGTTGTAGTGATGATGTTTGGTGTTGCAAAACTTATTGCTGATAGGGAACATTGTTTGTGGCGTTCTGTGCTGATGTTGTTGCTATTGGTGTCGTTGTTGTTGTTGTTGTTTTTGTTGTTGTTGTTGATGATGATGATGATGATGATGATGATGATGATGATATCGTTTCAGTAATGGTGGTGGTTGTTGACGGCTGAGGCTATGGCATTTTGATAAATAGTGACGATTGTGCAAGTGATAAAACATTACCCCAGGGGGTTGATTTTGTTGTAGTTCATTATTGTTGATGTTGATGTTGTTGTTTTGTTGTTGTTGTTGTTGTTGTTGTTCGTGGTGGTGGTGGTGGTGGTGATAATGATGATATCACGGCAGTAGAGGTAATGATGATTTACCATGACCACGACAGATGCCACGATGGTAATATGATAGTTAATATATTAAAGAGATTACGGTGGTTAATGAAGGTAGCCGTTGAAGCCGTGATGTACGGGTAGTTGATGTGATAGCTAAGCTGTGTTAACAAGATGGAGGGCTGAAAATTACATCGACGCGACGCATGCATGTTGCAGCGGTCACGGCTGAGTGCACGTAATGAGACTACTGCTGCAGCTGCTGCTACCCCTGTAGCATAATATCTCAGCTGGGCGCCATGAGCTGCGACTTGCCCGTAAAACGGTAATGAATAGCGCTACCGTTCTATTATGCCGGCACGCAAGCTGCCACGACAATGCTAGGGCGACCACCCATCATCACACTCTCATTGCTACTGTTTTAATTAATTCCTCTTCTCTGTGTGTGTGTGTGTGTGTGTGTGTGTGTGTGTGTGTGTGTGTGTGTGTGTGGTGTGTGTGTGTGTGTGTGTGTGTGTGTGTGTGTTTCTTCGGATGTAAAGAGTGAGAAGGCCATGGAAAGGGGGCGTTCAGATGTTCTTTTTGCTTTAATCAACGGTTTGGACAGGTAGGCGACGGGACCTGGGAGGGGAGAGGAGAGGGAGGGATGAGGGAACCATACATAATGGGTATCGATTCGATCCAAAAAGAACTGAACGAGCTATTATCACTTATATCAGTATTACATTATTAGGGTTAGGAGTAAAATGGTGACTTTTCTCATATAACAGTAGCAGCTGGTCTCGGGTGTGCAACATTTCATACTGAATTTTAGAGCGCTTGAAATGATATTATACAGGCATAAACTGGATATCCCAGAGCACAATGATATTGACTGAACTTGAGAGCCAACTGTTTTGACAAACATGTTAGTGGCAAAAGAGCAAAGTGATGACGTCATCCTACCCGCCGTGTTATCAGAGGAGTGTATCAATAAGTTGATTTGCTATTGTCATTGGAGCAATGAAAATGGCCGAATGGAAAACCCAAACTGCGCAATCTCCATGCACTAGCAATCAACACCAGCACTCGAAAAAAGCAGATGTGTCTGAAGGCAGGTAACTATGGAGATGTCCCTCTCAGTTTGATTACTGAGTCATGTAGTCTCGGTTAAACGACAGCGAGATCATAGCATACTGTTTATGGTCAGGGTCCGGAACGATATTTAAGCCACATTGCTGCATTGAGCTCACGATGTGTTCACAATTAAGTGATATAGTCATATAGGTCTAGCTCTATAGGCAGTGGTATTTGTCATAAAGATATACGTACGATTACGTTACTTGCATCTCTGCAGTAGGACATGTAGTCATAAACTCACATCGCCTAGATGGCATTATTTAGATGTCGTCGTGACAGAATCGATAGGTAAGACAGTATTAACTTGGGCTGGTGTAAGGAGTTCTCAGTCTGAGGAATATGTACCCCAGTGTCGATGTGATTATGAGTGATCTGCATATGTAAGGGTCCCTTCTAAGAGAAGTATCGTCACCATGGACAATACAAAACAGGAGCTTATCTGGCTTCCAGACAAACGAAAAACACAATACATGTAATAATGTCTGGGCGGACGGAATAACGTATCACTATGAATAAATTCATGGCAGGTGAATGAGTGGCGCGGGCGTGGGTGGAAGGAGGGAGGGGGGGGGGNGGGGGGGGGAGAGAAAGAGAAACGTGTCGAATTGGAGACTAAATGAAAAAATCGGGAGGAAAATGCTGTTTCAATTCTTCGATTAATGCGCCTTTATCTTGGTGGAATAAAAGACCGTTCCTAACCACAAACTCATTCTCAAAAGAGACTTACATTTTAAATACTACTTATTCTGAGCAATGACTAAATATTGCCCAACAAAGGGAAAGAGAAGACGAAAACGACGTCAGTAGTATCAACAGTGACGTTTCACTACAGACCAAAAGCATCAAAGTGGTGACTGACCCTCCATAGCCGTCGGAAGGTAAAGATACGTTGGTATCGGAGGCTGGAATCCATGCTGCTCTCTGACTTGAGACGTCTGATCTTTGAGTGCACACACATACAGGTGCTATATGTGTACGTATGAGGGAATATAAATGCGTTTGTATGCATGGGCTATGTGTGTAAGCTTGTGTGTTTGGGAAGGTGTGCATTTATGGGTGAGTATGTGTGCATGTGGTTGTAAAGCACTTCGACCTTTCCTGGAGTGAGACGCTATATAAATGCTCTTTATTATTGTCATTACTATTATTATCATTATGATATGGAAGTTGTTTTTTTTTTTCTTTGGGAGGAGGGAGTGTCACTTGCTTTGTGACCACAAAGCATTTCTGTCATTGTGCCCATTTACTATCAAAAATATAATATAAAGATTAAAGGAAGATCAGTGGATGGACAAGGTAATGAATGAATAAAGTTTGTAAATCAGTTTCCATGCATAACCTTTCGGCTGCATCCAGCCTTAATATAAAGAACAATGTTTAGAGTTATTGTCGCTGCTGGAATGAAGTTTTAACAACTTCGTGAGAGAACGGCATGATCACGTGTGATAGGAAACCGAGAGGAAAAGGAGGTGATTGAAAGGAAATGAGTTCCAACTGAAACTGCCAGTAAGAGAGAGATAATGAAAAAAAAAGCCGAATATGGTAGGTGAGAGAGAGAAGAAAGAGGGAAAGAAAGAAAGAGAGAGAGAGAGAGAGAGAGAAAGAGAGAGAGAGGGAGAGGTGTAAAAGGGATAACATAAGCGAGGAAATGAGAGAGAGAAGGAATGGAAGAGGGAAAAATGGTAACAAAAGAGACAGGCAGGGTAGGCTAAAGAACTGGAAAATTCTAAAGAAATCGGGAGAGAGCAGGTATGTTGTCATGAATGAACATGCATGAGATAATGTGGTAAACATTTACAAAACATTAAAGTCACACAGATCAGGGTTAAGAATTTTAATAGAGAAGAATGAACTAAGACAAAGAGGCAGAGCTAGAAGAAGAGACAGACAGAAAGAGTGAGTGAGTGTGAGATAGATAGAGAGAAGGAAACACAAAGCCAACCGACGTGGATGAGTGCAGATGGAAAGAAACGAGGCAGAACGTAACGAGCAGAGTGAAACAAAGGCCGAAACAGAAAGACAAAGAGAGAGAGAGAGAGAGAGAGAGAGAGAGAGAGAGAGGGGGAGAGAGAGAGAGAGAGAGATGCACATCGGCGTATCTGATCCTGCAGTTGACAGTTGTGTGACATTGCCCGACATTGCCACAAGCAAACACATTAGATTACGGATGTCAGGGAGGGGCAGAGCAATTAATTGATCTTTGTAGCACCCATGTCACTCCCAGCTCAATTCAAAGCTTTCTACACTAACACACCTCAACACCAGACAGGCATCTCTTGTTTCCATTGATTATTTATTGGACACTTCTGAACACATTCCCTCCTCCCCCAACCCCTTTATTCACTATACCCAACTAGGACCATCGACATCCGGCGTGGACAGTCCATCATAAGAAAACTTACACTAGGATTACAAAATAAAATGCAGTTTAAAAGTCATGTATCCAGGTCAATTCCCACACTCGTGACTTCACACAATTATTATCCCAGCAGGCTTGATCACTCTAGTACTTTCTCAACTCTCTGGGAGTACATAGAGCCGCTGCCTTTTATAGGCGCTGGTCACTAGCATTCTGACAATATCTTCCACCGTATAAAGTCAGGAACCCATTTTATAGACGGGTGGACAGAGGAAAATGTGAGTGAAATACTTTCCCAAGGCACTTACAACATGATCATGGTCGATACTCGAACTCATGACCTTTAGATCTTGAGTCCATCGCCGCAACCATTCGGCTACGCTGCTTCTGAGACAAAACCCCCTTCAGATCTGTAGATCCATTTTGTCATGTCACCGAACTCTTCGCCTTGTTCCATAACCCCACCAGTTTACTACATATCAATATCTTAAAGAATTTTCGGTCTATTATTTTTTTTCTGGCCTTTTACTTAAATTCCTAACTAGACTCACTTCTACCTTACTTCATTTCTATATTTTTTATACGCTCACAATCAGCTAGTTCGACATGGAGCAATCATCCAACCATCTGACAATATGTGGATTTCAAAAGGCCAGCCTCGAATCATGGAGTATCTGTACGGCACTGTTCCCAACTTCCAGCGCCAAACAAGATAATTACATGCCAGCCATGTAACCTAAATTTTGCACGCTTTTGTAGTCCTTTCCCAACCCAGTCATTCATTTTCTTTCCTTCCCCAAGACTCCACACATTCTAAGGTCTCTCCTTTTTGATATTCTTGCACTCAGCATTATCCCGTATGATTCAAAGCTGACGCAGATGAAACCCCATGGCAAATGTTTTAATAAACGGCTACACACATCCTTACATAATTTGGCTAGTATCATCTCATTTTTCTTCAGATTCGCAACTGCATATCGCAATTTTTAAACCCAAACTTCTTGAGTTTTCTCATAATTTGATATTTGTATTTAAATCCTTGAAAGCCGCGGTCAGGTTTTTAAGTCGGAAAAGGGCACCCGGCAAGCCCTGTTTTGATTGGCGGACAAAAATTATAGAACATCAGCGGAGGAATGCCCCAGAGATTCTGTTGTCACCCGATGGTGAAAGAGGGCACACGGTACTGGACGAGGGTGTGATGTGCTGATGTAGATTTCGCTGTGTTGCATGAGTGTGTGTATATTTGACACTAATATGTGTGGATATTAGCTTCTATTTAACTCCCGTGTTGATCTTTAATTTCGTATTCCATAAAAACGAGATTTAGAGAAAACGGGATGGCATCCAGTCTGTATTTCTTGACACGAAGAGACCTAATTCCTCATAAACTTATGACGTCCTTCAGTCTTTAAACTCCAAAATATCAAATAATTACATAATCGTACTGTCTCTACTCGCTATTCTATGACCTCGATATAAGTATCTCTCATCTCTCATCTGCTGCAACTCTGGACGCAAGGACCCAGTCGTTCATTTCTTTCATTCTCCTGTCCGCTTAATACCCATACACTTAGTACAGTTAACTTCGCTTAATCGCATTTTGAGAAGCACATGGAAAGGTTGCCACTAAAGGAGTTCAGATTAACCAGTGATATTTATACAGCTAATACAGCAAGAAGTTGCGATTAAGCGGGAAACGGGAGGCATCATTTACATACTAACAGCCTGACCTAGTTTTGTTAAGTCTTTTTGTCCCTCTCCCTCGACTCATTCTCTCATCAGTTTCTTCCCGCCTCAAGAGACCCAAACCCTGATCCCACATCTCTATCTTTCCTTCTTCCGCTCTTGTCCCTCCCCCTTCTTCTTTCCATTCTTTGACTAATTTTCTGATGCTCCGAAGACAAGCCAGACAAACCGGAAGTCCTGACAAGTAATCAGGTTACAAAGGGCCCTCAATGTTCTAATGAATTACCCGTCCTTCCATCAGTACCCACAGAGCCTGGCGGGATGGCTTGATGTCCGGAAGGTGACCACTGGGGATCTCAGGAGATTGGACATCATCCTGGTGCTTCGGACTCCAAAGCACTGGTCACTACAGTCAAATGCTACACAACTTACTAAAAGATACCTTTGGGGATCCCACCATTAACAGTTTGGAGATAGAGGGATAGTTCTGGAATAAGTAGTACACCGTTCACAAATTTCTGAGAAAACTGCACCTTAGGTGATCACTACAGTTCAAAGCGACACAACTTGCAAAAATGTACTTTGGATCGAGTAATAGTCTTGGAACAAGTGGAAAACCGTTCACAAAGTTTTGAGAAAACTGCTCTTTAGGTGGTCACTACAGTCAAATGCAACACAACTTACTTAAAGGTACCTTTGGGAATCCCACTATTAACAGTTTGGAGATAGAGGGATAGTTCTGGAACAAGTAGTAAACCGTTCACAAATTTCTGAGAAAACTGCACCTTAGGTGGTCACTACAGTCCAATGCGACACAACTTGCAAAAATGTATCTTTGAAGATCCCACTATGGACAGTTTGGAGACAGAGGGATAGTTCTGGAACAAGTGGGAAAACCGTTTAGAAATTTCTGAGAAAATGCACTATAAGTTTCTAAGCACGCTTATAGTATGCGCGCAGTAGAAGTCTACGCTGAGTCAACAAGTGAACACTAGAACACTGGTCATTAGAATCAAATGCCATTCAGCTTACTACAAAGGATCTTCGGAGATCTGACCTACAAACAGCTAGGAAGTGGAGTTTGGAGCACTGCTGTGCTGAACGTGACTAAAGAATAACTTTCTTAGAACTGGCGAAACCCCATTGACATAGTTCTGAGAAACTGGAGTTTATGAGTGTTTAAGCAAACACAAACTTGCATTAGATCGATCATAAGTGGCACTGGGTGAGTTGGAAGAAACGGAGAAGCGTGCCATGTAAATGATGAGAAGGTAGCAATGGGCATTAGCAAAGAAGGCCCAAAACATTCGTGAGTATGTGGTTTGGAAATGGGCTTTTCAGTTCCACTATTTCGAGCATTTCCATGGGGCATTTGAACTCGGAACCCCGGGCGATGTTATTCTCGTTGACAATATTAAGTAATTTTCTATCGAATACTGCAAAATTGGCAGAACGGCTATTGGTGACGATTAAGACTGTTTGTCGATTGTGTAAATGTCTTTTTGATGAATCGAGCTGCTGACAAAATATGGACATCATTATTTCGAGAATTATTCCACCACTTCGTTTTCACATCTTAAAGCTAGCCTGTTACTTTGTATAGTCTATGCTGCTAGTAATTTAAAATACCTTTTGCTGCCTTTGCCAAAGACACCCTCTTCATATCCTCTCCAGGATATGAGGACAACAACGAAGATGTTTCCAATATAATGACAATGTGGCTTTAGAAAGAAATGAAAATAGAGTTCAAGATTTCCGATCCAAACCTTTTGGATCAGAATCACCCAATTTCCCAATAAAATCTCACAAATTTCCAATTTAAGGAAATTGCATCGTCTCACAGTCACTCTCATTCGGAGAGATCCGCGTGTAAATTAGACTCGTTGGAAACAGCCGAACATCGGGGCAAGGGATCAAAAGGCGGGGGATACAGCTACTCTCAACAGGCCCCCTTTTTCCGTTCACGCCCCTTCATCGAAAACCAAATTCCAGCTCACTTAGAAAGAGTTCCATCGTATTTTCCTTCTCCCTTGGGTCTCGACCGAGGACAGATGGAGACAAAACGACGCCACCAGAAAAAGTACCGTTGCCATTTTGATAATTATCGTAGAACCCGACCATCTAGAGGCCCATAAGAGAGTAATATTATTAATGTAGTATCAAGAGGGTCCTCACCGTGGTCAAGTTGTCATACAGTTTGTGAATAGACACCTTACATGAATAAAGTGGGCAGAAACTTTGTACTAGAATTTGGAGAACGCTGTCCAGTGAATTGGGACACTTCAATGAAAACAGCACAAGATAGTGTTGGAAATGCGGTGCATAAGGCAGGAAGTTTGGTTCTTCAGCCCGAGAGACAGCTCGAACGCGAAGCTTTTGGCCTATCGACAGGGCAGATTTCTTTAGATTCCCAAGATGGGATTGAAAATGTCAATTAAATTAAAATGGACCGAGAGAAGGGGGCAGTGGTAAAAGAGCTCATAATGCTTAATAGCTAACACAGTCGTGAAAACTAATGACCTCCTGACTGCAACGTAACACTGAAATAATACGTGGTCATTTCAATGTACTGCACATTAGTGCTGCTACCACAGTGAGAAGCCAAGCTGTATAATGTATAATTGCAAAGCACCTTGCAGCTTTGAAATTCCATGTAGACTAGAGCGAAACCATTATTGTGACAGAGTGGTTTTTCTTTGAATAACTTTGAGACGAACGGAGGGTATCGAACAATTATCAGCTATTTACTTTCTAACTGTAATCTTTTCATAGTCTGTTCTTACATGTGGGGAACAACATGAACGACGACGGGGTTGTCTGTCTGTACGAGCATTTTATCTTGCTATTAGTAGTAAGGGTTCACTGCTCTGGGCAATGGGTTACTCCTGTTCCGATAGGACTCATACAACTGACTTTTTGTAAATTCCCTTTCATCAGAGCACTATATTGTTACCATACGTTCTTACTCAAACAAGAAGTGCAAATGTATATTCTACAATCTAGATTCCACCTTCTAAACGAAGTTGTGGTGATTAGGCAGCTGATCAGCAAAAGATAAGCTGACTTTCTGAATCGAGCTAACTCTATCACAAAAAGATGACATGTCTGAGAAAGCATAAGAAAAAGCTGTTCTTTAAAAGTGCAATAATTTCTCCATTATTCCTCACATGCAAACCTTATTTTTCCACAGAATCAGAGTTTCCTCCTTGAAACAAAAATGTCAGCCTAAATGCCACATCAACAAGTGTTTAGCTGACGATCAGCATTACTATTTCTTTCTTTGTCATATTAAAAATTCATATGAAAAATGAACCAGTAATATCAAGAAGGTGTTACTGATCTAGATCCAACATTCTCAATTTAGGCTTGATACTGATAGGAAATTCACCAAATCTTTTGACTGTTTACCTAGAGACAAGCAATAAATGTTATCAAATTTGAACTTGTCCTGATGAATGTTTTTCCTCTTGCCTGTACAAATTAGAGCTCACACAGAGAGTAAAAGTAATAACGCTTTCATGCGTCCCCCGGAGATCATTGGTCAAATAGAAGGCGCCGAAGCTTTCAGACACGAACTAAACACTCCCGGTCCCTTGGGGGGTAAGGGGTATGGGGGCAGCTGGGATCAAACTTGTCAGAGCCCTGTTCAGATATCCCGTCAAAAAACGACGAAAGATGGAGGTTGTGTAATCATGTCTGCCATCTCATTTCTGGTACAAATTATTACATTACCGCGACCTTCATTCGGGCAGCGTCTGAAGTTTTAAAAGAAAAGTAGGAATGGTTGTATCCGAGGGATTATAAACAAGCGAATCAGTGCTATGCTTGCCTAGCCAGTTTCTGGCAACTTTTGAGTAGCGAAGACAATATAATATAACGTCACGCTCATCCCACAAACGCCCAAGATAATTTTTAATGATTTGAGTTGTTTATTTACTTTGATCTCCCATTTATCTTTCTTTTTTTTTTTTCGAACTAAAACAAATCTAGAATTTTGACTCGTTAATACATCCCAGTATTACAACCCAAACCATATCTGTCTCATTTTTTTTTTTTTTTTGCTTTGAGTGCAGGTTGAGAGCAGTAAATTTCTCAAAACCTCAAAAAGTGACATAGGCGAATGTGAAATGAGAGTGACGATATGACATATGAAAAAAAACCAAAAACTGCTGTTATTACAACAAAAAAAGCGACGACAACCCACTGACAATCTCGCGCCGACATTTTCATTTTTAAAAGGATAAACAGAGCACTGGTTAAAAAAAATGAAACTGGCTAAGCATTAAAGTTGTAAGTTTAAATTCAAAGTAAAGGTGTAATATGTTACAGTATAACAAGATTTTATATAAGTAGTGCATTATATTGTGCTGTTTACGTGATTTATATTGCAGCTGGCACAGAATCTAATTTATAGCCTGGACGAAGCGTTCTGTTCAATACCCCATTTTATTAGAGGCAAAGAAAAGGACACTGGACTATTTAGGTAGCTATGAATTTTATTATTGTGCATGTCAGCTCTACATTTTTAACGCATAAGTATAAATTTTTGTCCACCTTTATTGATCTTTATTAATGCCATAAATTACTCATTACTGTATTTTTTACTTTTATTGTGTACCTACAAGAGTTAGTAAAGAATTGAATTGAACAGAGTCAATTTAGCTACAGTGATCTGAATTGACAGGTACTTTGTATGGCTAATTTTATTATAGTTTACCATTTACACAGTAATGAGTTTGTATATTTAATACATACTTGTTAGGTTATTACGGATAAAACGTATTCGTTCCTGCTTGTAAACGTTATCAAAATCTTCTCGATAAAAAGCCTCATACCGCCATCGTCATAGCAATCGCTATGTGCTGACGTCATTACGCCACCACTCGCACACACTGCCGATAACTGAGTGTTGTAATGTGTGACGACATACACGTCCACACGTACCGGCGGCAATATCACTTTTAGAGCATAACTTCATTACAGCCTAAGTTTATCACTTTATTTCAGTGTCATACATATGCATTTCATCCACCACTCCACGGATATAAATCACCTTTAAGATTTGCAAACTTTTCAAAGTTCTCCTTTAATACCCATATCACACGTCGTTGTCCGCAGGCAGTACCGTCGTGCGACTTGACCGGTGCGCGCCTTGCGTGCTAGTGCCTGCCGTTATTACAAGAAGACAAACACAGAGAGAAATGTTTGTGACAGAGAAAATGTAAACTAATATCTGAACCGCTGAGACGGATCGAGACGAATAGAAGGATTTTGGGTGTTGTGGTTAAGGACAGTGGCGTGGACGAAGGAGGGCCAGGAAGGGGATACTGTCAGTTCACATTACTCTCACACATTACAAAAAAAAAGTCACCATAACAAACGTTACAATGAGAAAGTCACAATCATATCGCCAAAGTAAAATCGCCACAGTATTAAGATGCGTAAAGAGAAGCAAGAAATGGAGAGGAGAGAGAGAGAGAGAGAGAGAGAGAGAGAGAGAGAGAGAGAGAGANGCAAAGTGAAAGAGAGAAAAAAGAAAGAGAGAGAGAGAGAGAGAGAGAGAGAGAGAGAGAGAGACCGGACGAGCATAGCGATATGAGGAAGACAGAATGAAGATGAAGAAATGGCTTAAATGCGGAACATCGCATGATTTGGGGTCAGTATATCATTATAAGACTAAATACCAACATAAAAAACGTTAGAAAAAAAGCCTAATTTTCATGTTCATTGACCCCCAGGTCACTGTAAACCAAAAACTACAACAACCTCTTAGAACATAATTATGATATGTGCACATGTTTCAAGCCCGGTGGTCGCTAAAGCATTATTTTTTTGTCACTAGGCTTTCCAAATTTCACAGCATAATCTGCCCAGCCAAATTTTTGTTGGATGTGATGTTCTCACATCCCAGCCTCTGCTACCCGGCGGGAGAAGTGAGGTCAGTGTTGTTCATGTAGAATCAATTTATAGTACAGGCCAGTAAACTCATTTCAGTTGTTGTGGTTGTATTCCTGCTATTTTACTGACGGGGATGGAGAGAGAAAGAGGGGCAGAGAGAGAGAGAGGGAGAGAGGGAGGGAGGGAGGGAGAGAAAGAGAGAAATAATAACTGAGTGAGTGAGTGAGTGAGTGAGTGAGTGAGTGAGTGAGTGAGTGAGTGAATAAGTGAATAAGTGAGTAGGAGTAAATGAGTTAGAGAGACAAATAGCTTCCACACAGCTCAATGTGGATATGCAATATTTTCAAAGAAAAAAAAACAGTCAGAGAGTATAGCAAAACTAAAAATTCACGCGGGTTCAAAACTGCTTTCTCTACTTCCTCTTCCCCTCCCCGACTCCCTCACGCCTCCGTCACTGAAAAAAAAATCCCTCTGATTATGCCAACTGTTGAGAGAGTGAGTAAACACAAGGCGGGACCAGTGAAGAGAAGAAAGATAAATACGGTAGTGTTTTTCTTTGTCCTTTTCAAAAACTCTTGAACACAGCCCATAGGGGGTCCTAATCTCAATTGCTAATTTAATCTGCTACATTAAGGCCAGGGCGTTAGATGTCAATCAATTTTGACTGACTCAAAAACACGGAAAGGAACAGTATATCGATCTCGTAAGATGATAAAGGAAAGTCCTTTATTTGGTGAGTAGAGAGCGAAGTCAGGACAATCTGATCGCAAACACAAGTCGTTGATTGGCAACGTTGTGCCGGTTAGAGGGTTGAAAAAAAAGAAAAAAACCAAACAAAAGGAACAAAAGAAAAAAGAAAGTTCAATTTGATGAAGTGTGGTTAATCGATGTTCACGTCGAAGTTCAGAGCAGCTGACATGGCTATGTGCAATTGGTTAGATTTTCGTAACACTTGTCCTTTATAATAAAACTTGTGACGCAACCCGAGGAAATTAGGATTAAGTCGGTACTAGTCTTCTGAAAGGGCAATCTCCATGCCACGCTAAGTTGTGAAAAGAACCTACTCACCTTATGAACAAGATATCTCTCTCTCTCTCTCTCTCTCTCTTTCTATCTCTCTCTCTCTCTCACACACACACACACACACACACACACACACACACACACACACACACACACACACACACACACACACACATTCTCTCTTACAATGCCCCTTAAATGAAACATCCGTTTTCCTTCGTTGTTCTTCTCTTTCTTAAAATTCATCCATTCATGTCTTAATCGAGCGATAGGATTTTACTCCTGGCATCGGATTATTTCAGTTACATCTTACATTTCGGCATGGAATATTCTGGGATTAGAAGGTGCTGCAATTTTGTTTTATTTTGTGATGTTTAAAAAATATAATTTGCATTCTGTTTCATGAGAAATGTTGCGTCTAAGTGGAAGTTGTTATTATGCTGAAAGCGATTATGCGGAGTGGACTATCTCTTACTGCCATATTTTATGACTGCAGTTTCATTTCCGTGAAGACTTCTTTCCTGGGAACCAACTCACGAACTGTATCGCTTTTAGTGTTGTTTTATAACTCACTAAGGTTTCCAAAGAAGGCTGAATGGTTTTACCGCTTGTCCATCTGCCAGTAGTTTTTTTCAATAGTTGAAACTTTAATGCGTGTAACACAATTCCTTTTTCTCATATATGCCTGCCTCTTCTCTCTTTCTCTCTCCCTTTCTCCCTATCTCTCTTTCACTGTCTCTCTCTTGCTCTTTCTGTCTCTTTGTCTCTGTCTGTTTCTTTCTCTCTCTCTCTGTCTATTCATCTCGTCTCTCTCGTTCTCTCCCTTGATCTCTCTGTGTCTCTGTCCTCCCTCTGCCTTGTCTCCCCCTCCCTCTCCGTCTCCCTCTCTCTCTCTGTGTCTCTCTCTCCACCCTCTCAACGTTCCATCTCATTCCACCAGGCTCATCTTTCTATCAACGGAGACAATAGATCGGTAAACAAAGAGAAGGCCCCGCGACAGCAAGTCAGCGAGCCCCGGCAGCCGCCCTGGCAAAGCAAAAAGTAATGAGGCTCATAGACTGTCATCAACACAAGATACCCTTCATGGACTTGGTCACATAAAACACGGTCTCCCCCCCTCCCCTTGTGACCGGCCCAGAAAAAATATGGCAGCAGAGATATTTAGAAAAGCTGGAGCGATCTAGAATGACAGCCATTTTCTCGGAAGATACTAATATATATTCCACGGCTCGACACAAACAGAGTACAGCAAGTCAACAAGCACATCATGCTGTGGTCATTGGCACGGTCAGATTTAGATTCTGGTAACACCCAGGAGCCTAAAAGTAAAAGCTTGAAGATCCCTTGAGTACATAAGCTCATATATAGGCTTTGAGGCTCCATCAGGTGCATAACAAAACAGGACTTCGTCGACATAAAAAAATGAAAGAATATGCCTGTAAATTATTACATCGCGTGATTTTTTTTTTTTTTTTTTCNAGAAGAAGAAGAAGAAGAAGAAGAAGAAGAAGAAGAAAAACAACAACAACAACAACAACAACAACAACAACAACAACAACAACAAAGTCTGAAATTTTGTTAAAGCCCGGCGGCATTGGAAGCCCTAGGATGTAGCTTATTTAACTTACACATAAACACTGGTCATCACCTCTCATTGTGAAACATCGTCAGATACTCAGCTTTCGCTTTTAATCATGACATATTCGTGTTGCAAATATAAAATTATTCTCAGGACAAAACTTCATACAAGAGTACCCTTCCGTCCATGCCTCTGAGAAAGTTTCTGTGTACTACTCTCTCTCTTTACGAAAGAAAAAAAAACCACCCTAGGCCTATATGTCAAAATCACACCACAGAACACACAATAAAACATTGCGTCACACTTCACTTTATCAATTACTCAGTGTCCGGTACGGCTGGGAACTATTAAAGCTGCTAGAAAATAACCCATAGGGAGAAATTGAGAATGTCTGGCTCAATACAGAAGTGCCAAAATGTTAATATTTTGACATTTACGGTCTTTTTCCTGTACCACAGAAGACTGTCGACTAAGCGTAATGGCAGTCCGCTTAATCGCACTTTCTGGTACATGTAGCAGGAAACAACACAAAAGTTGAAAATATACAGTGCCGCTTATTCGCTTAGCCCTTCACTACATCCTAACTCTTTGTCATGTTCCCATAGAAGGTGTTGCAGTATGCAGTCGACGATACTATACCGCCCAGCCCTGTCGTTGAGAATCACCCCCTTACTAGGGTGCCAGACCTACTAGAAAAACGTTTAACTATGTTCCATAATGAAGTGAAATGAAATTTGATTCTCGAATATTAACAATGGACAAACTGATTAGGACATTTTTCTGTATGCCTGTGGCAGCTTAACTTCGTGCTTTGAGATGATCTCATCTTTATTAGTGCCGATAATACTTTCACACGTCAACAAGAACAGCAACATGTACGCATATGGAAATTGCTGTAGTAACAAGAAGAAGAAGAAAAAGAAGAAGAAGAAGAAGAGGAAGAAAAAGAAGAAGAAAAAGAAGAAGAAGAAGAAGAAGGGGGAGAAGAAGAAGAAAAAGAAAGAAGAAGAAGAAGAAAAGAAGAAGAAGAAGTAGAAGAAAAGAAGAAGAAGAAAAAGAAAAGAAAAGAAGAAGAAGAAGAAGAAGAAGAAGAAGAAGAAGAAGAAGAAGAAGAAGAAAAAAGGAGAAGAAGAAGAAAAAAAACAACAACAACAACAACAATAACAACAACAACAGTCAGCAGCAGTAGCACAGCAGCAGCAGCAGCAGCAACAACAACAACAACAACAACAACAACAACAACAACAACAACGACAAGAACAATGCAACAGTAACGATAAAGCCAACAGTGCAAGATGAACAAAAATTAGAGGAGCATAAAGAAGCTTTGCGAGAACGAGAAGTGGAAAAGTTCCAAGGGAATGCTATGCATAACAATACGTACACTTAATTCTTTCTGTAACAGTAGTGGTTAAAATTGTAACGGCAAAAGGGGTAGATACAAACAGTAGTAAGGCAATCGTTGTTGTTACTGTTTTGCTGTTACTGTTGTAATTGTGGGGGTAGTAATAATATTAGCAGTTCATGTAATAATAACAGTATTATTAGCAGTAATGGTAATAGAAATTTTGTTAGTAATGGTACTAACAGAGCTAATAATTATATGCAGAGTGGAAATTGTAGCAGCAGCAGCAGCAACAATAGCAGTGGTAGTAATGGTTGTTATTTTCCCGTATTAACAGTGCGGGTAGTGCTCAATTGCGGTGGTAGTAATAATAGAGGTGATAGTGATACCAACAGTAGCAATAGATGTGGCGCAGGAGTAGTCGTCGTTGTAAATTGTAGTTATACATGTAATGTAGTACCATGTAATACTGTACCAGCAGTGATAAAAGAAGGAATAAAGATAACAAAACCCCAACAATGGCTGAAAAAGATAACAAACTTATCTTATCAGCAACAACGACATAACATTTATTCATCTTACACCAGCCTACGCCTCATCTTCCCCTTCAGTTCCTCCTTCCAAATATTATTTCTACGAACACCAGAACATAAGCTATTACCTGGCCCTTAAACGCCATCCGGGACCCGGCACCATGAAATTGATAGGACAGTTGTAAAGGGTATAAATAACCTTAAGGCAAAGGGTGCACATAGCTTTTGCACGCGCTCTTTTCCCTTACACTTTTCTTTCTTTCTTTTTTTTACTTTTCTATTTTTTTTTCTTCGCTCTTTCTTCTTTTTCTTCCCTTTTTTGTCTGTGTCTTGTTCAGTCTCGGGAAACTTCCTCGTCAGGTCTCAGCGGGTATAAACAGCTTAGTTTTTTACTGTAGGAGTATTCAAGTTTCAAAGTATAGAATTTCTAAGCGCTTGAACATGCCTTCGCACGCGCACGAGCATGCAAAGCCAGCGACAGTTTAAACAAGTTTAAGTGTGAAAGCCTTTAAAAAATATCACGGCACACCAAATATAACTTTACTGAAGCATGTAGTGACGAAAAAATAAAAATAAAAATAATAAAAAAGCAATAACATGTATACATTTCTCTGTGGTTCTGCTGTACTTTTATGCGGGTATATGTATTAAGTCTATTCTAGGATACTATAAAATTTCACAGCCCGCGAGAGAACATCTTTGCCAATAAATTTCAGATGCCACGCACATTTTCAAAATATGCCATCATTACTATGTAACATAGAATTTTGTTAATAAAATTTAAATTCACCCATGCTACAAATGAGACTGACTTCTGACTTAGAAGCATAATTACTGGTCACATTAGACCTATTGTCACGTTCGTAATGAATTCTCCCTTGCGTAGCTTTCGGATTATCTCACTGCACTTGTCTTCTACGCTAACGCTCCAGCTGTCACAAACATTACCCCTTTCACAACGCATCGCATGACGTACATGTACATCCTTACCCTTTATTACAAAGAGCTCTTAGACGCACCGGAACGTTCTCGGAATTTCTCATGCATCTATTATTATGTCTTATTTAATAGGCTTACAAAGCGCCCCTGGATACAGGCTCATAAAACAACGGTATTCATGGTGATATTAGCTCTTGAAAAAAACATGGTGTTTTTAAAGGGTTAGTTCCAATATCCATCCAGGTAAAATTAATTACTAAGAAATTTTTCGAAATGTTTATATAACGAGTAATGGACTTAAATGAATAATACAAGTATCAATACTCTGTCTATTCTAAAGTCTAGAAATTATTCGTTACACCTACTTTAATACATGCACGAAGTTTCATAATGGTAGCCAGTTTCCTAAATCGGTCCAAATTTGACACACACCCTCCTAACTTTAGACACTATTAAACACCATAATATGGATCAGGGGAAACTGTGCAGTGATCTTAATCTATATTATAGATTAAGATCACTGCACAGTTTCCCCTGTCCTGAACAGTGAGTGGTCATGACTGCTGTCTGTAACACTCTGTAATGTCTCTATCAGTTCTTACCTTAGCCAGTCTCTTCATCACATCCAGGTATCTTCCTAAACAGAAGCCCGCGGCTTTGATACTCAATGAGACTCCATATCCATCAAGGTAAAGGGAAAAAACTGAAAGCGACGCAGGGATGGCAAACTGATGTCATCACCAAACACTCACGCCAGTTCCCTTGTCCATGCACGCGTACGCGCACGACTCACGGTCGGTTAGCGAATTTTTGACGTGGACTACGGGCGCGTGGGGACACGGTTGGCTCCCGGCGCGAGAGAGCTTTATGTTTTTCCCCCCTGACGGCTTCTGTCATTGGCTGGTAATGTTAGAATAGAGTAACAGCAGTTGTTGATATTTTACTGGTTGTACTTCTGCTTTTCTTTTGCGAAGGCGTAGGTTCTCCTTTAAACCAGTTCGTTTCGTTCCTTGCTTTGTTGTCATAATCTAGTGATTTCAGAACTCAGTGAACAACGTGTTTGCTCTCTCTCTCTCTCTCTCTCTCTCTCTCTCTCTCTCTCTCTCTATCTATCTATCTATCTATCTATCTTCTCTCTCTCTCTTTTTCGTCGGACTTTTAAGATTAGGTAGGCTTGAATCGTTTTGAATCTTTTAGCTCTACAAGTAAATGCCTACTTTGGCCCATGATACTTGATCGTTTTGAAATCTAGACAGAAATCCCGAAAAATTGCCTTAGTTCCAGTGTACACAGACAATATCATTAATTTTCAGTCCATAACTACAACATTTTTTACTAACTTCTAAGGTTAGATCGAAATCATGATGCAAATAAAATACAAGCCAACTGTGACTCCATAAGCGTCAATCAATATTTCTTAAGGTCCCATCGACTCGCAGGTTGATCGGCTGTTAGTGCATGCTTTGTTCCTCAAGATACGTGGCAAGCTGACGCCTTTGAAATATTAATTACTGTACTTTTTAAAATTATTTTGTGTCTTCGATCGATTTGTCCACGTTGCTCAAGAAGTCAAAGGTAACGTTTGCGAAAAATCTGAAGATGCTGTTATTTGAATATCTTGCTAAGATGAGAGAATAAAGGACAGAAATGATTTTCGAGCCGATTAAGAGCGTGCATTTTAGAAGTTGAAGACTTCATTTAGAACAATAAAATCCTTCCGAGTCGTAAATAGCAACATAAATCAACTGGATTCTAAATAATGGCCAGGCACTATTTTTAAAATGTCGTATTGTATTTATGGGATGTAATTTTATCGACGAAGGCAAAAACAAAGTCAAAAATAAAACAAATTCTGGAGTTTTGAGATAAAGTTTAAAATTATATGTTGGGACCACTTTTTGTTTTCACCATATTACTATGGATTTGTTTATTAAGTCTTATTATCATGTATTAAGTTACAGCAATTTGTTTTGTTGTTGTTGTTGTTGTTGTTGTCGTTATTGTTATTGCTGTTGTTGCTGCTGCTGTTGTTATTGTTGTTGTTGTTATTATTGTTGTTGTTGTTCTTCTTCTTCTTATTTGAAATTACTTTTGAACCAGAGTAGTAATCAATGACGCAGTTTCTGTTTTAAACCTAACCTGACTACTTTGAAGCCAAAGTTTTTAATGGTCATTTACGCTAACAGAAGTCATCAGTGTCAGCTACTAACTGTATGTGTTCGTTATCTGCTTTACTAGTAGCTGTATATATAAATTTAAAAAAATACACTTCTTCTGTTGTGAAGAGGAAAAAAATGTCCTTTCTTAGAATAACTGAAGCCCTGTGACAATATGAAATCAGGATTACCTGCACTATAGAAGTTAGTACAGTGGCTGTGTCTTATCATTGCAGACACCAACCACAGTCAGCGACTTGACTGCTGAACAAAAAGGTGGCATATGCACAACTAAATTCACATGCAAATAAAGAGGTATTCAATCATTAGGAGGTTTGTCATGTTCGAAAGGAAGTTTTCATGTTATAAATATGGCAGCTATTATTTTTGTTAACGGTTACTGACGGAGCAGAAAAACAACTGTAAACATGGACCACTCATAAGTGATATTCTAAGACGAAGCGTTCTAACTAAAGACCTATTTTAAGTATGTTTTACGGTGTATTCTGCTAAAAAAATATAATAATTTTTTTTCATAAATATATTCATTTTGAACTTTACTCCTCATGCCATATGATGGCATGAACTGCGCGAAACATTACCTGTATCTGGATGAACTATTTTCTGAACCGGCGTTAAAGATGACAGAGAAGAAAAAAAAACACAAAAACATTTCGATCCTGAAGAATTGTAAGTGTCACAAGATATATTACAATCATTGGAACTCGCAGCCTGCCAGCACGGAAAACAAAATAAATGTCCTGTTAACGCCGAGAAGAACAAAGCCAAAAAGGCTTCTGATGGAAGGAAATCCCACAATTCTCAAATCTAATGCAAGCTTTAACCAGCGGGCCAAGAGATCTGATCTTATCACTGATGCCCGCTCATTGCGTCCAAAGTGGAAAGGCAGATTCCAGAGCGAGGGGAAAACCCTAGTATGCCGTGGAAATTAACGAGTGTTTGATAGAGAATCCATATCACCGTCGGAAAGAAAGTTGTTTTTTTTCCCCCCTCTCTCTCTCTCTCCCCTTCCCCTCCCTCAATGAGCGGTGTTGATGTTCATTTTTGCAAATTTCCATTTTCTCCCCTCCCGTGCAATAGCAGGCTTTACGCGTGAGTACCCGTGGAGATGAGCAAGCAAGATCCAGCACACGCGCACTCCGAGGTCACGAGAAGATGGCCACAGGTCTGAGTGGTCCTTGGGTGAGTGGCTGGAAAGGACTCCCCGGGGGGTGAGTGAGTGGAGAGTCGTGTCGAGTTGTGGCCCCCACGACATATGCTTGAGAGTTGTTGAGTAAAGTGTAATGGCCCGTGAACACGACCATGTGGCCCGAGAATGACGATCGTGATCGATGGCCAGCCTTTGAATGAATGACCGAGAAACATGAAATGTGGTGGTTGGATCATTACTCAACCCCTCCCCACTCTCTGTCCGTTCCAAACTCCCCCAAACCCTTTGTCCATCTCTACAACCCTTTCATAACGTCATCTAAATCGTCAATGTAATACACGAATATCCAAAACTGTCCGATAAAACCTCGCCTTAACGGACAATCCCTCCATCAAGATCATCGACCATACGTCCATCAGCTGTGCCTCTCCTCGCCGGCCACTTTCTCCGCCCCAGTAATTCCTCTTGCGCTCTTTTCTCATCTTTTCCACCACACATTTCTTTTTGCACTTGTGGCCTGTCTCACTGCCTTCAATCGCTGTCCTTCTCTCACCACCAATTTGCATTTTGTGTTCCGTTAAAATGTAGAACGTGCATCATGTTTCTCACTTCCGCCTTGAGATCTGTGTCCAAAAATTTTGACGCCCTGTTTGGCCAACGACACGGGTATTCATTATGTAATTCAATGCCTGGGACACCAGGAATCCCTTAAAAGCACATGCCCAAAACCTGCGATGTATGATTTAAATCAAATAAATTGTTTTACTCCCTTGTCCACTGTTTCAAAAATGCATTGATCTTTCTCAGGCCACGAAGACGTGTAGGCTACAAAGACGTTTTTCTTCATATTTTTTTTTCTTAGCGCTTGACCTTATAATAATAATGCGGTTTATAAGTCTCGTATCCAGGCTAATGCCCACTCACGCGACTTCACACCTTATATCTATGAGTCACGTGTCCATCATTTTAGAACTGCAAACTGATGTCAAGTTGACCTCATTATCAAGTTACTCCAGTATTCAGAACGTATTATAGCGCGATTCGTCCCTTAAATTTCAAACTCTTCCCCTAAAAATACATTAAACGCACGCCGATCTCCCTTTCTCTGCTGACACTCCGAACTTTAATTTACTTTATAAATACTTAAAATCCCTTTTGAAAATCTACAAATATCCCCTAACATTTATGACAAGGTTGGGCATGAGGAATGGGGGGAGGGGGGTGTCTCCTCCAATTCATACAAAATGGAGAAAACACTGTTGATCCACGGGCACTCTCCACCTGAGCCTCGGTATTTATTCATCTTCATCACTCACGAGCTGGACGTAACTATGTCCTTTTTAGATTTTACTTAGACACATGCTACACGACCTATACAGATAATGTGCACATATCAGTAAATAAGGTAAAGATGTTTAAGCACATTCGTCCATCCACCATCTGTTTTTACTAACCTCACTGAATTTGAATTGCAGTGTCTTTGTTTACTCAGAACTAGGAACTGGGTTAGGATATGTTTTTGTGTAGAAAGAACAGAGGACGCACGATGACCATAGATTTATCAATACTCGCCATAACTTTAGTCTCGCATATTTATCTCATGTTCTTTCCGTCGATGTTTCTCTTTTCGGTACCTCTGGACAGACATGGCCAAAAACTAAAACATATTTATATTTTCATGAGACTATCCATACGCTTGGGCCATTTATTCATGTAGTCTAGTGCATTTTTCTGCTTGATCTTCAACCAAGCAATTCTTTGATTCTTTGTAGGAACAGCCTGTTAACAGGCCAGTGTCCACTAAACATACACGTCCACCCTTTGTAAAATACTTGTGATTCATATTTCATTTTAGAACATTCCATCATTAAAGCACTTGGGGGAGTCACATTGTCTTTTAAGTTGACACTGCGTTCTTTTTGGCTCGACCGGGGGCAGAGTCCGCAATTTCGTTCTTGAAAACGATCGTGTTTGTGTATAAATCGTTACATATTAACCACCTCTCGTCTGATCTCGCCCGAAGAGAGTTTGATTGCTATTGAATTGCCAGGGACAGATATCCGGAATGTATGGCAATCACAAATAAACGCTATGATCTGCCCACATATCCCGGCTGGGTCCCCGCTCGTAACCCATCATGTTAAAGCTTTCAGCTGCACATTTCCAATAAAATTCCCATTACTTTCATATCTTTGTATCTGTCTGCTGCCTCTGCTTCCATTTTCTCTGTGTCTGTCTGGAGTCTTCAATCGTTTCCCCCTATATTTCTTTCACCCACTGATCACCATCTCTTGCATTCCGTTTCTAATACGTTCCCTTGTATTCCTATTGCTCTCCCCCTTCTTTTTATCCTTTGTCCTAGCTCATCAATTCGCAGTTGTGTCCCCTCTTCAAGCATAAAATCGTTACATTTCTCTCCCATTTGTATTGCAGTTGTCATCACCCTTACATCACGAGCCGTGCCTTTCTTTCTTTCTTTCTTTCTTNCATTGTCACACTTATATATTTAGACACAAACCATCTCCTACTTTCCACCATTCTACAGCTTTCATTAGGGCCCATTCTTCGCATTCCTCCCTCCTCGTTTCTTTTCTTTTTCTTAAAGCCCCTTCTCCAAATTTTTAAGTATTCCTCAACCCTCACTGCGCTTTTCTGTTTCCGTTCAAAACTAGGGCTCTTAAGAACATCGCAAATTACAGCACCCCCTCTTTATTCGGTCTTGCGCAAAGGGGGGACAGAAGATGCATTTCCTCGATGAAATACCCATTATCGGAGCAGGCCTCTCTAGTCTGTGTGTGAATAGCTAACAAATGAAAAGAAAAATGTCAAGACAAAGACATTCTTTGCCGCCGTGGCCCGAAATTTTAGCCCATCAAGTGGACAAAACAATCGGTGGCAGCGAAGGCTCTGTACAAAAATAGAATGAAAAAAAAATAACTTTCCCCCTTCCAAAAAAACATTACGGAGATGCCATCATTGCCCGGCTTCCTTCTCCTCCCCTTTTCTTCAAAACCCATAATTCAAGGAACTAAGATGTAAATAGCTAATCTGAAACAGCACAATTTTCCCCTCTACGGAGGACGCATGCGCAAGAGAAAAAGTTCATCTTTATTCTTACTTCTAGCAATCAGAGCTTTCCTGAGGACTTCGTCAGACCCTCCCC
>JAWQUT010000265.1:844604-869397 GCA_033807755.1 Ellobium chinense
GGGGGGAGAAATACCCATGAAATGTATACTTCAGATTTAGTTCTGTCACTCAAAGTTCCATTACATCTCGCGCTGTGTAGTGTCTGATTTTAAAAAAAAAATATGTGGTAAATAACATTAAAATTCAATAAATACATGAAATGTTAACCATAAATTTTGGATCAGTTATTGCTCCTACGAGTAACATTGGTTCAAACAGTATCTTATTGTGGGCTGAAAACGAGTTGATTATTCTCTACCTGAAGGGGCTGAAAAGGTGTTCAAAAACAGAAGGTTGGAGTGAAAAGAAGAATCAGACAGTGATGAATGGATGAGAGTAAACGTATAAATCCACTGAATCCGGACACGATACATCTCGTTACCGCAAAATTTTCAAATGGTTCGTGGACGAATGACTTAAATGTTGTTGATAAGCTAATGATAAACGCGTTTAAAACAACACAAACATTGGTGATTCCTTTTTCTCGCCTTCTTGCTTTTGTCTTCACTTTCTTTGATTTGAAGTATTTTGTACTGAAGTTGTGTTATTGGCCGAGTACCTAAAAAAGACTTTGAGTCTTGAAAATCTTGAATTAATGTTTGGTTATCGATTTATTATGTGATTTTTCAAAAGAGGACAACATGAACACAGCAAGAAATTTTGTCATGGATCTCAAATAACATCATGTGTCCGTGATGGATTATGTATCAAATCAGTCTGAATATTCTCGGGCTCTTGTCATGCAACACCCTTGTAAGTGACTTAATAGTCTTATAAATTAAACACGTTCAACAATGCTGCATCGACTAATACAGACAATTTTGCCCGTCTATCAAATCATTCTCGCTCAGGTTTTTTATCCTCTTATGGTTTTCACTTCGTTCTCCCCTCGGTCTGCCATTTTTTGCCACTATTTCGTTCATCCCTCTCCATTTTTTTTCTCTCTTCTTCCTCTCTTGATTTGGCTTTCTCTTCGTATANGGGGGAGGAAGGTGAGCTTAGTCTGATAATTTTTAAGATGTTACATATTATTTTAAGAAAGTGTGTCACCAGGGATTTTACCAAATTACTGTGAATGATCAATTTTGAGAAGAGGGGCCGAAAAAAATCTACTCTAGAAAATTTCTGTTCCTGCCGGGGATCGAACCAGGATCTCTCAGTTTGCAAGTCTGAACGGGACGCTAACTTCACAGCAATTTAATTCTTAGATACCTACTGCCTGAATCGGTCCCTAACTTCCACGTGCGAACCTAGTGTTCACCCGTGACCCAAACACACTTCCCGACTGCTCACATATACTCGTACTTCAGATTTAGTTCTATCACTCAGTTCCATTACATCTCGCGCTGTGTAATGTCTGATTTTAAAAAAAAAATATATATGTGGTAAATAACATTAAAATTCAATAAATACATGATATGTTAACCATAAATTTTGGATCAGTTATTGCTCCTACGAGTACCCTTGGTTCAAACAGTATCTTACTGTGGGCTGCAAAACGAGGTTTTTTTTGTCCCTACCTGAAGGGGCTGAAAAGGTGTTCAAAAACAAAAGGTTGGAGTGAAAATGGATGCATCGGAACGGATGAAGTAGAAGGATCAGACGGTGATGAATGGATGAGAGTAAACTTATAAATCCACTGAATCCGGAAACGATGCATCTCGTCGCCAAAAAATTTTCAAATGGTTCGTAGACGAATGACTTAAATATTGTTGATAAGCTAATGATAAACGCGTTCAAAACAACACAAACATTGGTGATTCCGTTCTTAATTTTTTTACTTTCTTTCTCTTCCTTTTCTCACTTACTTGCTTTTGTCTTCACTTTCTTTGATTTGAAGTATTTTGTACTGAAGTTGTATTATTGGCCGAGGGCCTAATAAAGACTCTGAGTCTTGAAAATCTTGAATTAATGTTTGGTTATCGATTTATTATGTGATTTTTCAAAAGAGGACAACATGAACACAGCAAGAAATTTTGTCATGGATCTCAAATAACATCACGTGTCCGTGATGGATTATGTATCAAATCAGTCTGAATATTCTCGGGCTCTTGTCATGCAACACCCTTGTAAGTGACTTAATAGTCTTATAAATTAAACACATTCAACAATGCTGCATCGACTAATACAGACAATTTTGCCCGTCTATCAAATCATTCTCGCTCAGGTTATTTCTCCTCTTATGGTTTTCACTTCGTTCTCCCCTCGGTCTGCCATTTTTTGCCACTATTTCGTTCATCCCTCTCCATTTTTTTCTCTCTTCTTCCTCTCTTGATTTGGCTTTCTCTTCGTATATTTCTCTCTCCTCCCGTCCCTACCTTGTCTCTTTGTCGCCTCCTTTTTTCTCAGCGTTCGTGAGTCCATCCAAAGCCCCGCCCTCATGGGAGCAATATCGCTTCGAAATGTCATGACAAAAGCGGTAAAAAAGTTCTTTAGGCGGCTTTGACAGCCAAGCCTTTGCAGCGGTCATTTTATGGAGACTGTCTAGACACATTTTATCCCGTTCGGGTGCATTTTAATGTCTCTGACTCACTGTCCATCCATCCATCCATCCATCCATCCATCCATCCATCTGTCTGTCCTTTATCTGTTCACTGGTCACTCTGAAGGATCCATCCATCCATCTGTCCGTTCGTCCGTCCGTCGTCCTTCCTCTGTCTGTTTGTCTGTCTGTCTGTCTGTCTGTCTGTCTGTCTGTCTGATGATCTGAATCACTCTTTCTCTTCATGCTGCCATTTCAAACTATGTACATTTAATCAAATCCATCTCAAGTTTTCAAAATTCATTTGATAACCCTTTAAAATTACATGTCTATTCCTATTCGTATGCCTCTCATTTATACCGATGTCTACATTCACATTTCAGTGTGTTCACGAACTCTTGTGTTCGCTTTCTGGTTTGTTTGTCCCTTTCCTTGCCCGAGCAGCCACGTTATGTGTGCTGGCTGTCTTCCGATAATTCAGTTGCTATAATTCAGTTAAATTCTATTTGTCTGGTTGTCTGTCTAAATGCTGGCTTGTCTATCCTGCCTGTCTGCCTGCCTGTCTGTCTGTCTCGGAGGAGGTTCTGTGCCAATGCACACATTCTCCCTTGTCCTCCCATCCCCCCCCCCCCCNCCCCCCCACTTCCTGTTCATTTCTCATACAACTTCCATTCTATGGGAAGAACAAACGTCTACCATAAATAGATCACCTCCACCACTTGAAACACATCTCCATACTAACTTAATAACATCTTTAAGAGAGGCAAAATAATGAAGTAACGGAGTAAAATCTGCTGCCAATAATTTCGTCTTCCTGTATTACGTAACGGACACAGGAAAGAGCTTCAAGAAGAAATAAAAAACAAAAAGATACGAACTGTTTGGAAATCGTTATGGTTTCCAACGCACCTCAGAACGCACTTGTCTTTCATCTGTGCTTTCAGGACAGCTGAGCAGAGCAACGGGTTCAAGCGCTTCTCAAAACGGCACTTTACCTTGCAGCTTTCGATTCAAACCATCTGAGCCAGGCAACATAAAAGGAGGGTCTATGGTGTGTTTGGGGGGAAGGAAACGCATTGAACTGTATTGGTACCGTGTGGCAGTTTCAGATACTTTAGCTGAGTGCCTTCCTGAGATACAGACTGAGGAATGCCTGGAGTCTACGTTTCAGAAGAGTTTCAAGTACAGGATATCCAATTTGGCCCACACGCTGTGATTTAAATCACTTCAACGTTGTTCACTACATAGTAGATTTAAAAACCTTTCTGGGATACCATCATCAGGCACAAGTACTCACGGCGTCTTTTCTGAAGAGCTTCAAAAACACGGCGGCCATTTTGCTAAGTACTATAGCACAAAGGAAGAGCCACAGAATATAGAAACAGTCAACCGTACCCAAGCACTGCAGTCTATGTAATAGATTCAACAAGTTGAACAAGTTAACAGGTTTATTTAAAGCTTATTGTACAAAAAAGTACATAAAAGCATGACACAGGGGGACACACACTCACAAATTGACGACACTCTACACAGAAATGGCACAAGCAAACCGGATTAGACTTAATTTTAGTGGCCTAAACAATTACAATATCCAGAAAGCAACATGATCTTTAAAGTTCTATGGCATTCCCTGATTGCACCAGCTTCCTATACTTCAGTATATTCGATCTAGTAAACTATTTCTTATCTATGTTCTTCTTTCTTTCCATAGTAAAATGAGGGCATTCTAGTAAATAATGAAATTTATCTCCTATTGTGTTTCATATTTTTATAATTGGTCGCCGTAGAGCAAGAGTAGACCATCCCACATTTTTTTTTCTGCGATTTTGGCGGTAAAGGGTTCTAGAAATAGATATTGACCCAATCTTGTTATAAATACCAGTTTAATTGCTATTTTTTGGCCCGTGGGGACTTCTAACACCAACTTCTCTCTTTTACTCGTCCTTATAACTCAATGGCAACATAAACTTCATCCCTCAATTCTCAAAGCACAGCATGGGGTATGGTCCACTCTTGCTCCATTGCGACCAGTTCTATGCTAGAACGCCTTGCTCAAATACCGGCTCTGAAATGCCCACGTCATCTGGTAGAAGGGCAAAAATAGCCCAGCCAATTTATTATTATAGCCGGACCCCAGCATGCGATTATTTTAGTTTAAACACTTGAGAGCTTGCGTTAACGATAGAATCTCTTACCATCGTAAAAATTACATAAGTGCATCGGTGTTGAATGAGCCCTCATTAGCTTTCAACATCCAGAATTAATGTATTTCTTACAATTGTTGGTAAGAGATTCCATCGTTAATGCGTGAGTTCTCAAATATTATAATACTTTTTTAAGGACGTAACGAGCACAGACCTACATCTTCTTAGTATATCGACTCATGACGTCACATTCAGAAACATTTCGGCCCAATTGATGCACTGGAATGACAACACGAAAGGTACAAACAACCAATGACACAGAAGCATGTAAATTTTCATCAAATTCATCCACTGCAGCCAGGGCCAAATTCAATTCATTCAGCTAATAAGAAATGTTATGCATGCATGAAATCCAGCATACAGTCCTCTTTTTCATTTTAGAGTAAAACTGCCTGTAGTTGGGGCTTTTCTCGACAGTGTTGTCTATTCAATGATGTGTAGCTATTCTGATGATTAAGAAAACTCACACCAGCTCCGCACCCATCTAACTTTTTATGTTTTGACAAGAGAAGCTGACTCACCTACACTCTGCCCTGCTCGGTCCTGTCATAACGCAGGTAATTTCGCTGGTAACAATATCCTGGACGCTATTTTGAGCACGTTTCACACTGAGCAACCTAAATGTTTGTCTTAAATATGAAACAGATATCCCATTACCGTAAAACGTTAATCAGCCTGAAACTTCAGCCTGCCTGCCTGTCTGCCTACCTGCGGAAGTTCTGACAGTACTCATTCCCAAGTCAGGGGCGAGTCATAAGAAATGGTCTATTCATTGCTCCTCACATTTCATCTGTGTTGACGTAAAAGGTCCTATTTCACTTGGTAAGGATTTTGTAAATAAGTATTGGTACAATTTTCTCCTAAATTTTAGGCTAGTTCTGATGGCATTATCGGATTTCATGAAGGAGTTCAAAGAGTAAAGATCAGAAACAGTCTATGAGGAAGTAGCTTAAGACACCCGGGGTTGTCCAGGAAGGGAAAAGAGGAGAACGGGGCAATTAAACCCACAATCCGCACCTATTTGTCTGTCCGTTTCCATCATTGCCGGCCTTGTCCTTCAGTACCCGTCCGCGTCTGTCAGTGCTCCTATATGTCTGTTCGTGTCCGGCCGTGCCCATCCGAACTTGATGTGAAACCCTTTAAACTTGTGCACAGACATCGATATCTGCATGTTGTTCTGACACACCGATTCACATCTACCGTATACGCATTTACAATGTCCTCAGGGAATTTGGCCTGATATTGCCAACTGGCAGCAACTCTGGTTTATGCTGTTATATACCGCTTTTTTTTTTTTTTCGTTTACTTTTAAGCATCTTGGTGACTATAATATCTCTGTCCCTAATGAGATCTACTCCTCAATTCAGGGCAGAGAAAAGCAATTCTAAATCTCCTCAGCCCCTAAGGAGTCATCTTTGGACCAAAATTACACAGGTTCATCCTCATCGTTTGCAGATGGTACAAAATTTGAGACTCATGGATTTCCATCACAGACGAATCCAGCCAGCCAGCCACGAACAAATCCTGCCACAGATTTTCATTATTACAGATGAAATTCGGTATCTTCATGCTGACAAATAAATAGCTGCATATGATCGAGCTTTCTCTGCAATTCACTTATGAGAAATACGACCTTATCCACCAATACGGATGATTTGCAAACCCAGTTTCTTGATTTCAGCCAGTTTTGATGGCTGTGCTAAGGTGATGCCATAATACAGTCCTCATAATAGCACTTCACCCAATCACAACTTTCACTTATTCATACCTTTAAAAGATAAGCATAATGTAGGTTATTTTCTGTAAAGGTCACTGGATAATTCCAGTCCCTTTTAATAACAACTTTCCTCCATGCTACTGAGATGTTGCGAATAAACGGAACTGAATATTTCCTGTGAGTCAGGCACAAGGTATGTGCACGTAAGTAAATGGAAACTGAATATCTTGTCCCTAATTAAAAATATCAACCCCAACACCAAGAAGTTACAAACGAAGCCAGTCATCAAACCCTTATTCTCTTCCTCTCCCTCCTCTCGACCCCCCTCCCCCCTTATAAGGTAGCCACCAAACGCTGAAAGAGCTAACGGTACTTTTTTAAAAATCACCTCCGAAAATGCTCAGCTAGCATCATCAGTTTATTAAAGGAAGTCAGGGAATATTTCTCGCTGGTAATTAAAATAGACACCGCGGGATTTTTTTTTTGTCTGATTACTTAGATTGATTAACATCATCCATGTAAACATGAAAACTCCCGCTACTGGCTGCGGAACGTACAAAAATCTTCTCGAGCTAACACGCAACGATCATAACACTCCCGGGGAAATGCCTGGGTAATGTATCTTTTTATAACCAGGGGCTGTCGTAATCATAAACTACGATCGTATCTTGGAACGTCCCACGGATATAAAACACTAAGAGTTTTTCAGTCCCGCTGCGACACCCTCTGCTGCTGGCGTCCGGAGATGTTGCCAAGTCCCCGCTAATGAACAGGCTGGGTATCCGCAGTCAATGAACAGCGCTCAATCATGGGAAATTGTTTCCAATTGGCTGTCATACGGGTCACCAGGGGGTCACGTGTCGGTAGCTGTGTTTGCATTAATTAGCTGCAGCGATGGCCGGCGATTTGGGTATCTGGCTAGCTCCATCATAAGGGGACCCTGTTGATGCACTTGGTTTTTCCATTCGTTCTTTCATTCGTTTTTCTTCCTTCGACGACGTCTTCGTTGGCCCATTTGTTTGTTCGTTCCTTCTTTTGCTTGATTCGCGCCGAAGCTTTTATTAATCTGCAGCTTCAGGATGTGTTGGATTTTTTTAACTGCTTCGGCTATCTGATGTTCTCCCTGTCTCTCCTCCTTGTTTCCAGATCTTTCACTTGTTCCATCCATCCATCCATCCATCCATCCATCCATCCATCCATCCATCCATCCATCCATCCATCCATCCATCCGTCCGTCCGTCCGTCCGTCCGTCCGTCCGTCCGTCCGTCCGTCCACCCACCCAACTACCCATCCGTCCGTCCAAAGAATCTCATGGATTAATATATTCAGATCAATTCAGATCTCTAGTGTAAAAGATATGAAAGATCCCAACGTAAAATATCTTATTGCATCAAGGTGAGTAATGGGATAAAAATGCTTTCTTTTGCCTCCCTCGACACTGGCATGTCCGCCAGAGCCAGACCCTCCCATTTCTATCATTACGCTTATAAATGAGGGGAAAACGAGAGAGGATGGATGAAGAAAGATAGATAGAGACATATAGGGGTAAAAAAAAAATAATGGACAAAAGTGTGTCCAACATTGAACGATCAGAGGTTTTGTGAGTTTTGAGTGAGGACAGGGAAGAGGTAGGAAGAAGAAATGAGCTGAAATGTCTTTAGTCACCAGGACATTTTAAGGGACAGGGACAGATATTTGCTTCACATTTCACAAAATGCACATTTTTTTTTTCAAAAACTTTAAATCGAGTACATTTTCCTTCCGTCTGACCATCCCTAAGAAAACACTGGTTGGAATGTCGGGATCTTCACCCTCGTTACGCTGCCATTTCTGGTGCTGTGTGACGTCGCAAATCGAAGAGGCAATCATACAAAGGACGATTACGCCCAGCATAATCACTCGTAGGTTAATACACAGTGGTGTCATGTTGAGACTTTCAAGATGTCTTCCTACCAGCTTGAATTGACCAACTAACTGGCTTTAGTTGCTCAACTCACTGGCTTCAGCTGGTCAGCTGACTGGCCTGAGTCGGTCAACCAGATGGTTACTGACATCATTTGCCAAAAAAAAAAGGTCTCGAGTTGGTAAATGCGCTGGCCAACAAGTCAAATTGGTATGCGCGACGGGTTCCGTTTATAAATTAATTTGAACGTGACGTCAAACATCAGCTTTTTGACCAGTTCAAAATTGGTAGGTGCCCCAGGTGGGGAGGGGAGGGGAGGTGGGGAAGGGGGAAGCTCTTGTCTTTTTCTCTAACGACAACAAAATACTGAGATCGCAACTTTAAAGGTTATCCAGGGTTTTGTTGTTTTTTTTTGTAACGGAGAAGGCAGTTGGGGCTGTTGACTAAGAATGTGCTGGGCAAGAGATTGTGTTAAAACAAGGGTTGTGTCAACAAACTTTACATCAGTGGCAGAGTGACCTCATGTTTGTTTCCTTCCAGCTGTTTTCCCATTACTCCTCAGACACAATGTATAGGGCATCTTTCTTTAGCCGGGGGCTATCTATAGTGACTAACGCAATGGTTTGTTGGGATGCTCAATGCGAATATTTCTATTGATGCCTTGAGAATAATTAAATGCCACATGGGCGAGGTAATATTTTCGTAGCATACCTCCCTGCATCCTCTTGCCAATGCATAGATGACGACATAAAGCATTGTCTCCCTCTGTCCCTCCACTTTAATTGAGATGATCATACAACAACAACAACAACAACAACAAGAACAATAACAACAACGACGACGACGACGACGACGACGACAACAACAATAACAACAACAACAACAACGACTTCTTACTGTGCATGTTTCAGAGTTTTGCCAAACGCGTTGTGTTTAAAGTTTTAACGATTATATTATATACAATTGCCCAGGGCAAAGTACAGTGTACAAATTTACTTTTTGGCTTTGGTTGTGCAAAGTTTGAGTTTTTGGTAAAATTGATCAAAGGACGGCGCACAGTTGAAATGTTTTGGTTTTTACCGAAAAATCGTTGTATTTGTGCACCTCTACCTTTTCTAAAGTGGATCCTAAACAAAATAATGACTGCTCTTAATATACTTTGTTCTTCACTTATTATCTATTACTGTCTTGTGGACTGCTGCTTCCTGGTCGTATGCATGATCTTTGCTTTAATAGTGCATTGCGTCAATTGCGTTGAACACTTCTTATATTTTGGAATTTCCTGTGGTAATCGTAATGGGTTAATTAACGCAAAGATTATGCCCTGAACGATGTAACGAGAATTTTACTTTAAGCTATGTAGGACATCAGACTGGAATGTCTTTAATAGTACCTCCTGAGTGTTTGATTTCATATTTACGGGAAAAGTAATATAAATAATATCTTCTGTATTGCTACATATTACAGGCATTGTGTGTTTTGTCCATTGATTCACCTTAACCAGGTTTCTGACATCCATTAAGCAGGCAAAACTCATAATAATAAGACATAAGAATGTCCAGCCTCTTCCTTTCGTTCTTTAATGCACAATAGAACTCGTCTTGTACACTAATAACGGAGGCCATAATAATTTGAAGAATGCTAGACAATGATCTAAATGAAATTATACGGCGCTAATTGACGAAGATCGGATAGCAAATAAACTGGCACAACTGTCTTCATATGCACTTTATGAATAAAAACAATTGACCGATAATTTTCTCTCTTTTCCACTTAAAAAAAACCGAACAAAATAATAAATAGAACACTGGACTTTTCTTAACGAACAGCAAGGAAATATCCCCAAATCAACTCCTGCAACAACCTGAGGGAGATAATCATGCAAATTCTTTCAAGCCAAATATTTCTTGAGTTGTTTCTCTTACCTTGAGTTTTTTGACTTGCCCTGATGTCCCGCAGAAGATCTAACTACTTCTTCAAGTCTTCTTCCAGTCACAGACTGTTCTTCTCAGTATATGCCTTTGTAAGTACGAAACAGTCCAGAAAGTATAATCTGAGCGAAACATGAAATGTAGCAAAAATAGCATGTAACAGAACAAATATTATCCAAACACATAAAAAGACCTTTGTTGTCTGTTCTGAAAAATCGCAGGTACCATACACGAGTGAAATCTAGTTGTGATGAAGTCATATTCACGTCTGCACACGGATACAATACACTCTAGTCCACTAAAACTGCATCTTGTTCACAGGTGGTCGCTTCTCATATTGACTCAAGACAGCTATAAAGAGACGGGAATAGAACTGAAACACCAAGCTTCTCTCTGCTGGATGCCCGTCTTGGAAAGAGGATCATGACACAACTCAAATGTACTGCAAACAAATATTACCTTCGGTATATAAGGCGCAAAGCTCTCGAAAATATCAAATCCCGATGTCGGTTTTTCTTATGCAGTACGGACACATTTCCAAATACCAAGTGTCATAACCAAGGAAAACAAACAACCCTTGACATTATCCGCCTGGAGTTACCCGCTCCTGTTGTGCATCTACGGGCGTTAACTCTGAATCTTATTTTCTGGTCTTGCAGGTCCGGAAGATTTGTTATATCCCCTTTCCTGTTTCCAGCGTCGTGTGTGCTTCATACCAAGTATGCCTTTGTCTTCTCAGCATGTTGTTTGCATATGAGTGCAGCTATCTACTCACAACCTCTTTATTCGCCCTTTTGTTGTATCATTTGGTTACTTCTTTGTCTGTATGTGGAAAGTCACGTTTTGGTCGTCATTTGTTTTTCATTTGTAAGGTCTATTTTCTTCCGTCTGCCTGTGTGACATTCTAGCTGCCTGCAAGACACCTTTTTAAAACTTTGTTTGTTTGTTTTGGCTTTTATCCATCTCTTTCTCTGTCTTCCAAATGTTCATACTTACATCTTTTTAATAAGGCAGCTATCTGTGTGTGCTTATTCACGGTTATTCTCCGGTTTCTTCCACCTTTCTGCAACATTCAAGTCCCAATTTTTCCGTTGCCTTCATGGGTCCGTATGTGTGATGATTCCCTTCCATTTTTCTTTTCCTACTCTTTCATTGCATTGAAATTTCACTCTTATCAGTGTCTCTCTGCTCTCCCACTTTCCTTCTCTCCTCCTCTCTTTCCTGATACTTTTCGTCTCATATGTCTCTCTCAATCAGCAGTCATCTCTTCTCTCGTCTCCATTCTTCATTTTTTTCATTCATTTCATATGCCCTTCCTCCTTACTCATCTTCGTATCCGTATTCCCCTGTCAGTGTTTTCTCTATACTTCCTTTCATCCATCCTCCTTTTCTTGCTTTTATTCTTCTTTCTTCTGTCCCTTCATTTTTCACCCTAATTAACCTCCCTCCCTTGTTCCTTTTCCATCCTTCATTCTTTTATTATTTTAGTTTATTTTGTTGTTCTCTCTCACTTTACCCTTTATTTTTATACCTCCTCACACTTGTCCTCACTCTTTTGTTTCCTTCCTCTTGCTTTCCTTAATTCCATTCATTCCTCATCCTTCCTCCCTCCCTTCTTCCTTCTTTCTGCCTCCTAACCTCCCCCCATCCTTCCTTCCTTCCTTCTTCCGTACCTCTACCTTTCTCCCTCCCTCCTTCCCACTTTTATCCCTCGATCATCTCTCAGTCTTCAAACTTTGCCCTCGTTCCCTGGCTCCATCTTCACCAAGAGTGATAGTTGAGCGTTGTGACAGCAATGTGTATTATTACATTACATGGCCGCTAGCTATCCATGGCCACGTTGGCCATGAGTCACTGTCATCAGGCAGGGTGTGAGTGGATCTGAGTGGATAGGCATGCATTGATACGGTTAAGAGTGCACATGGGCGACTGTAGTTCAACTGAAATCTCTTCGATCCAGACCTCCTTCGACTCCAAAATCACAATCATGGATAACGATTCCTCATACCCAAGGGGAAGGCGCGAACTAATTTGCTTCCAAATACTTGCGGTCTTTGAATCAGAGCAATCGAAAACGATCTCAAGCATTATTCAGTTTTAGCACATTTGTTTTTTATGAGCCAAAACGATTATTTTCTTTCCTCCTTTAATGACCTAGCTACATTTCGATTGATCGTTGCGAAAAATAACAAAACTACCATGAGGAGTGCCAAGCCTGATTTTTTTTTCTTTTCTGTAAGTATAAGACAGTTTGAGAAATGTTTGTGCAGAAAACAGGTCAGTTCGCAGAAATATCTTCTTTATAGTATGGGGATACGAGAAAATATAATTATACATTGGCAAAGTTTGGACTTTACGGACAAATTCTGAGATTAATCAAAATGTGGTCTAGTTCTACATATTTAAGTGAAATTGAGTCGATTTCGGTATCCGGAGTACGTTCTAAACAGTCCTCTATGGGGTACTCATCCAAGAGCCGTGTACTGCACAAGAATCGGTATCACCCATTCCATGGCACTGATAAGGTCTTGATCGAGATCAGAACCACTTGTGCATGTTTGTGTTTGTGAGTGTCTGCGCTGGCACTGGGGTGGAGTGTGGAAGGGCATTGTATTAGGGGTTTTCCTTGTTTTCTTTTTGGAGGCTCAAGGAGGATGTTAGGGACAAGTGATGACAGCAGTATAGAACACAGTTGCTGTGATAGTGGTGAACAAGGATCGTAACCACTTTCCCTCTACAGTCCTTGCCTTGGATGGGAGGCGGGAGGAAGAAACAGCACAGAAAGGAAGAGCCAAACCATTAACTGAAAATGAAAAAAAAAAAATGAAAGAAAATACGAATTTCTATTATCCCATGGGGAACCAGGTTTACAGTGTCATACACTGTTATACATCTCATTCATAATACATATACATAGAACAATACACATCATACATGGAACTACATAATAAATTACAATTGAAGTACATAACAAAGTCATTGTTGGTCCGCCACGGTGCTGTGCGGTGCAGCGCTCTGGTCCCTTCCTCCTTCCCACCTCCCCCACTGTTCCCCCTCCCTCACCTTCCTCACCTCCTTCCCCCTTCCCCACCTNTTTCCGTTTTCCAATACGTTTCCCTCTAAAAATTATGTATGCTGCCCACGGAATCAATTTTGCGAAGAAAGAGCATCGTTTTGTTACCATGTGCGAATGTAATATGACGCAATTTGCGTCCAGAATTATTCCCCTTCCCCGATCAGCAGCGGCTTGTGGCAAAAACGATGACGTCACTTAAGTTCCAGCAGCTACAGACACCTCTATCTGACAATGAATTATTCAGCTTTCAATTAAGGTTCTGGTAGTCCAAATTCAGACTTAAAATTTGATAGAATAAGCCAGACAAAGTATTCTGCATTTTTAATGCCTCAGCCTGATTTTGTTTAACATATCTACTGTTCACAGAGGAATTAAAACATTCATACCAACATGCTATCACCCGCCCGCAGGGCAATGGCTAGACAGCCTGGCCATGAGGCTAAAACCTATTTAATGTAAGCTTATTACCGCCACGCGCACAGTGGGTGTAACAATTTGGAAGTGGATAAATTAACTCTGTCGGTTGTCTGATGCCAGCAGAGGCGTTGTATCATTAAGACAGACGCTTGAAAGACTGTTTTATTGGAATAATAGGGTATCGTATGATTTAATATGGTCTCTAGGACGATGCAATGTTCCCTTAATTTAAGTATGGATTATGCATACGGCCACAGGTCAGTGAAATCTGCGACAATTTTAGATTGNGGGGGGGGGGGGGGAATGAAAGAGAACACAATGTGTTTGAAGTGTTGCTCTCGTCTTCACTGTGTTATATGAACATGTGTTTACACGAGAAATATTCAAGCGCATATTTTTGTTTCTTTTTAATGTGGGTCAAGGTTTCTATACTAGACCATGTGACTTAAAAGAGAAGACGCAGAATTATACATCGCCACAGATGATGTTATATAGGTAATAAAGAGCTTGGGCATTAACAATGGGATCTCTTACCATTGTAAGAATTACATTAATTCTGCGTGTTGAACACAGCTAACAATGCCTGCAGCACCAATGCACTGACCATAATTCTGACAATGAAAGAGATCCCATCGTTTACTCGGCGTGTTGAAAGCAACTGAGAGTACAGCTACCACCAATGCATTGACTATAATCTTCTTCATGATGGTAAGAGATCCCACTGATAATGAGCAAACTCTCAAATAATACGACACCATTTCTTGGTCACATCTTCGGTCTTTTCTTTGTCTTTTCGTCTCTCGGGGATTCCATCGCGCATGCCATTCCATCAGGCAGTCCCAAAAGCTAAAAACTGTGGCACCATCAGTAGTGCCAGGTAGAGAGGTGGTGCCATAGTGTGAGCACTATCGACCGCCGTCCCCAGATTTTGTTATGCCACTCAGAAACGGCGTTTGCACATTCAGTCTGATACAATCAGAAGATGCCCCATATTAATTTATTAATTCATTATTATTCCTCAGGGTAATAGAGATGGGTTTAAGAGAAAATGATGAAAGATCGAAATGATCTTGATAAATGGAACACGAACGGATACTAATAGAGAAAGAGAGAGAGAGAGAGAGAGAGAGAGAGAGAGAGAGAGAGAGAGAGAAATAGAGACAGAGATAGAGAGACAAAGAAAGAGACAGAGGAGAGGGACAGACAGATAGTGAGAGGGAGGGATAGAAAGAGAGAGAGAGAGAGAGGGAGAGAGAAAGACAGCGACAGAGAGAGATGGATGAAAACTATTTTAGTAACGTTTTGCGTTAACCAAGTGAAAACTGCACATGTTTTGGGAGTTTCCCGTGGTTACCGCATTGCGTTAACTAACGTTATGGAGTATGTATACTGCCTCAGATAGGGTAATAACGTACCTATGTGGTTAGGTGGTTTCCATTGCTCTGGAAAAGTGAGTGACTATATTCGCTTAAATAGCTTTGTTAAAGCTTGGTCGTTAGAGGGGGAGGGGGGGGGATGACCCAAGATTCAAACGGACTGATTACTGTTTTAACTATTACCAAGAAAAAGTTGCATGTGGTGAAAGTTTTTAGGTTTTGGAGAAAGACGGGCAAGACGTAAAGATCAAAAGTGACCAAGAGATGCAGAAGAGATGGACTGACGCAATGAGAGAGTGAGAGAGAGAGAGAGGGAGAGAAAAAGAGAGAGAGAGAGAAGAAGAGCAAAGAGAGACAGACGGAGAGGGAGACAGACCAAAAACTGAAGAGACAAACACAAGGGCAAACAAGTGGTGTGGCAGATAGAAACACCGACAGACAGACAGACAGACAGACAGGCAGGCAGGCAGGCAGGCAGGCAGGCAGGCAGACAGACAGACCAGACAGACAGACAGACAGACAGACAGACAGACAGACAGACAGACAGACAGACAGACAGACGGCGTTTCCCCCCGCGGTCACGTCCAGGGTTATGAAGGGGAGCGAATATTGACACTTTCCCCGGAGAAGCCCTCGCGCTTTAGGGTGTGAGTTAACAGAGAAAGCAATTAGAGTCTGCATGTTCGCTTGTCGCAGTCATACAGTGAGCACCCTGTCAAGTGTACTCACGGAGACTAATCGTGACCACAGGGCCGTGCAATCATATTATAGGCCGGGGAGGGAGGGAGGGAGGGAGAGAGAGATGGGTTGAACAAACGAGGGAGTGAGCGAGAGATGGGTTGAACAGGCGAGGGAGAGAGGGAGAGATGGGTTGAATAAAGAAGGTGCAAGCGGGGAGGGGGATGGAAAGAGAAAAAGAAACAGTGATCATTCATGATCTGAGCTAGAGTTTTAATGAAAAGAAACTGGCGGGGGTTAACTTACGATACACTGGAGAGAAGAGAACGATGTTTTGGCATGTCACTGTGATGTGGCATCTGGGCTTAGTAGGAAAGAAAGGCAAGTATGAAAGAACAAATCAGAACTGGAAGAGTAAGGATGAATAGCGATACAAAGCTGCATTTAATACATAATTGAGAGAAAACGAAAGAGAGAGAGAGAGAGAGAGAGAGAGAGAGAGAGAGAGAGAGAAAAAGAGAGACAGAGAGACAGAGAGAGAGAGATTATATTATGTGAAATGGCAGTTGTCTAGTAGAGATATGAAAATGCAAATTGAAGGCTTTAATAATATTGGAATTGATCTGAGCTTAGTAAACTTTAGTAACGGCAAGTAATTAATATGCTAGATATTTTAGTTAGGTGGTATTTAGAAAAGAAGCAATATAGTATCAAAAGACAAATCCCGAGAGAGAGAGAGAGAGAGAGACAGACAGACAGACAGAGAGAGAGAGAGAGAGAGAGAGAGAGAGAAGGAATAGACTGAGAAGGGAACAGACAGACAGAGACGCAGACAGACAGACGGACAGATGGACAGACAGACAGACAGACAGGCAGGCAGGCAGGCAGGCAGGTAGGCAGACAGGCAGCCAGGAAGACAAACTGACTGATATACATACGGATGGACCATCGGAATACTCCTACAAAGACCGTTGTATTCATACAGTTTACCCTCTAGCGAGAGACAGAGAGGGAGAGAGAGAGAGAGAGAAACAAAGGAGGAGAAAGAAGAAGAAAGACAGCAAATGAACGATTGCGAGAAGGAGATGAAAATGACAAGACCATCCCTCGATCATAACCGGAAGCAGAAATGATCAGATCTGGCCGTGGTGTGGACACTGCCCAGTTGTCCCCTGGACATTCATGTGGACTTGCTTGAGGAGAGGGGGTCACTCGCTGGTCAAGGATGTGAGTCAAAGGTCAATAGGGAAGACCGTTTTTATAGAGGGATGTCAAGTGATGGCGGGAGATAGTTTGACTTGAAAGTGTGCCTTGATAATGGAAGGATCGCGACGGGCTATTCGAGCATTTTCTTTCCCTATAATGGAATGCTTCCTAAACATGGTGTATTTGGATGACAGCAGCACTCAAACTGTGGTCTGCATTCACTGAGGCTCCGAAATGCATAAGATAAGATAAGATAAGATAAGATAAGATACAACTTTATTGTCCATGAAAGGCACATCAGTTTCGTTTCCAGCAGAAAAGGAAAAATGGGTAAATATAGTAAAATGGGTACTAGTAAAAGAGTATATAGACTATCTCCTTTATAATGATATACTGTCAAACAAAGAATCAGTAAATGGAAATATAACAGGTAAAAATAAAAATCCACCTTTATTTTGACCCTGAAGGAATTGTGTACGATAATACATTGCACATAATATAGTTATTTATCATATAAACAGGGCCTATTTCCGGTGACATAAAAGTGTGTAATCATTTTTTGATATGTCACACGTTACATACATATGATCTTTGACTTGCTTACGAATACTTTGATTGGAAGCCTTAGAAACCTCTAGGCGTATGAATATCTGACATCATTTCTTCTTTGACGTCATGAATATGTGACATCATTTATTTTGTAACTATTTTCACTGCCGTGTGGTTTTCATCCGTCTAGATTTTTAAAAAAAGATTATATCAGTCTGTCTTTCTTATCGCTTGTCATCGTTCTCTTCACGTTTCAGTTTCAGGTCAGTTAAACATTTGAATTAAAGTACTTGAAATGTCAGAGTGTTTCTGCGGTCTAAAGTTTCATCGATGAGTGTCAGCTGTTTGAATCAACTCCGTGTCGTGTAACTGTTTGGTTCATTCCGTTCGGTTGTGACTGAAGTGTCTCAAACAGGGTGAGTTTCACTTCAGGGTCGTTTTCAAGATTTAAAGTTATCACTTACAGTTTATATGATAAAAAGAATCTGAAACTCGTGTTTGTTTGATATCAGATTTATGAAATTCGTCATACATTTATCGTATTCGCTTGCCAGAAATACGATATAATGTAAAACTCATTTAATAAATCTGATATCAAACAAACACACATTACAGATCCTCTATTACTACAGTATTACAGACCAAACCCTTAACAATGTCAGCTGTAGGGGTTGTGGTTGAAGGTTAAAGATAATACAAACTAAACGGAAGGGGGAAAAGATATAATACATTTACAACATAATTAATGCTATAAGACCACTCACGTCGCAGTGAATAGGCCACACATTTCAGATTCATTTTGACAAAACCAGAGAACTATGTACAAAACCTGCTGTGAGTTTCATTATTGTATATATATATATATATATATGCGTGCGTGTGTGCGTGTTCGTGTGTGTGTGTGTGTGTGTGTGTGTGTGTGTGTGTGTGTGTNTTATCTTATGTTAAGTCAGATTGCTTGCAGTGATGTCGGAATCCGTAGCAATATCTATATCGAAAGGGAATATAACCAAAAAAAAATATTTAGTGATAAGTTTCAGTCTGCTGACCTTTTTTAAGATAACATGATTGTGTTACGCTGCACTTTGATCTTTTTGAGGGAAAGCGGGATGTGGAACTCTGATGCTCGAATGAAAAATGGCATTTTAAAAGTGTTATGACTGAGTAGTTAAGTGCCGTTACCTCTCAAGAGACTAAGGTAAACGGGAACTGAGCTGACTTCACTTCAGCTATTGCTGAACATTGATTTCTTGTTAAATTCCCAGGGGGCCAAACTGGAGGGAAATTTCGGACACGACTGTTGTCTAAATGTGTTGAAAAAAGTTTAGGCGATCATAGATGGACATAGATCTTAGCGTTTCAGTAATAGCTTAGAGCTAAGGTGTTTGCATTATGGAAAGCTTTCTGACGGTAATGGGAGCCATAAAGTATTAATTGTGATGATAGTGCTCAAAATTTTATGTGAAAATCGCAGTACCTCTCTTTCTCCTTGTCCTCTTATTGGGCCTGCTCCGAAAATAAAAAGTCTATGTATTCTAGATGTAACGTGTTGGCATTATGAAGAGTTTTCTGACGGTAATGGAATCTACAGGTGATCGGGCTTAAAATTTTATGTGAAAAATAGCAGCACTTTTCTCTCTCTTTGTCTTTCTTAATTGTGTCTGCTCCGAAGAAAAGTCTTAGTATTCTATAAGTACAGTGTTCGCAGTATGAAGAGCTTTCTGACGGTAATAGAATCCATAAATTGTAAAGATAGTGCTTAAAGTTTTATGTGAAAATCGCGGCACCTCTTTCTCCTTGTCTTCTTATTGGGCATACTCCGAAAAAAAAAAGGATTGGAAGTCTAGATGTAACGTGTTCGCATTACCAAGAGCTTTTTAACGTTAATGGGATTTACAAAAGATTGTACTTAAAGTTCTGTATTAAAATCGAATCGCAGAATCTCTTCTTCTTCTTGCTCTCTTATCGCGCATGCTCTGAAACAAAAAAATTAAAAAGTCATAAAAAGTCATAATAACAGGTCAGTAAAAGTAGAGGTTATGATTTTATAATATGAGATAAGGCTTCCTAAAGATAAAGATTGCAGGAGCCTAATTGGTAAGAAAAAAATGGACTATCAGAGTCAATAATAGGAGAGTATAAAATCTGTCGGTTGGAGAAGGACAGATTGTGTAGAAATAATCGTACAACATGAAACCACACCGCAGAAGTCGTGAAATTCAGTTTTGAATTGGTAAAACACTAATTGTTACAGGCAGTGTTTTCTAATGGCTTCAGCGGATTCATCTGTGCAGGCACGTGATCTGCAAATAAAGGCCACATTTTTAACTCCTTTTCATCTAAATTAAAATTGTGAAAATTCTAAATGAAGGACTCTCAATGTAAACAGTATATACTTAAATTTGAGCACAGTGGTGGCACCAGACCTGCGGACTAGCCTTGGCCATCTCTGAATGTTCCTACGGTTCGAAGAAAAATGTTTATGAAATGGCTCGAAGAGGCTTTTACAGTTTGGCTCCTGCAACCTAAAATGACGTGGCAACGTTGGCAAAACATGTATGGTCTTACCGATTCATTCCCAGTCTCTCGGAATAAGGCTACCACTTCAGTGATCGTATGCGTAATCCTAATGTAAGTTTACGCACTGCGTTAACTGCTGTGAAGACTATTAATGAGTTTGGAGTTTTCCATGCTTACCCCAGTGCGTCAACTAACGTATGGATTATGCATGCGGCCACAGGGGACAGTAAATATAAAATAGTGAGCGTGCAAGCCAGTCATTGGCAGTCTCTAGAGCCCTATTCNCTCCTTTTCATCTAAATTAAAATTGTGAACATTCTAAATGAAGGACTCTCAATGTAAAAAGTATATACTTAAATTTGAGCACAGTGGTGGCACCAGACCTGCGGACTAGCCTTGGCCATCACTGAATGTTCCTACGGTTCGAAGAAAAATGTTTATGAAATGGCTCGAAGAGGCTTTTACAGTTTGGCTCCTGCAACCTAAAATGACGTGGCAACGTTGGCAAAACATGTATGGTCTTACCGATTCATTCCCAGTCTCTCGGAATAAGGCTACCACTTCAGTGATCGTATGCGTAATCCTAATGTTAGTTTACGCACTGCGTTAACTGCTGTGAAGACTATTAATGAGTTTGGAGTTTTCCATGCTTACCCCAGTGCGTCAACTAACGTATGGATTATGCATGCGGCCACAGGGGACAGTAAATATAAAATAGTGAGCGTGCAAGCCAGTCATTGGCAGTCTCTAGAGCCCTATTCCTCAAGGCAGTGGACTTTCATAACCCATTTTAATGCCTTTCAAATGTTGTTTCCAGTAGATAATCGGAAAGCCGATTCGTTTGATTCAGGTCGGATTGTTAGATGTTGTGGTTGCTGTTGCTATTGCTACTTTTGTTATATCATTCACTCAATTCACTGTTATTGGCAGTGCACTGATGTTAAAGCGTCTGGGGCGCATCATCTAGACTCAGCACACAAACATTCAAAACAGTTACTCAGGGTAATTCACATATTTATGTTAAGGCTTAAGTCTGCCAAACTCGCAGGTCGTTATGAACCACTTAAAAAGAACAAAAAACAAACTTCATTTTTCTCTGAGAATTTGAGGAGAATAATGAGTTTAGCGACAAGGAAGTTATTCATATGGAACATGCAAAATGGTTAGAAGAAAGACTTCCTGAAGACAGCTCCTCCGAACAAGGAAGGTCTTCAGTTACACGGGGGCCGCTGATGTCTGGTGAGCCTAGGAAACTTAAGACGAAAATGACAGAGGAAGCAGGTTTGTCGGAGCATACGTCTTTCTCGTGGCGTGGAATTATCCTGGTCGAGGCAAATATTTCAGGAGTCAAGGGGCTGGTGAAGAAAAGGTTACCGGATATGATAACGGAGGTGTTAAAAGAGAAGATAATGAGGGTGAAGAGCAGTGGTTTCAGAGAGGAACAGAAATCCACGAGAAATGGGAAGAAGTGTTTTGAGAGGGGAAAGAAATGTGCATAGACAAAGGAAGGATGTCGAGGAGGGAAACAGAGGATTACGAAATCCAACACTTTAGACTACATCATGCAAGCGAGCGTATGCGCCACACTCATACATACATACATACATACATACATACATACATACATACATACATACATACATTACATACATACATACATACATACATACATACATACATACTTGAGAGAAAGAGAGAGAAGCTGAACTCTGCATTTTCTTACAAAAGAATTATTTACGCTTTCCCACCAAAGTCTCTTTTTTTTTTTTTTGCATTTTCGTGATTTAGGCCCCTCTTCTGATAAAATATTCCAGCAAAGTTAACAATGGGTCTTAAGTCAGAAATAAATTTAGACTAGAATTTTGATTCAGCAAAGAGCCTTTTTCAAGCAGAAATATTCAACTCTCTATAGAAAACACATGTTTTGGCTAACATAAAGTCTTTTCTCATGAGACGACAGAATCTATCGGTTAATATAATTGGTAGCTTTTGCATCTAGAATGCTTAGACGGAAGTACACACCCAGATCAATGTATTTCTTTTTCTTGCGATCCGCATATTGTTCATATACTTGTAATACAGAAGGCTTATGTCATTCTGCAGCAACAGCACAAAATACTGAATTGTCCATAGCCTGACAGTAAGATTACAGGATGCAAAGCAGCCTTCCCTCTAATATTACCATCGAACTGATGACTACTACACTTAATGACATCAGCAAAAACTTTGTCAGTCGTTGGCGCAAAGCTCGTAACAAAGCTGCGCTGGCGAAACCTACGTCATTGTTGCACTGTCGCAAGAAAAATGTCACGACGCCTCCCCATACATAAATAGTATAAAGGACTAATGGTATAATATCATCCTTACTAAAAGGACCACTTCACCTTTAACATGGAGAAACACACCACCTTGTTTTGATATTATGCCTGTCTGAATCTAACCTTTAAGAGATAGAACAAAATTGTAACTGCGTGACATTAAAATACCACGGGACTGAAATTTGATAGCTAAAATAATCCCCAGAAAACGGGAGAGATTGCCTGGTAAATTATAGGATGCAGGATGGAGAAATGTGTTGTGAGCACAATTATTGTGGCAGAGGCGGATCCAGACCTAAAAAAAGTCAAAGTGTAGGGGGAGAGGGGCTTCCTCAGTGATGATCTATCCTGTGGGACTGTCTCTGGTAATTTTCATTTCTAGAACCTTCGATACATCTGTCATGAAACTTGACGAAACTTGGAAACAAAAACAAAAACAAAAAATGGATGAGACGACTGACGTAAACTATCGAATGTTTGATTACGATAAACATGATAGAGTTTTATGGAAATCAAAGAGCAGATATAACATGATTTACGAGGGTTAAAAAAAAAAAATAAGATGTAAGATGTATTTATATCTTAAAACATTTCTCGTTTTTTTTCCTTCAGTTCTTTACTTTTTGGATAAATTTCTGTTTCGTATATTATGACAAGCATTTTTTGGCAACTTTATGCAGATTCATACTTTTTCCCTGTAGTCATTACCTTGTATTACCATAAAGGACACACCTCCCTGATCAGCTGTATAATATTCTATATTTCGTAATATCCAATCATTCCCACTTTCAACCTCTCTTTCCCAACTCATTTTCATCAAATTTATATACTTGTATGTTAGAGTTATACATGGGATGAGCATCTCCCCAGACACTATCGACAGATGAAGAGTTGAAATATACGAATATTATTTGCCACACATATTATAGAAAAAAAANGGGGGGGGGGGGGAGGTTACAAGCAGCCGATCCCACTTCACTGGATCCGCCACTGCATGTGAGGATATGAAATTGGCGATGAAGGTTATAAAATGAGGAAGATGTCTCAAGAAGAAAGGGGGACATGAAAGAGGGATCGGAAGAGCTAGGCCCTGAGGGCACCAGGGCAGAGGGCGCTTCTTGCACGCCACTAGAGGGGGTGAGAAGTGCAGAGGCGTGAACGAAAGTGAAACGTGAGCCCTGAGTGGGATCAGAGATCAATATCTGAAAGGCGCGTGAGAGGTCTTGTGTGTGAGCAGTGAAGCCCTTTCAGTATTAATCACTGAGTCATCATCTTTTGCTCTTCAATGTTGAGTACAAACATTATTTTATCAGAGTACAGGGATGGGCGGATAATGCATGTTCCAACGATCAATGTCATCATCATCATCATCATCATCACGTTCATGATTGTTGTCGTCATCATCGACGATATTATTATCATTTTCATCACCAATATCATATATTTCATCAGTATCATCACCAATATCATATATTTATCATCATTTTCATCACCAATATCATATATTTATCATCAATATAATGTAGTTCTTGTTTTTGTCATTGCCATTACCAACACTAGCTTTAGTTCTTCTTATTCATTCACTTTGGTCACCACCATCACCACGACCACCACCACATCATCATCTCATCATATCATTTTTTTAAAAAAAGGACACTCTCAAACTGTGGAACATCTAAACAATCATTATCATCCTCCTGCTCTTCCGCATCATCATCATCATCATCATCATCATCATCATCATCATCATCATCATCATCATCACTGTCAATAGCAAATTGGTCTTTCGCAGCTTAATCCTTCATTGTCCAGATCATCTGTCGTCCAAATACTAAGCATCAAATGGCACCAAAGAGTGAAAACCAGCCAGGTCTGCATACATTTGGAACAATCACCATGATAACAACATTAGCAGCAACACTATTAGTGAGAAAAATATCACCACAACTGTCATATAAATTAAACTTTAATATTCCATAATACAAACGTATCCAGATTTACCAGGATATGCTTGCTGTTCACCAGGATATAAATACTTAGTAAACGAAGTAGCAGCAACACCATCATAATCATTTTCAAATCAGTTTGTATTCAAATCCTGTTCTGGTCTTCAGATGTCGATCATTAGATCAATGACGAAATCTAGAATGCACTGCCACAATTTATTTCGTAATTCCACCAGTCTTGAATCACACACACATCAGTTGACACTATACTTATTAATTGAACAGAGAAATCGTTTCACATACTCTGATGGAATGGTTGTCAGTCATGTCTGTGATTTAATTATGGGCATAATTGTTGTCTTTTTCACAGCTTGAGTGATGTACGTGTATCTTGTGTGTGAGCGTGTATGAGTGTGTGTGTTTGGGTATGGGTGGATGTGAGTGTGGACCGGCGCAAATTTGGGCGTGTGGGCAGCTGTGCGTGTATGT
>JAWQUT010000265.1:872961-887988 GCA_033807755.1 Ellobium chinense
CTCGATGGTCTAATTGAGTCCCGCTGGGGTTTCCAAGGTGATGATTGTCGGCCTTGATTTGATCACCAGTTGAGTTTATCTCATTATCTCCCCTTGGCCAGCCCGCGCTCAGGAAACCAAGAAAGTTTGGGCTGACTGGAGCCGGAATCTGAGTAAAGATTGGACTGTTCCACTCAGTTCTTCACAAAGTACTCAACACTGATTTTTTTCTTCACTTCCACGCGTGCTAAAGGGATAAAGAGATGGAAGGCTGGCGAATAGACTGGGGAAAAGGATTTTATTTTGGGTTGGGGAGAGCAATGTGACTGTCTCGGGAACGGGTAAGAGGAATGACGTTGATACCCAATCGGTCGTTGGAATACTATGGAATACCTTTGACATTTGTCGTCGAAAAGTCACAACAAAACGTATAGCCAATAGCCATATTATGCTATGCTAGGAGGGGGGAAGGGCATACTAAATGTATAAGGTTCTGCGAGTTTCTGCCTGCGGGCTCATGAAATTGCTTGAAAAAGAATTACCTTCATAAAGGAATAAAAAAAAAACTGATTTTTCTCTCTCCCAACCCTCATATCTCTATAGGTTGCAGGGGCCAAATTGTAAAACCCTCTTTGAGCCATTTGATTAAAAATTCTCAAACCACGGGAACGTTCCGAGATGGCCAAGGTAATCCGCAGGTCTGATGCCACCACTGTGCTCAAATTACCTACTGTTTAGGATGGGGGTATTTCATTTAAAGTTTTCACAATTTTAATTTAGATAAAAAGGGGTGCAAAATTTGGCTTTCTTTTGCAGATCACAGGCCCGCACAAATGAAATCCGCTGAAGCCATAGGGAAACACTGCCTGCAACAATAATATTTTTTACAAATTCAAGACTGAATTTCACCACTTCTGAGGTGTGGTTTCATGTTATACGATTATTTCTGCACAATCTGTCCAAAGGGCATATTTCATACTCTGCTGCTAACGACTCTAATAGTCAATTTTTTTTTTACCAATTAGACTTCTGCAACATATAGTGCGGCAATGTTGCGGTCAGTAGCATGCATGTCACTCGCGGTTGTTTATTAGGCACTGCACAAAAAGAGGGACATTCAAATTTTCAAATGTGTAGGTGTACGTCGTATTATTTCTCATTCCAAATCAAGGAAAGGGCTGATTTTAATGCAAGTCAGTATGAACCAAACGGGAGTGGAAGCCATTTTCCTCCTCACTAAATTCCAGACCTTGACACAGTAATTTTCGTGCCTCGGCTATGGATTTGAACTGACACATTACACTGTGGCTCGTAATATATATAACCTAGTTCAATGAAGGCTTTTTATTATTGATATAATACATCACATTATGATGTATCATCTTAAGCCTAGAAATGAAATTGTCCCTCTCCTCCCCTAGCGAATGTCAGAAATCCATTAGCTGGTTCGTCGTCTTGTCCTCCCCTCTCTCCAAAGTTTGTGGTCTGCTTCCCATTATTCACTAAGGGCAATAACAATGGTGGGACGTCATGACCTCTTAACTCACGTGTAACATGAAAAACATACTTTCTGTGATGCTCTAGTCTCGAGACTCCTTTCTTCACGTCAAATTTTATGGAATATACAGTATTATAATAATGAAAGTATATATAACATGGCGCCCTGAAATTGGCATGTGTGAAATCTTGCTGCATTTCGACGCCGCCACACCTCCCTCTCACATGCATATGGAGGATACCTTTCCTTCTAGGCCCCTCTCTCTTTTTTTTTTTAAGTAAATAGCAATGGTGCTAAAAACATTGATTATGTCTACTATAGTTTGTTTCACGGAAAAAAAGCGGCATTTTTTCGAAATTACTTTAGTATTTATCAGCCGATTTTAACGAATACAGTATTTGTATGTCGCAATTTAGCAAGTAGTCTTAATAGCGATTTTTTTTCCAGGTCGTTCAGTGCAGTTTGAACTGTTGTTGTTTTTTTTTTCTCTTTGTTTCTGTTATGAATATTAACGTGTGTGCATAGAGTTTACAGTTTTACAGTAAGGAGACTACTGTTTCATATCTAAGTGATATACGTCATATCTCGCTATGCTGTCATTTCAGTCATAAGCCTGGAGCTTAGGCACCCATTCTGTAACGACTAAATGATCAATTTACAAACATGGGACAGAACCCAATTTTTAAAATTCTATTAAGACTACTCAGTGTCACTACACATGCACATTTTTTTTTAAAAATCCGTCAAAAAACAAATTTAACATTGCCAAAAAAACCTGTTTTTTTTCCGTGAAACGAACTATAATATGATGATATTGGCAGAATGTATGTCAAAAGTGAAAGGGATCGTAGGCGAGACAATGACAACCCTCCCCGTTGCTACCAAGGCACATAAACAAACATCCCTTAAGGCGTTTAGCTTTGGGGTTTTTGGCCTGCCTTTAAAGAGCTTCGTGAATGGTAGCTACGGGCCTGGCCATACCCACCTGCTTGTTGTGCAGTCAGCACTCCATCATCCTGCTTTCAGTTCCAACCTCTTCTTCCCAACACTTCTCATTCACAGTTTGCAATATTTTGCCCGACATCTGCAGCGTTCTCTCAGGATCCACCAAGTTTTTATATTTAGATCTTTTGCTCTACTTCCCCTCTAAACGCCCACAAATTCCATAATACATTTCCTTCAGAGGATGTGTTCTACTCTCAAAAAAAAAACAACAACATAAATCATATCCAAAAACATCCCTCATGACAGATCAGCTTCAGTTGATAAGTTAACATGCCATAAATCCCTCCAGTTTTCTTGTATCGTGAATCCTTATTTCCTTTTTCAGCTCGATCTCACGAAATCACAAATTCTATCCTCCCCCCCCCCCNCCACCCCATTTCCTCCACCGACCTAATCCCAAACTCATCTCTTCTCCACGTCATATGTCCTCCAGCATTGAAGTCAAATCTCGCGATGTGTCGGTCCCAATTTAGCGAAAACTGTAGCGCGAAAGTGGAGTCCGTAATCAGCAAGCGCCCGAGTAAGGAGGGACAGCCAAATGCCTCGCGACAAGAGGGGCCCCTTGAGGACGAAAACCATTGGGGCCCCCGAGGACCACAGCGGGCCCAACAGATTATTGGAACGCCTCGAGTCAGCGTAGAAGAGCGCTCATAACCAGATATTAGATTCCTTTGTCGCGTGCGCTCGCTTATCGTGCTTGTCATTAGAATAACCGGCCGATGTGTGGGCACCCTGGCCTGGGCTGTGTGTTTTTGTCCTCATTCGTTGTTTGGTTATCTCTTTATCTTGTTTTTCACTACCCGCAAAAATTTGCACAGCATCGTATTATGGTTGTTGTCTCCAGAGAACAGTCGGCAAGGTTCCTCCCATCTCCCTTGCCTCGTTCCCCACGATGGAGGACCTTAATTTTGCATACAACCCCTGTCTATTTAGATTTTCCTGTTGTCATTATCATCCTATTAATGGAAATCATGGGTGCTCTTGGCACTATAATTGTCCTGAAAAAGTCATCATTCCCCTGGGATTGGCATTGAAATTATTTGAAAAAATATTTTGCAAACATTTTTGTGGAAGTCATATTTTTTTTTGTTCACATACCTCATTCCTCCAACAACTTTTTGCGAGTGTCATCAACCGAAAGGAGACAGAAAACATTGTAGAACTAGTTTAAATCTTGAATGAGTGCCATATGATTGATTTTCTGCAATTTCAACCCACTTCAAGCCTGAGTCAGCAAGAACATTAGCATTAGTGTCTAAATTCATAATTTTTACCCTATTCTGCGTGTGTGTGTGTGTGTGTGTGTGTGTGTGTGTGTGTGTGTGTGTGTGTGTGTGTGTGTGTGTGTGTGNGTGTGTGTGTGTGTGTGTGTGTGCGTGTGTGTGTGTGTGTGCGTGTGTGTGTGCGCATACGTGCATGCGTGCATGCATGTGTGCGTATGCATGCGCCATGTGTCTGTGTTTATAAATGTCTGTGTGTGCGTGTGAGAGAGAGTATTCTATGCGTGTGTGTGTGTGTGTGTGTGTGTGTGTGTGTGTGTGTGTGTGTGTGTGTGTGTGTGTGTGTGTGTGTGTGTGTGTGTGTGTGTGTGTATGTGTGCGTGCATTTGTGTGTGGGATTTTAGCTGTCTAACACATAATTTGAGCCCTTGACCATCTTTTTACTTCTTAAATATTTTACATGAACACGAATCAGCCCACTGTTCCTCTGCTCACAAAACAACACCAGCATAAAAATCCAGGATAATAAAACCGACGTGCCCATTCAGGCTTGCTATTTACATAAACTCAAGGCATTCCACTGGACAATACCGATACTGTCATCATCATATCGTTGACATAAATAATAGACCGCTGCGGCTGTACTATTATGTTTGGAGGCATCGAAGGCAATCGATACTCCCTAAACAAAACACTACATCCACAAAAAAACAGGACAACTACATTAACCACGTATAACCCATCGCGGAAAACTACGGCGTCCATTGTCCCTTGCTCATTGAAATATTAATGCTACTGCGGATCACCATTTCCATTAATAAAGGTGTCAAAGCTGGCTTCCCAGTTTAGAGAAGAGCTGAAGAGGAGTTAATGGCATTCCGCTATGTTCATTACTAGCCAGTGTAAGGGCCATTAGTTTTTCGGACTCCGGAGTTAATGAACATCCCAAGTGTAAAAAAAAAAGCGAACCCACACACTCTTTTCTCAGCAAGACAGTCCCTTGTAATGTGGCATTTAATTGTCCTGTCAAGGCAAATAAGGAGAAATCAAACAAGAGACGAGCGGGGCATGATCAACTAATTTTTCCTTTCTTGCCTTCCTGTTGACTATCATCACACTGACGCGAGAATCGAAACACGAAACATTAGTGAAATAACCATTGCAGCGTCCGGGAACGTAAAGAAAGAAAGAAAAAACTCGAGAAAACGAGGCGCGAAGGAATAATGCAATATTAATTACCCGCCATATGGCACGTGACCACAGACATTGTGCCATTAGACGATGGGAAATTGGGTCAAGATGGAGGACCACTACAGTTTGCGTGGCACCCTAGCCTAAAAGACTTTCCTTGTCACACGTCAGTCCTTTCTTGTGATGCTTCTGTAGAGGGCGTCACTCAGGAGAGCTGTTGATAGGTAACAGAGAGAACGAAGAAAATTTAGTTTTCACTTCCTAAGGGCCTAGCTTCCAATCTCCATAACTTTTAGGTGCGTGCTTTGCAGAAAAAAGAAAAAGAATGCTGGAAGCATAGAGAGGTGTTTTCTACCACGTTGCTTCTTATGGATTCGAACGACTTGAAAATGTTCAAGATCTTGACGTCACAGAAAGTGGTCATGACAAAATATTATCCTTGCCCCACAAGACGGTTTAGCTAATAGGCTGAGAGTCCATCGAACTAGCAAAATGAAACACTGTAACTGCAAATGCCAACTGTGCGCTATATTTGGCTGCTCAAATGTGTAAGGCTATTTTGCTAGCTTCACTGGGCTTTATATATATATATATATATATGTGTGTGTGTGTATATATATATATATATATATATATATATATATATATNATATATATATATATATTTAAAGACAAACATGTCCACAGTCTAAGAAAAAAGAATCTTATCAAGTGCTAAATTGTTTTTCCTGAACTTCGACGCTGCTCGCACAATTATCATTTATTTTCCCAGGATGAGATTCGTGCACATCCTTCTTTTCCAGCGGTGGCTCTTTCTACATGTTCTTCTTATACTACAACGACAGCCGAATTTTCTTTTTCCTATTATTAAATGAATCAACTTCATAAAGTCAACATAATTATGTTTAACAAAGAGTTGAAACTCGATACACAAAGCTGATGTCTGTATTGACCAACAGTAATTTTTCATGCTGTAATCAGCCCGCAAATAACTTAATATGATCATAGGTATGATGTAGGGTATTGAGCATCAATGATTTTTTCATATGGTACTTGGAAAACTCAGCGTGCAAGTGATCTTATATATGTGAAGCAACGACACTCTTGATTCTAAATGGAATTGGCAATACTATGGTGCTGTTGTTTAAATCTAGGCTTATTTAGAACTTTGAGTATATCTTTATCTTAAACTGCTGCATTGTCACAGGATAATCGACCCTTTTCCAAATTTATTCCACGACTATTTCTATATACTGTTTTTATTTCTCACGTGACCGCCTTGCGTCCAATCACGCAAATTCACAACCAAGTGTCATCCAGCACCTTTTGCACCGCACGGCCCATTAAGCAATTACAGCAGGCAATTTGAAACAAAGCCAGGACACAGGACTTCGATAGGGCATGTCATGCACATGCATCAAAGATGTGCACGTTCACCGATAGGTGGCACGTGCATAAAAATGCATGGTGCACGTCCAGAGGCAATGGGCGCCGAGTTCATTTCCGACGTGTTTCGCCCGAGGCTAGAGGCGCAGAAAACAAATTATTAATGAAAGAAAAAAAAAAGGCGATGCACTTTTTCACACATTCTCATTTGCAATTAGTTTCCGAACCCTGTGCCATTTTTCATTATTGCTATTTTCACTATCAGCGTCATCATCATCACTTTCATTGTCAACACCATCTGCGTTGTCATAACCGGTGTGTTTTAAAAGAAAATTATGGCAAATTTGGATTGAGTAGTTTATTGGGTGAAACGCGCAACTTTATTAGAATTTATGTGCCACATCTGCATGTTGTCACTCCTTATCACGTTAAGATGGTAAAGTCACCATTGTCATCATTATCATTATTACCAGCGTCGTCATCCCCATTATCAACAGCAACAGCGGCAACAAAAACAACTGCAACACCTGCAGCAACAATAACGATTAACAGTAGCCATACCAAGGACGATAACAGAAAAATCAGGACCAGTGGCCGTATGTATAATCCTTACGTTAGTTAACACATTGTGGTAACCAATGGAAACGTTCAGAACATTAGTAGTGCTCACTGTGCTTAACGCAAGACGTTAACTAACGTGTGGATTATGCCTGCAGCCAAAGAAATCGGAAGTTATAAGAGGGTTAGTTTTCCAGTCCGTTGTACTATACTGATGGTTTGTCATTCATATTATATTCGTAGTACGTGCACTACTCACCACCATCACTGCTCACGTATATCCACTAGATCTGTTCAAGTTAATCATTTTACCCTCAGGTCTGGTCCCGAAAATGACCATTGTCCAACCGAGACCAGCTTGACCCATGACCTTTACAGCTGATTAAATCACAAGTAATCATTGGTCAACTCGACACGTGACCCCGGCTGACCTCCCACTGGTGGCACGTGGGGCTAACAGAACGATTGATAATTCACCGTCTAATCGAATTTCACCGTGAAACAACGAGCCGGCCAGTTTCGGTTGGTCTCCACAGGGGCTATTTCCGTCCAATACCTCCAGATGCATGGGATGATAATAGACTAGCCAGGCCGATGCAGATTATCATGAATGGTGATCATCTGCCTAGCGGGACCCACGCCTTTCTCATTCCCCTCTCTCTCCTCTCCTCAGATAAAACTGAACAACAACAAAAAAAAAGAGCAGTCACATCCACATTATGAAATTGCTTTGGCTACATATTATACTGCCCATCGTAAATAATTCCGTTTCTGAGATAGTTATTAAACACTACTGTGATCACCGATTGTTTTAATCCCTGTTAATGCTATTTTGTGAATTGCTAGGGAATAATGACGTAAGCGATTGTTATTGGAAAAAGTACGCAAACGTGTGCTTAACTGATTGCGAGTTCAAAGCAAACTATAATATTCGTAATGCCCATGTTATTTTGTTTTATTGATTATGCTACTTTCGAAGTGGGGGCTAGTAGTGAGCTGTATATGATAGGCAGTAAATTTCCCATTGAGGTGAGGATCTGGGGACATTTTAGTGCAAAGACCTAATACTATAACACTATGGATAGGCTTAGACCTTTCTCAATAATCCATTTTGTGCAGGCTCCTTTAGGTCACCGAGCAATAAGGGATATTTTTCAAGGATCTGACACAATGAAGGCTTTTTGCCCTACTGATACTATTTGACTTGTTGACTCACATTTTCATGTCTTTCCAGAGGAAATATAGAGAACAGCTGTCTAAGCTGGCCAACTGGATAATAAGAACAGTCTGTGCAATTTCCAGAGATATAGATGGCAGTCAACCCTACCTGTAAAATTTTCAGAGACGTAGATGTTAGTCGAGACTGTCCAAGCTGGCTACCTGGATGTTAAAAAGAGTTTGTGGAATTTCCAGAAACATAGATGACAGTCAACCCTATCCAAGCTGGTCACCTGGATATTAATACCAGTCTGTGAAATTTTCAGAGACGTAGATGTTAGTCGAGACTATCCAAGCTGGCTATCTGGATATTAGGGACAGTTTGTTAAATTTCCCGAGTAAACAGTAACATAAAATGGCATTTGACCATCATATGATTCCATTTGATACTCTAGGTGTCATGAGAGCCCTGAGGCTGGTCCATGAATAGAAATCATGGAAGGAGAAGTTACCAATAGTATAGAGACGTCTGAAGATGGATTAAACACGTGGCCAGGGGCGCACATCATGATGCCTGCGAGGGAAGCCACGAAGAACTGGCAACTGCCACATACGTATCTTTACACTGGTGAAGGAAGCGGAGTGTCTATGGTACCAAGACGTCAATCTTGAGACAAAGTAACAAAGTACGTAAAGGCTCCATTTTCCTTTTATAAATGTCATTGACAGTCAACGATACACATAGCCTGTCTGTTACGACAGAGAAAGAACAGTTCGGATTAATATGCATTTCAATCCCAGCATCCTCCGTCTCTGTCTTCCATCATATGCACCGTTGGGGCGCGGTGGCACAATGACTTTTACATCATTGCTGAGTAGTCTGGTTGCCTAGCCATTCCAATAATGGTTATTACTGTCCATCCCCACCTCATTATCAAAATCAAATCAAATCCACCTCCATTTACCCTGGAGGGAACACTTTACGATGCCATAAAATGCTACATATTTCATTAATGATAGTACATGCAATTATACAACAGTGCACACTATACACAAGGCCACTGCATTATCACAAACCAAATAATAATAATAATGATTATGCGGTTTAAAAGTCTCGTATCCAGGCTAATGCCCGCTCACGCGACGTCACATTATTATTACCCCCCAGCAGGCCTTTTCGCTCTCGGACCGTCTCCACTTTCTAAGGAAAATGTGAATAAAATGCTTTCCAAAGGCAATTACAACACGACCGAGGTCGGGAATCGAACCCTCGACCTTTAGTTCTTGAGTCCAACGCCTTAACCATTCGGCCACGCTGCTTCTTAGGGAATGCTTTACGATGCCATAAAATCTAGACGTAGTCGGGTTTTAAGACTGTTGTTATTGTCATCTTCAATGTACTTATCATCATCATTCAGGAAATATGGTCTTTAGGTATGAAGATGCCAATAACACCTGGCATAAAAATATACAATTTTAAATAGTCCCTATAAAATCAGAAACCTCGCCATAAGGAGGGGGAAAAGGGATTGGATTTGAATTTCAAAGGCTTAGATTATAGGTACAAACACATTTGTAGACTCAGAATAGGTGAGGTTCAGCAAGTCAAGTGTAAAATTTGTGGTTGTTGCTAGATGGGTAAGGTTACCCTGTTTACTGAACGAAATGGCCTAAAATATTAGGTTGTCTGCTTCACTGCCTAAGTTCTCAAAAACAAAATTGGTTTAGGGGCATTTTTCTTGTGTCAAAATTTGGAGGAAGAGCTAATATTTGGAAAGTATTTTGGCATGGGACCCCTGGATATGTTAATGAGAGGTGTAAATTGTAAAACCTTATATAGCCAACAGTAAAAAAAAACAAACATTGGCATCTTCATACCTGAACACACTTATGACCCAGCAGAGAAATAAAGGCTGAAGAAATTTAGGAGTGAGTAACATGATCAGATATAATATAACCAATATTGCAGAGAAGAAAGCTCGAAAGCCCAGTCACTTGATCCGGTCATCGTTGTCGCCGTCGTCTTCTTCTTCATCATCATCATCAGCAGCAGCATCATTATTATCATCGTTACTATTATCAGTTTCAAAATACGATTTTCTCAGACTACTCATCATCATCATTATTATCATCATCTTCAAGTAATGAGAATTTTCTTTTTAATCGTCACCATCATCAATAACACAGGCAGAAGCTTACAACCAAACTGAGCTTATGTCGCTAAATTAGAAACTGAAATATCAGATTCTGAAGGTGAATACGTTCATCCGGGATCAAATTTTTGTTAGTTCCAGATGTAGAGAGTGAAATCATTTCTATACCCAAAAACATTGATTCTATGAGCAGATGGTCAGTAATTGAAGAACGTTTTTTCCAAAACACAGTAGTTGCACTTTCGTGAAAAAAAATATGAGTTAGTGGTGTACCCAAACATGCATTGCTGTGTTAATTCATTCAAAACTTACCTGAGCTCAAAATCTGCACTCCATCAAATTTTACGTCATTTAACAGTAAATAAAAATATATGTGTGAAGAGCAATTACTTGAATGTTATTTCCCTTTATTTCAAAAACATTTAGAGACCACACATCGAGTTTTGGAAAAACGATCTTCAATTGTGGATACATGTGAATTTAATATGTGAGGCTTACTATATGAATTTATAAAAGTATTCTCCGATCGCAGCTCCTCGGAACTTTTTTCCTTTGCCTGAGGTAATCCCTTGCCACTTCAGACAACTGAATCAAGCCAGAGTAATGTTAGGTCAGGTTTTTCACCAAAAATGAAGCTTTCATGTCAAACGATCCAGTAACTTGTGGAGCTGCAATTCCTGCGAAGTGAGTGAAAGCTGAGTTTGATCAATTGCAAGACAAGTATGTACAGAGTAGAAAGTTCGCATTTGTAGTCACCTGATGAGGGCCTCCTACCATCATCATTATCGTTGTCGTCATCTTTATCATTATAATTATCATTGTCGTCGTCATCACCATTATCATCATCATCATCTTCATCAATTAATGACATTATCGTGCAAATCACCATCATCAACAACAAGAACAACAAAAACAACAACCACAACAACCACAACCACAACAACAACAACAACAACAACAATACGGGCTGAAGCAATTATGAGAAGGCAATTCAATTCACAACGCAGAATGTGCCAGAATAAAAGCGCAGAGACGGGTTTGATTCTCTGCAGACTCTTCGGTCTGGTGGCTGGCTACTTTCAACAACAATAAATGTTTGTTGCTCACTGACAGTGACAGGCTGGCGGTGATAACAAAGGAACATTCTGTTTCACCCTACAATGGGATCTCTAGGGAGGACATTCGATGTGGTGCTAACAACAACATTACTAATTACTACTTCTGTTCACGTTATAGGCTAGGTCACAACCAACTCACCCTACCCCCAATCCGCCCCGCAAGTGAAAAAATGAACATAGGATTATTGACCCCGTAGGGAAATTGGTTAACAGTGCCATACATAGCTAAAAATCTCATTCATAATACGAAACACATAGTACAATACACATCATACATATTTTCATGATATAACAAATGAAACATGTGACAAAGTCATTGCTGGTCGGCCGCGGTGCAGCGCCCTGGTATCACCAGGCCTAAAGACAGGTTACAGGTATTCATTTACACCAGAGTCGAGTGGGGAAAGGCTAGTAAAGAGCTTTTCTCAAGGATACCACTATACAAACTGCCCTGCCCACGAATCGAACGTACAAATCTTAACTTGACAGTCTTCAGTTTCTGAGAACGATTCACAAACCACACGGCCAAGATGCTTCCACCACCCGTATTCACAGCTCAGACACACATAACGGTTTTGAAAGAAGTTTACATTCTGGAAAACCCCATATCCATATAAATTTTACACAAATCTTTAAACCACATCTAATATTTATTCTGTCCTGCAACAACAAAATACCGTAACACAAAACACCATGTATTGCGGTGTGACCGTTGCGGCTTTAGCTGTAGTGTTGTCGTCCCTCCCTTGATAGAAACTGATACTGCCAGAGCAGTAATGAGATTGTAAACTAATTTGGGATGGTCGAATTCAGAAAACGCATTGAATTTATCAAGTGTTTGTTCATTTTCTTCCAACCTTGCTGCTTAATACTGCTGCATATTATTAATCCAACTCAACCACAGTCGGTAAAACCGATGGAAATTTAAAGGCTGTTTGTAACATCCAATCACATTCAGTGGAAAGGCGTTATTCTATATCGGAACTTGATTGTAACCCTCGTCTTCTCTAGTTTAATCTAATGACGTAGATTCGTAGCTTGGGGGCAATACCTTGCCATGGAACTTCATCTCTTTACGTGTAACCCATTACAGATTCCGTGCACGAAAAATGCTTGCAGGTCTCCCTTCTTTCAATATCAAAAAGCCATTCTTTATTTGAGTATAGTAACAGTCCCTTGAGGCTCTTAAGAGTCTAGCACATACGTTAATTTGATTTCTAAAATAACGACCCCCTATGGCTGCCGTCGCAAGTAGATGTAGATCAAGTTCGACCCACGTTCATTCAAACGCGCTCTTCAACAATCGACGAGACAAACGGGAGACACCCTTGGGAGCTCCGTTTAAAATGATGTCTTTGTGTTGTGTCTAGCCCATCACGGCCCCAGTGGGGCTGGTCTGTTTTTCTTTTCATTCTAACAAAGTGGATCAGACTGCAGTCTGGAAGATGGACAGTAATGAAACAGACTTGCGCTGAAATATTGAAAGAAAAGGGTTTCTGGGGATGATAAAATAAAATGCTTGCTTGCTGTGCAAGAGGGAGCATAATTTTGCGGAGAATCTACAGGTTGCTCGTAGCTCAGACAAATGCACTGAGTGAAACATTCAAGTTGTCAGACTAATGCAGTTAGGTAGGGCTAGATGCTCCGCAACATATTATTATAGTGACGTAGGAAAGGTGCTTACAAGGTTCCAGAAAGTTTAAAGAAAATTTATTAATTTCATGTCAAAACGACATATGAGCATCCAAACATGGTTATAAATTCTTAGCAATGAACATCATCAATAAATGACAATGACATATTACATATATACGCGATACCTAAGGTTTAGGCGTGCCCATACAAATAAAAACAAGTTGTTGAAAACTCTGGGATCAAAAATATCATCAAATCAGCGGAATAAACCTGTAACTAGGCTCTATCAATTTTCAGATTTTGCAGGAATGCGTAAAAACTCTTTCATTTCCCAGTGCATACTATATACATACCAAACTCAAAATATGGAGCCAAGAAACCTGTAAAGATCAGACTATATGAAATCCTGTAAAAGAAATAACAACCTGAATTTTGATAAAATTGCAGATACAGAGTTATTAAACCAACATGACAAGATGCAAAAAAGTCAACTGAAATCCACCTTTTGACACACGGCCTAATGAGATCATCCAATCATCATCATGGGAAATTCTAGTAAGTTTCAACCGAAACATTTTAAGAAAAACATTTGAATCACATTATATCTCATTGACTTAGATCTAAATCGCTCTCACGCGCCCTTAAACCAATGCCATTTCTGGATGACACAAAATCAGAAGCGAAGTCTCGCAAGAGCCATCAGCCAATCTGCTACAAGAGGAGACGATGCGCTTCCGAGACGATTACCGGTCAGACGCCGGACATTCCCTTTAATTGTCTTACTCACCAGTTCCGCATAAAGTCTGAGCCTGATGACCACATGGGTCCCCGTTGGAAGGACACCATTTACGTGATGGATGCTCCCACAAATTGACATGTGATTAATAAAAACTTCCCGGCATTTTCATACTGGGGGTCTGATGTGACGGCCGTTTTGATTTCGCCAATCCTGACAACAAATAGCCCTCTTATTTGATTATGGCGGCCATCGCTGCTTCCTCCTCTCAGCTCAGCTAAAGGATATGAATGGATGTGTTTTTAATTACTCTTCTGCTACTTCATCAGCTCTGTTGTTTCTCTCTCTCTCTCTCTCTCTCTCTCTCTCTCTCTCTCTCTCTCTCTCTTTGTTGGGGCAGAACAGGGGTGGCGAAGATGGAAAAGGAAGATAAGCAGTTCTAACATGATAGAGTTATCCTATCATTGAAAGGTTTCAGTATTAAATTTCCAGCATGAGATGCTGCCAAAGAGATAAATGAGACATGTTTGAATTTTTATTTTCAGACAACATGCGCTCTGTTCCAGGAGTTTTTTTCAGTGGCGTGACAGAATGTGCACTCATTTCTTTAAGTTGTTTGCTGGTGTTTTATGATATTTTATTTAATAAAACTAACATCACATTTGCCTTGGTTATGTAAGGATTTGTAATATAGAATAACATAACAGTAGGGAGAGAAAATCAGTCATTTGTCAGGTACATACACTTTGAAATGTACCAGAAAGGAGAGCCTTGAAAAGCTGTAATAAATTTTATCTTTTACCTGGGAAGGCAGCTGAATGCGCTAATTAGAAAAGATAGAAAACTGAACAAAATATCAACACAAAAAAAGTTTTTGCGAATTTTATCTTATTAAAAATATTTTCCGGGAATGTTCTTAATTCAGCCAATAAACGCTGTTAGCTGTTCTAAACATCTAAACATAACGGGAAGGGGATTTTTTTTTTTTGGGAGGGGGGAGAGGGGGAGAAGAGGGAGTGATGGCACACGAAGATAAACGAGCAATGTTCTCTTTCATCTTTCTGATGCATTTTGACGTAAATATGTGTTTTTATGTTGAGCGATAAAAAGGAGTCTACCATTGGAAACCTGTCAAATCGGCGATCACATACTCCACTACAAAGCATCTTATTCCTTACATAGACAGTGCCCATACACAATACACAAGCATAAACATCTCCTTCGTTCAGCTCGGATCTCAGCAAGTCAATGAAATCTCAATACATACAGCATGCCACAGTGCCAGATAGGGCCTAAAGTAGGATAGCACAGTGAGAGTACTTTGTAAACTTTGTTTTAGGGAGAGATCGGAGTCATTTCTCAAAGCTTCAAATTGTGACTAATGTACCTT